>JAYKKI010000140.1:1405000-1950000 GCA_039881145.1 Druceiella hillmani | reverse complement strand
GCCAAAATCCCGTAAAAATAAGGTGTTTTTTACAGTTCGAAAGAAAGCACATAATTTTTTTTATCTTAAATATTGTAATAATTTTTTCTTAAATATTTGTATAAATATTAATGAGTTATCAAATTGAATCGAATCATGTGTTGACATAAAAAACAATTGCTATGTGTGTGTTTTTATGTTAAATTATAAGAAAAGTCATGAAAAAATGTATGTTCCCGAACTTTCATTTTTAGATTCCGTCGATCAATATAGTATCAAAAGATGTTGTCTTTATATATTTTTTTTGTTTTTTTTTTATCTCTGTCTGTCTGATCAGATATACTTCGCGAAAGAGGTCACAATTGGGGAATCCAACTCGCCTGGATAGCGTTCTGGAAACTTCGTCACAACGTTTCGTTTAAAATACCCTAGTGTTTGAAGAAGAAAGTCTTATGTCAATGTGTGTTGCCGGCGTTGATGATGAAGTGAGACGTGTTTCCTTACTATTGGCCTCGTAATAAGACTCCAAAGTGTTCCAAGTCACTCAGTGAGCTATGGAAAGGGATCTGCTCGGGATTTCTCTACGAAATTTGATCCATAATGAGGAGATACACGGAATAACTAAGGCTTGTAGGCTTAAAGTGGTCATGGGCTGCTCATATAGTGCGCGTAACCGTTGATCGTTAGGGAAGAAAAATTCTCTGACAGGACCACATATCGGAAGACCCACACTGTGACGATCTCTCACTAGGTAGAAAGATGACCTGGTAAAGGTTGGACGAAGAATTTGTTTGTTTGTTTATGGGGGATGTCTAAGTTCAGCAGTGGACATCTTTTGACTGACGACGAGTACATTTCTTACTCCTATAGTGTTGTGTTGTTTAAGTAAAGTAATGAAAAGAATCGAAACTTATGGAAATATTTTCTGCAATTAATTATATCTGTCTATATATATTTTATGTTATTTGCAATGGAGTTGGAATATGCAAGGAGATAGATAATGACGCTGTTATGACGTCCTGCTCGCACGCCATCTTGACATGGCGTTATGTTTAAAATAACCTGTCTACATGACATATTGAAGCTGGTTAATTCCTCCAGAATTAATCAGCTTGAATTCGTCAGTAGTAATATAATTTATAATTAATTTAAAATAATTTATACTTATATCACCATGTAGACCGAACTGCTTGCAAGATAGAGTTGGTGGTGGATTTAGTAACCAATGATGAATTAATGAGAATTGAGTACATCGAGTAAAGTGAATGACTGTAATGTAATGTATGATTTCTATTCAATTCGTAATATTGAAATAATAATATAACGTGTATGTGTAGGTATTGTTTGGTACGTCTGGGCAATAAAGTGGGCTATGATATGTCTGACCTGTGGCATCTACAGAGGTTTCTGCGAAAGTGAATTTAGCGCAGATATGCCAAAACGACTATTATCAAGTTTTATAGATAAGTTTGTTAATTAAATCGTTAGATTGGTGAATATCAAAAATACGGGCAAAACGTTCATTTGCCATAAGCCATACATGTAAAACGTCGGCATGTTCTGATTTTCTTTCAATATTCGAAATTTATACGTTTCATATGAAATTTTAATTGATGTGTTCTCAGACTTGGGGAAACGAGCAACACGAGGAGCACGTGTATCATTATACTGTACCAAGAGTTGTCATACTTTGATAATAAAAGTCAAGAACTGGACTAATTTCAAAGAAAATGACGTATTAGGTCTATACTTATTTAGTTTTTTTGACGAATAAAGGAAAGCGGGATTTATATTAATATTTTAAGTTATAGCCATGACAAATTCGTTGGGAAATGTCGAGCATTACCGCTAAAGCTTTAATAAGTCTAATGGAAAATGTATTTCCTTAGAGTGAAATGTTTTTCTTAAGCATTAATTCAGCTAATATTAAGATACAAGTCGCTTTTTTCAATAAATATAAAGTCTGTACATTTCTGCTAGTAGACGAAGTTTTATAATTGTGTTGAATTTTATGCCTTGATATTTTGGTGGCGTTATCGAGTTTATACTTTGTGTCATTAAAACTTTCTAAGGAACTTAACATGTGTATTATCCATTTTCTTTTCAGCAGCTTGAACCTGATAAGTTTTAACTACAAAGTTGTGTATTTTTGTGAAATATTTATGCACGTGGAAAATATTTGAGTTTGAAACTTTTTTTATATTACAATAATTAGAAAAAAATCTGTATAAAGGTTTCTAAATTATTATTTTAGAACATCGGTTGCTATAGTCCATTCAAATTCAAGATAAAATTTTTGTAAACAACGGAATTTGACAGTTAAAATATGTTTGGCCCAAATATATATTCGATCAGCTGACGCCAATTTATAAAATTCAATGTTTTACATTCAGAGTATTATAAAACTGTATACCTAATCAAAATATTATTTACGTCATTATTTTACTGACACGAATTGCAAAATTTTACATATTCAAATGGACAACTAAACGTTTTGCGAAATAAATAGTCAGCCGTTTTAAACATTTCGTGAAACTTAGAGGAGATAGCTACAGCGTGTCAGCTTACGCTGTTATATTTCTAGATTTGATTACTTTATATACAGATATATTTATGGTATATTTGGAGTATAGATAATTAAACAAACATTGTGGCATGTTATTTTCTGTTCAAATACGTGTTGGTACTAAAATGTTTTCCTGTGTGGCCTACAAATTGTATACGTACTTTAGGATAATGTTTTTATAATAACTGAACTTTTACTCTTATTTCGATGTATATTTTCGATGATTATTCATAATATTAGACATATTTATTTTAAAAACATTACAAAAAGCTTTAATGTTAAAATCCATTAGTAGTAGGCAGCTCATGTCAGATGGCCATTTAATTTCTGAGTCATTTTCCCTCTCCCTTTGCCTTTTGCTTTATTTTTTTCTTTTTTCTCGCGTAAGTTTTTCTTTTCCATTTCTTGTTTCTTCATTTTCTTACCACAAGGATTGCAAGAATTGTTGAATGGAATACAATTTGTATGCGGCCATAATTTACAAACAATTCATTGCAGCTAATCATCTATTTTTTCAGTCTTGTAGTAATTTTCACCGCATTCCACGCATCATATATATTACCTTCTGGACCAGAATTTTCACCGGCTAATTCTATCGTTTCTTCTTCCTCAGAACTTGAATATAATTTCATTCTTTGCTTTTTAATATTAACATTTTTTTTTATAATCTTATTATTTTTACTTTCTCTTTCCTTTTTTTTACTAATATAATCTAGGGATGCAAGTACCTTTGCTATTTGCTTGGACAGTTTCCGAACGCAAGTGAGCAGTCCTACAAATGGGTACATATCAGTCAGGTAGGTCATTAGATCTTTATGTTAAAGGCATTGTTGGTGGTAGTTCTTCTTGAACCCGTTCAGACGTAGGGTCCTCATGTACCATTTAAATCTTTTCAATAGCTCTGTAATTTTTAAGATTATCAGATATGTAAGCATAATCTGGAAATAATAATCCGGAATCTAAATTTAACGCCATTTATGAATTTGTTATTTGATTTGAGGTTATGTTATGGACAGGTTATTATATTCAACGAAAAAACGGTAAAAACATAATAAATTTTTAAAATATTAACATTATAACATCAAATGTCAACGTATTAAATCTCAGTTAAATGAAAATTTGAAGTTTAAAAACACTTACTTTTTAATTTTTTTTTCAATAAAAAAATTTATACAGCGACGTACACGTTCGGGCAGCAATCGCTCAACAATGGCTGCGGAAAATGTAATGTTTACCTCATCTCAAAATCTTTAAAAAACAATTAAATATTTATTTCATACTGACATACCTATATTAATTTTTGTGCTACTCAAATAATCTGCGAAACATTTGAATAGATATTAGAAAGAGAAGAAATGAAACACCCATTTTTATGGTCAATACACCTTGAGACTTAGTTAATAATATTATTTTGACACCCTACTTTCGTTCGACTTTCAAAAAATCATCAAAGTTTATCAGATAAAAATGCCGAATTGTGTTTATGAATTTTGCCGGACCATAAACTTTATTCTCCATTCGGATATTTATATCTGGTAAAACTAACTTATTGTTCTTTGGTTTGAGGACAACCAATGCGGGTTCGTATGATTATCTATCTGTCCGCCTGTTGCACAAACACGAAACCTAAAAATTGTATTGAAGTGGCCATATATAAATTAACGTAGGACTAAAAAATCTTAATTAATCCGAGCGGACAGCTAGTATAATTATTTGCGACATTCATTATTTATATGTTCACAAGTGACACGCTTCTTGTCCAAAGGTATTTAGATTCAGGAGATAAATTATATTTTTTTGTTTACTGTATGCCCACGTATGGCAACTTATTTATACAACGTATATTCAATGCTTGCTTGCAACACTTATCAACGTAATGGTGGCAAATGTCCTTACATCTCATTTTCCAATGTTGCTCTCTAATTTGTTGGTGTTTCATAAAAATATTTTGTATTATATTAAGTTTATTATATTATTATGTGTTTTATGATGTTAAATTTGTTGTGTTAAAGTGTTTAAGTATGAGTGTAATTAAAATGGCGAATGTTCTTCTAAGCACCGTACCTATATGGGTGTTCAATAACACATATCACTGTAATCTACTAAGATTCCCGTTTAAGACAAACAGAATCAAAATGATCTGGATACAAAAGAAATCATAGGTGGCGAAAGAAAACACTACTTTTAAATTAAGCGATGTCAAAAGATTTTACTTGGAGCAATGTCATTTAACAAGCCCCGCGGCATGGCTGAACGAACATTGTTATTGTTGATATACGATGTAATAGATAGATTTATAATTAATAAATTCTGCTAATATGTTCTGTAATACTATTTCTCAGTGATATCGGCAAAAGGCACTAGCATTAGGTACAACCGTCGTTGGATATCGGTGTGAAGCCCAGATGCATTGTGATGTAATTGTATATGTATGCAGTGTATTTTTTCTGTGAAATGTTATTGTATTGTATTTTTTATACATTAGTTCGTTTTTAAAAAAATATTTTAATGATTACTCAAAAATTAAGTATTTGCGATTACTTTGTACTAATTTTCTGTATAACTTAACATTTAGTTAAACGACTATTCTATCGAAAATTGTGGTGTTATTTTATTGTATGTCTTTTTTTATGTTACAGTTATACTTTTACAAGTTAAATTGTTCGAAACACTTCATCTTACTTATCTGAATTTCTCATAAATATAAAATATAACCTATATAATATAAGTTACGTATATATCCAGTGTAAATATGCATACTAATAAAAATATATTTTTTAATCACTCATACTAAATAAATCCACATTAAATTCCTAACGTGAATGTAAGAAAAAGGTTGACAATACCTGAACTGTCAAATTTCGTTGTTTATAAACATTCTCTTTTCAGTTTGAATGGAGTATAGTTACAATATGGGTAATCGTTTTTACAAGGTAACGTAAATTTTCAGTGAATTTGTCAAAAGAAAGGGAGAGGTTACATCTGGTAACGTGGTGGGAAATGGAGTGTATGCTTCTTCAGCATAATATGCTTGCATGTGACTCCTGATCTGTTGATTTTCATCTAAACTCTAATCATTATTTAATGTGCTTATCATCTCGTATCAGTGGATTAATTAATTTAAATTGTAAACTCCATAACGAACAAGTTGCTTAATTGTGAAGTAATTGAAAAGTATATGTTAAAGTGGACGTTTTGTGAAAATAAAACAAAAAAACTTTCATTCTAAATTGTGATGTTAAACATAGCTAAGGAAAATACAAGTGTATATTTTTAATAAATAAGCAAATACGGACGGATTTAAAAGTTGTTGAATGTCTATCGTTCAACAATTTTTAGATAAATCGAATTATTTTAAAGTACGGGCAAGTACTCAGATACTTATTTCATTTTCATTTGGTTTTGTAAATTAATAAAAACAAAAATAATTATGTTTCCAATTTAACTATCTGGTTCAAACAGCTGGAGAAACTTCGACCCTTGTACGCGAATTTAAATGTATAGTGCCATTTAACCAGATAAACAAGTTGATTTGTTTGCAGCCTTTCACAATAATTGTGTAAGTATTCCTTAATTGCATATTTTAATAAGAAATAAATAAATACTTCTATGGTTATACTTAAAATTATACCTTAATCAGGGTTCACGCCACTTTTATTTTCATCCATGCATCTGTATTGAACTATCTCGTTAAGTAGTCAACGTATGTCATTAGTATTAAAATTGTTAAATCAATTAATTTCCAATAACATACTTGTAAATATTGTAATGATTCTGGTATTAAATTAAATATTTGTAAATTTCTTCACATGTTCTATTTAATTTATTAAACATAAAATATTTAGCAATCAATTTATTTCGTATAAGAGAACTTTTAAGCGGGATGAGGTAATATGGACGCAAGGTGAGAAAATTTTAGAAAATATATTTGTAAAATGAATTTTCAGTAAAGTTGCCTTTGAACCCCGGCAATATTACTTTAACCTTAAGAAGGAACCATAGAGCGTTTTAAACTGTTCGAAGAATATCCGGTGGCCTCGAGTACTATCGAATTTTTCGCTTTGTCTACAGCAGGAAATGGCGTTCAACAAGGTTTCTTTGAGTAAGGAGGATATTCGTATTGAGCAATATGTGACAGGGTGAAGTTTAATAATTTATTTGTGGAAATAAAAATGCATTTTTTCAAAAATAGAGTTTTACAAATTCACATTCAAAAACAGAGTTTTACATTTATTCTATACTTACTTTATCAGCCCCACGTTGTATATGTTAGCTAACGCACGACAATAACGATTCCTTAACGTTCACTTTAAACGTCGGCATGATATATTGCACTAGCGTTTTCCTTGTCTTTATTTTTCGTTAATGTGAAATGGCTTGAAGGGGAAATTTTACGAGTAGAAAGAAAAGAACGGAGCTATCTCATCGACGACGACAGTTCTGTTCTTTAACTGTGGATAACAGGAGATGCATTTTTCTTGATTATTTTGCTTTGGTTGCGCATTAATTAAGGTCTATACGTATTTCCACTTCCAACGTCTGCCGCAAAATTGTCGATTATAAATATTGTTATTTCTTTAGATAGTCGAAAGTATTTTACGAAATTATTATTTGGTAACGGAACGGTATATACGGAACAGAGATATTCCTTAAGAAACATTCCTTCTCAAGTACGGATTTTATTGGCGTTTCTAGAAATACAAAATATTTTTTACGCAATGAAGTATATAACAAAGTTTTTAGGTATTTGGTTAACACAATTGTTACAAGACAACTATAAAAATAAGTAATTTTATTCTTCAGTATGCTGAATTCATTATATTAGTAAGGAAATACGAAACTATTGAAAGACATATATAAATAATCTATAAAGTCATCCACAACGTCCATTGTTTTAACCATCTTTACGTAAAGTTAAAAAAGACACCATTTTACTGTATGTAGCTGTCAAAATAAAGGTTTCACGATGATACAACATACAGATGTCTGCTTAACAGCTAATAACTCTCTCTAGCGTTCCTAAGTAATATGATACAATATAGGGATATTTGTGTTTTTGTTATTTTATTCCCCTTATTTTCCTTTCCCTTCTTTCACTTGCCATAATATTGCCGTGTGAATTTGTACAATATTATTTTTTAAATATTATTCATTCACTTATACATTCGCAGAAAAACTTAAGATACAACATAGAGCTGTGTGTGTTTTTGTTATTTTATTTCCTTTGTTTTCCTTTCCCTCCTTTCACTTGCCATAATATTGCCGTGTGAATTTGTACGATATTATTTTTTAAATATTATTCGTTCACTTATACATCTGTAGAAAAACTTAAGATATCAAGGTTGGTTTCGTGATTCTCGTATAGATTTATTTTTAAATTATGAGTAATTAATTCCATATGTAGTAAACTTCAAATGCTATGTAATTCCCATTGCATACTTACGAGTGGATTGAATAGTTCGCGGAATAAACAAAAAACAAAATAAAATACGTACGAAAATATTTTTATTTCTCAACATAATCTCCATTTAACTCAATGTATTTCTTCCATCTGTTTTCCAAAGCTTCTATACCGGTTATAAAAAAATATTCTTTAAGGTCCCCAAAATACTGATTCACTGAGGTTTTGATCTCCTCCTTTGACGACAATTTCAGGTCCCCAAGGTGTTTTTTTCGGTTAAGATACAGAAGAAAGTTGGAAGGTGCCACATAAGGAGAATAACCGGGTGGGGCAGTCATTCAAAACCTCAATTACGAATTTGAGCCATGTATTCAATAGACGTGTGAACGCTTGCATTATCCTGATGAACTGACAATATTAGCTACCTGAGCAATCCTGGACATTTTTCTTTAATTTATTTACGTAAACGACGCAATTGGGTGCAATCGTATGCTAAGTTTATTATTTCACCGTTTGCAAGAAAGTCTACCTTTATGATTCCCTGCGCATCCCAAACAAACTGACGCCATCACTGTGCCAGGCGATAAAATTGCATTTGGTTTCTTTGGGGTCAGATTTTTCCACTGCTTGGATTGCTGTTTGGATTTTGGAGTATAGTGATGAATCTAGGTTTCATCCATAGTAAAAAACGGTTAAGAAAATCTTGCGGGTCAGTCTCAAACATCTCCAAACCGTTGCGAGAACTTGTGAGCCTAATTCGTATTTGCTCGACTGAAAGCAATTTAGGGACCTACCCAGCGGAAACCTTAGAAAATCCAAATTCATTGACAATGATGTTTTATGTTCGCTCATACGAGATACCTCTACTAGTGTCTGCAATCTCTCCAATAGTCAATCTGTGATTTGCCAAAATGAAATCACACACTTGCTGATGTTTTCTTCGGTCGCAGACGTGATAGGCCCGCCGGAGCCAGGGTCATATTCGGTGCTCGCTCGCCCACCTTTAAATTCTCCAATCCATTTTTTCACAGTGGTATACGATGGAGCAGATTCCCCTAATATTGTTGTCATATCATCATGGATTTCTTTATATGTTAATCCCTTTACTAGCGTATTTATTTTTTAATTTTATTAGGTGTTTATGATATTTTAAAATATACCAATTATTTTTGTTTGCTTTTCCTTTTTTTTATTGTAATTAAAATTTTCTCTTCCTTTACGTAAAAAATTTACAATTTGCATATGAGTAAACATGTAAACGGGGCTGAATTTTTTCGCACGCCCCATTGGGTAGCGCATCGTTGAAAAATTCTTTCAAAAATATTGGAATTACATTAAGCACACTTTTTTTATATAGCAATCCGTTTACAAAAAATTAGGCTTCAAAATACTCATTTTCGTTAGAGTTTTGTGTGCCAACTCCCACAGCCTAATTTCTGTTATTGGAACTGTTTGAAATATTTGTTATTTGGAACTATCTGAAAATGAAAATTATCAGGACGATCAACTTAGGAGATGTAGCATGTAAAAAGTTCATAGAAACTCTATACACATGACTTAAATCAAGTGCAAAAATAACTTTGTATTTTAAATCTATATTTATCAAGTGTATTTAAGATATACCATATATTTATAGGCAATATATTTATGTATTTTACATGGTGAGAAATAATGCATTAAATTTGCACTTTTACACCTTGAATGTACAATAGGTAACACATTTAGGTTGTGAAAAATTAACATTATTCAATAGTTTAGTAAAATTACTATGTACCATTAAATGTTTACAAGTGCCTAAGTGTTTACAAAAGTATGTACCATCAAATGTTTATAAGTGTCTAAATGTTTACGAAATTATGTACCATCAAATGTTTATAAGTGCCTAAATGTTTACAAAATTAAGTATAATGAAATGCATAAATATTTACGTAAGTATACACCATTATATGTTTACGTAAATGTTTATAGCAGCCTCATAGACTGTATAGCATTTAATAGTTTTTTTGAATAATTAATTGATTCAACATATTTGTTGCTTTCAAAGCTTCTTTTACATTGAGGATATAACGCGTAACACCCTTACCTTCAAGTCGTTCGTCTGTAGGGTTTTGCATGGTATATTTTATCTTAGATTTTTTCGGATGTTATAGTGTAATATTATTATCAACATCACAATATGTCGGTTGAGATCCACGACTAAAATTTAAAGCGCGAATATCCATTAAGGACTTCTATAACTAATTTTAATAATTTTATAGTTATAAAATCAAGCGAAACATCAAACAATTATAAATATTCTGACAATTTCATAGTGTGTCAAGTGTTGAGCCCAGGTGTTACAAGAATAGAAATAAAACTCTTATGTAGATATAATAAATAAACCTTATATTTCCAATGAAATAGTTTGTAAATGCTTACACGGAACTCTTCGACTCTGCGAGATCAAACGAAGCGCAGATTGTGTCCCATTGTATCCTACATGCACAGATGTAAAATATTCATCCACGAAAGTCGATTAAAATAAAAAATTAAGCCTCTAATTCAATGCAATCAAGAAGAAACCTTAAAATACAGCCTTTTATGCTGCATATTTTGACACTTGAAAATAAATTAAAACCTAGGTATATGGTGATCAACAGAAGTAAAGAAAAAAATTTCAAAACCGTAATTTGTAGTTATATAAAAATATTCTTTTAAAATGTGCACCTTTGAAATATATAGCAGGTAATATATTATTATATATCGTTATAAAAAATTAAAATTTTGTAAATAGTTTAATAGCAATAGTATATATTATTAAATCTTGTGGGGAACCCTCGTAGTATGAGTTCCACTCGTGCTTGACAGTTTTTTATGTAGCTCGTATTACTTGGCCTGAAACCACACAATTACGACAGTATAAGTTTAGTTTTCATAAAGTAAGGTAAGTAATTTTTATGTGAAAACACCCGAACTTATGTGCGCGTCTAAACGACTGTATGTGCGAACTTATAGACAGTGTATGTACCTATATTTAAGACAATAGAGTTATTAGTGTACTAAGAAAAAGGTTACATGTCAATAGCAGGGTGTAGGAAGGAGGTAAAATTGAGACATAGGAAAACGACATTGATTGACAGTTTATAAAAGATAAAGGAATGACAGGAGGATGTTATTGCTCTTGGGACGCCAGCCCGTCACGTTCAGAGGACTCTTCGTAACTTGTCACGCGCGTGTCGTTTTAAGTATAGAGAGTTTATATTTGTGAGTAATAAATTATTTTAAACCATACATATCTCAATAACTAACATTTAAAAATAGTTATATGTAAATTGTGTGGGAGCTATTGTACTAAATAGAATTAAACGTTGGTCATTTACTATTTTGGGTTTCATCAAACATTCGTGGGGTCGATTAAACCTGCAATTGACATTGTATATTTCAGGAAAGAACGGGTGCGAGGCTGGCTTGCTCATAAAGGCATTGGTTTTCGCACCTCATTTGGTGAAAATATATTTATTATAGTTATAATTAAATGTCTGGATAGATATATATATATATATATATATATATATATATATATATATATATATTTATATATATACATATATATATATATATATATATATATATATATATATAAGAATTTTGAAAAAAAATAGTACTTAATTTAATCTGCAATTTTTATATAACTATTTTTTAGCGTTGGTTATTGAAGTATTTGTGTATTAAGGTGCTTTATTATAATGTCAAAATATTATTCCTCCCGTGGTTTCTGAGGAATAGGTCTGAAAGTGAATGAAAGATGTTACGGACATGATGAGGTGATTTTATTAGGATTATTTAAGGTATTATATCGTGAAAAAGCTTATTTTTTACATGAATTATTTATTTCATTTGGTTATAACTCTCATGAATATCTGTTTCCGTACATTTATAACCAGCATTTAGATTCAGCATAAATTATATTATATTTGTACCGTAACACCGTAACGAAATGAAAATAATGATAATATACTATTATTGTACACAATACTTATTATAATAAAGATGATATAGGTTCTTGATGGTTATAATACAAGTATCTATTTGAATTCCGTTAATTGAAAAAAAAATAAAGAGAAAATAAAAATAGAATTAAAAAAAACAAAAAATATCCAGATATATTAAAAACACAAAATGTACTGAAACTATTTTTATCCTCAACTTAAATTGTCTTGTGATAAATGTCCAAGCATTAAATAAATCCCAAGCAATAAATATATTGACTTGGCTACTAATGGCTTTGTTTCATAGTCGTGTTGTTAGTACTACGAAATTACCTTTGTATATTAGTTAACCAACCCCACTCAAACGAATAGACAGATTATCATGATACTTAGTACAGACATCGTTTATGATTTTAAGTAATATTTATGCATTTTGACCCAAGTAATAATACGATTTCCACAGTACGAAACTCCATGTTCTTTTTAATCAATAATAGAAACTGATTACTGCAGGAAAATAATAAAGGGCTTAATGTGTATATTCAATCTATTATTCATGTCTTGAAAGTCCAAAATTCACAAAAAAATCTCATAAAAGCATTTTCTTTCACTCGAATAAAATAAAGATTAAAAAAAGGCAAGTAAAATAACATTAAAAAAAGTGCTTTTTCATGCTTAATTATCACGTAAATAACGTAAACGATTGGAATATATGGGAATAAATGAGTACTTTGAAGACACAGACAAAACAATCTTTTTCATATCTGTTCTAAACTGTGTTGCGATTGGAAATTTAAGCACTTCAGTTGCTTTAAAGTTCTTTGATTTTTTGAAAATTTCATTGATTAGGAATTTTTTTTGTTTGATTTCATACTTCGATGGGTGTTAAAATACTCTTAACGTATTACAAATAAAGTTGAAAGCGGGCGCCAGTCGGAAAGGTAAATTTCGTAAAATTTTTGGTTATCTATATTATTTGTATTTTTAACGCAAAATAGTTATGAGAAACAGTGTACGCAGGATAAATACAGAAATAATTTCTTACATAAATAATACAGAGCCATCATCCCAATTTAAAGTTATTATAATAATAACACATAGCCATCTTTGGTAAAAACTTTTTAATATTTCAGATGCCGTGTATGACTTGAGAAAAAAAAATTGGACATCCGGTTATGAAAATCACAATTCGAGAGAAGCAAAGTTGATTGAACTAATATTTAAGCCTGGTACAACGTTAAATGAAGAACTATAGTATTTATTTGCTTATTTTATAATACTTACCTATTGCACTATTATGAAAACCAAAATTTTTTTGGTAGGTTGGAATTTTTATAATCCGCACATTTTTTGCAAGAGACAAAAATAAACCAAACAAAATACTCGTGTACCTATATTAGACTTCATAGTTAGATATTATTCTATTACAGATTACGTACTAAGTATAGTTTTAATACTAATTAATACCTATTCAGGGTTGTCATAGCAAATGAGGAGCTAGCGTAAAAATCTAAAATAAACATATAAAAACATAACATGTAGCTAATTTGAGCTATAATAAAAATAAAATAATAACATTTACCTCCAAAACTGACTTCTCGTATTTATCAATGGCGTAGGTATCTTTAATGATAAAGTGAATTCAACAGATTGCTTAAAGCCATACACTGGTCAAAAAATTAAATATTAGAATGTAGCCTCCCTTTACAATATCCACCAATATACAATAAACGCCGGGGGCCGAGATTGTCTGAGTTAGAGACAATCTGATTGCAATATTTTCAATCAATATTATTCTAAATATTCTTCAAAAATACTAATAACGTATATTTTATTGACGCACTCTATGTATAATTACAATAAAATTCCGATAGCTAAATCTTCATCATCACGTTAATAACATATTTCATAAGTGTTAGTTACAAACAAGTTTGTTACAATATGTTATGATGTTATACTATATTTTTATAAAGAAAAACTTATATGAAATATGTTATAAATTTTTAGTTTAGAATATGAAGTGCGAATTTCAAGACTGTACAAATTTTTGACAATTTTAAAAATCAAAAGTGCACAAGACTTTTACGTAGAATGATCCATTACTTTATTAAGTTTCAACGCAATATTTAAATCGACTCTTAGGGTAATTTTCAAAATTTTTTGTGTGTCATCATAAGCTATTAGCTGGACGAAAAATGAATAACAATTTTCCAAATGTTCAATGACGATTTCTTATTTATAATATTCTTCTTCTCAGTCGTGTCCCTCTTGACAGAGCGGTCGCGGTTATGATGAGGCTACATCATCATCGGTAGTTGATGTGACCCACCTCACAATTTCTCGCCATCTTAACCTATTGGCCGATGATATCCTAGTGCATTTATGTAGAGGATCTCCAACTGCTGATTTTATTTGATCAGCCCATCACATGGACGATATGCCACTGATCTGTTTCCTTCCACCCTTCCTTGGGTCACCAAACGCTCTACGGAGTCATTATTTCGCTTCGAGACAAGGCCAAAGAACTTCAAAATTTGAAACTGTATTTGTGTTGATAGACGCTGCGTGATGCCGAATTTTTGAAGTATGGAGGTGTTTGCACGAAATTCTGTCCATGATACTCCCAGCATTTTCCTCAAGCACCACATTTTTAGGGCATTTATTTTCTACTTTTCCAGTTCTCCCAATATCCACGTTTCGGAAACATGTAAAAAGATGGGGAAAACTAGTGTTCTTACGAGCCTGGCCTTAGTGGCTTTAGTTAAGTTGCGATTCCTCCATAATTTATTTAGCTTATCAATCGCAGTTCTGGCTATCGCCATTCGCCTCTTGACTTCATCTGTGCAGCCCCCATTATTTAAGATTAAAGCACCAAGGTATATGTAGGACTCAACCACATCGCAATTGGCAATCTGTGTCACCTCTGGAAAGTTATTATTGGCGCGGTCCACAATCATCATCTCGGTCTTGCTCTGGTTAATCTTTAATCCAAATATGAGGCTTACACGTTCCATTTTAAGAAGTAATTCCTCCATCTGACGGACATCTGACGTCAGAGTGGTATCACCAGTGTAACGCAGATTTGCTATTTTGTAGCCATCAACCACAATACCATCATTTCAGTCTTCCAGAGTGATTCGCATCACAATCTCGGTGTAGGTGTTCGGAATAGGAGAGGCGATGTTATACACCCTTGGCGAACCCCTGCTTTAGGTTATTGAAACCGAAGTTGTCTGTTAGTACTTAAGCTGTTTCTTCTTCGTAAAGTTCCCTAAGTAGGTGTACGAGATGTTTTGTGTGCCCATTTCCAATAATGTTTTCCGCAAACTTGGCCATCTCATATCATATATTTATGTGCGTTCACACTTATATATTTTTGTATAGTTCAAAAAATATATTTTTTGTTTTTCTTAGCTATCTTTAACTTCAGGGTTTAGATTGAGATTTTTTTTGTTTAACTTGAATCTATATATAAAAAAAAAATTAATTTTGAGATTCCAGCCAAGCTACTTCGAAGTTCAGATACCAGTATTTTACCGTTGCCTTTATTAGATACTCGAAGAATTGACGAAATAAAGGCTATACGCACTTTTTATTGTTCTAATTTTGTGGTAATTAGGTAAAAAGCTAGTAACGTCTGATAAAAAACTAGTAATTTCTTTTCCAAGTATCTAAGATCGTGTACTATTAAAATATCAAGTTTCAAACTCTCAGTTCGACGAAAAGTGCTCAAATAAAATAATTACACAATCGCACAAAATGTTGCTGTAAACGTTTCCAATATTGAAATATCAGCGTACTGATATTTTATTAGTAATTCTGAATATTAAAATATCAGTGTATTGATATTTTATTAGTCATTCTGATTATTAAAATATTCTAATATTAAAATATCAGCGTACTTGATATTGTAATATTGATTCACACCAGCTCTAAAAATAGCGCTAGACTTAAATTAATGTGGGCTATCGAAATCGATCCATATATTACCAACGTTCATGATGTTAACGTAACCGCTAGTGAAAGCTTGTGAACATATATGATAGAGAATATGATAAATACACTTATAACATAAAATACACAAAATCTTCAAAATATTTTATCGCAAAAAATAAAGTTATAATTCTACAAAAATATAAAATAGTTTATTCCTGAAAAATAAATCATACAATTTCCCGAATTCGTTTTGCTACTAAAACGTAGGAAAGTTTTTATACCTAATGAGAAACCGCTACAATACTCAAAATTGTAAACGATAAAGTGGCTCAAACAATTACATTCTGCAGAAAAACCATCAGTACGAATCAGGACGTGTATACACGACCTAATTTGTCTGGCGGCTAAGCCTCTTTAATTTCAATACTTATTTCGTCATTTGTTTTAAGAAGGAAACTCTTACTAAGAATTTTTTTTACTATAATTCATTTTTAAAGTGAAATTTTATGTCTCCTTTATCACTTTAATTCTGTCATGGTAATAGCTAAATTACTAGAAAACTACGCGGAAAATATTCGTAGAAAAAATAAGCTCGGGTCAAAAGAGAACATAACTTCTTTCGCGAATGCAAGACATGCAACGATGATCTTCTCCGGTTTATTTTCTTACAAGGACTAAACGGACTACACTATTACAATAATTATGAAGTATATGTAATTTACGGACTCGATTTAGTTAACCATTGATGAAATAATTTGCAAACATGACTTAACTAACATAGATATCCGACCCATATTTCTCACCAGCAACATTACTGAAACGATACCATATTTTAGGTACAGTTTGTACAAATCGGGCTTCCTGATAACAGTTTCAAGTAAATTATTCAGTGTTATCGTATATTCAGAAACTGTGTTCAACAAGTATCCTTTGCGTTCCCTTCCTTAATTAATTCGAAGTCTCTAGAGTCAAGGCATATATATAACGGTCACTTGAAAGATCCGAAATTAATTGTATCTTGAACAGATTAGCAAGTATTGTTTAAGTATCTGAACTGGAGGGCTTTGAATTGTGCAAGGAAATGTGAGTTATGTTGTTAAGTTGTATGTGAGTTCTAATTGATAATATAACTATAGTTCAATCGCTGTTTCATATGTTGTAAAGTCAGATGCCATTTGGTTTATGTACGTAAACTTTTCATAAAATATTTTATTTTTAGTCTATGCAGTTTAGTAACATGAAAGCTTCAATGTTGAGTGATGTATCGGTCAGGGGTCGAGTCCTGTACATGAGGAAAACTATCCGATCGAAAGTCGGTTGTCTCGGACCGTCCAGTTGATTTATTTTAGCCCTGGTGCTAACATTTTGTTAGCATCTGGGTCGAAGCGGTTAGATGGATATTCAATAAATGGAAGCTCAAATAATTCCTTGTTAAATATCCTAATATAATGTTATTAATTCTACAACTAATCCTTTTAAACATCTGAAAAAAAACTTACGATAGCTATATTTTGTATACGTTAAAATGGAAAATTGTTTTGGTTAACTTCTATTAGTAAATTAAAAGGACTTATTTATTTGTCTTGCCTACTAAATATACACTAGGCTATATTTTTACAAGTAAAATAATATTAATAAATAGGTCTTATATTTCATTATGAAAAGCCACATTATCATGATAATCTAAGAAACTCGCAGACCGAGAAACATACATTTTGATAACACAGAGCGAATGTCAATGTCAGTTATCAGTTTATTTTTAATTAATTTATGCAATGACTTTACATTAAAACAGGGACCTATATTTATTACGTTTGTAATGATTAATCAAAAGTTATTATATATTTCGAAATATTTTATTATTATTTTTAACAATACTCGTTACATTAAAAACAAATATATGCGTAAGATATATTTTTGCTCTATCTTGATTGATATCACTGCATTGTTTGTTTTTTTTATATTGTAAACAATATTTGCAGAGTAAGAAAATATCTTCTACTTTTCTAAAGCTAGACCCATTTTTTCCGGTCTCCTATGTATTTCCTTTTGGTTTATAACCTTCGATAGTATGTATCGAAATGTCATTTATGAAAAAAATTTAAATATATAAACTCCCATTACTTGATAGCTACTTCTTTCTACTTCTTTTATTACCGTAGAGCCCCCAAATCACTTAAATTTTAACGTGGACACAACGAAATGTATGAAGTATAAACTACGTACCATTTATAATTCTATATTGTTCGAATTCTGGTGTTAAAATACAAACCTAGACAAACGTATATATATATATGAATAATTTATATATGCTATTCGTTGCTATATGAATAAATAAAAATGCTATTCGTTGGCTATAACGGAATAAATTGTCGTTGAAGTAAAATGTAAGACACGTCCTTTTTCTAACTCAGTGCAAAAATATTACACATAACTCTTTACCATAATTGTGTATGGTACTTGCCCGGAGTGCGGTGTTTACGATGTCCTAGCAGCTGTTCGCGGGTTATTCCCCTGAGCGGCACTGAACAATGTGCGCAAGTATCGTGTGTACGAAAAAGATGACAAATAATTATGAATATTATTTTCAATTTTCTGAAAAAAGTCAATCAAGGAATAACGTCACTATTTTTCAATCAAGGAATAACGTCTTTCTTTGTTCGATACTTATTCCGTGCCAGAAAAATGTAAAAGCCATTACATTTTTCTGGCACGAGAATACTTCAAATATTAACGGGAACGCGTTGAAATAAATTTCTTTGAAGTAAATTTTTTTTTTTAAATATTCGTTTTGTCGGATGAGCTATCCTGAGTTATTGATTCCGCTCCTAGAAAAATTATCCGAAAATCTAAACTCACCCTTGTGAAAACTTTGCTTACTAACCTATTTTAATGTTTTGGGTTATGTGACGGAAATTTTGTAGAGTTATCATAGTAAAGTTTAATTAGCTTTCACAGCTATTCGCACTTTAGTACGCTGTTTTCTTTCTTTCGATTAGTAATAATTTTCCATATTTTTGTAATATTGTCATTGCTGCATATTTTATTTCTTTACAATAATTTAATTTGGTATTGTGACTTTTGTTCTAAAAATTTCTGAAATAAATCCGTCTCAAAAGTCCTTTCTTTAGATAATAATTTAACAATGCTGTTAATGTATGATTAACGCCCATATACGCCACACACGGTGATGATTGTCAGGCGGACTTACTAACTGTTAAAAACGTATTTCTGTTTCTCGTTAACTGTTAGTTGAGTCGGAACAAGAGTCTATTTTACAGACCTTGCCCTATTGCACGGTCCAACTGCTAAAGTATCCATACAATATAGGTATTTAACTATCGGTAAATCCGACTGAGAGTCCTGACCGTGCGTGGTGCGTACGAGCGTAAGTGGTATCAATTGGTGATAATTGGTCGATAAATTAAGGTCCGTTTTGCATTATTTTGATTGTATAATGTGTTACAAAAAATTTTCCTTCTGAAATTGTTCATTATTTCTCTCTGAGATATTTACTGTAATTAGGGAAGCAAGGAAACTCGATTAGTATATTCAATAGAAACAAAGGCGGCACCATAAATTAATAAATTTATTGATAAAACAATAGTTATGATTTGAATTTCAAATTAAGTTTCAAAGATATATACAATAAGTAACCGTGTTGTTTATTTATGCATATTTTTGTGAGAAGATAATATAAATTAAATGGATAAAATGTCATATTCATTGTCATTATTGTCGTCATCGTATCGTTAATAAGTTTCTTTAGACTGGTATTAGAATGCGTTAATTGTATACAAAGCGAAATCAATAATTAGCCTCAGTTAAGTACAAAGAAAAACAAAAAAAATAACAATGTGTGCTCGCCGCACGTTTCACGTAAAGTAAAACTTTTAGTAAAACTTATCTATCCTAAATAAAATAAACTAGGTTTCACTAGTATTAATATTGGCCACGTTGTCGTGTGATCGCACAAACAAAACGGTAATATCCAAATTTTTCGTCGTAGAAAACCTTCACTATTTGAAAACGTTACCACTAATACTTACATAAACGGAGATGGCATTAGACTAACAGTTAAAAACATATTTCTGTTTGGGTTACTTGTCAGTAAAACGGTACAGAATCTTCCCTCCGCGTTACATCTGCCAATAAAAAAATATTTACTTGAAAAACATGTTTATGAATATCACAAGTTTATTAGTTTGACAATTTGACATCGTGAATAAAATATTTTACGTGATGATAATTTTGAAAATTTCCTAAAATGAATTTTAAACTTTTAGTTTTAGTACGGTCGGGAATGGTCTCGCCCTTCAATTTACCCTGGGCTAATTTGATTAGATAATTTAATCGCATCGGGGTCAAAACTCGACGAGGGATGAATGAGACCTTAATTTAATTTAAGTCTTTTTGATCGTTCATAACGCTTTTATTCCTCCCTGATAAATTCATAAATTCAGACTGATGAAGCTTCATATATTGGAAACCAACTTACTTAGTTTATTATTTATATTAAAATTTTTCTAAAGCAAACAGCATTTGTGGAAATGCGAAAATGAAGTAAATATTAATATGTAGAGTTATATATAATTAGAGTCTACTTAACTCGTATTATTTTCCTATTTATAGCGAAGTGCTATGAAATATATGTATCATTAATTTGTGAAGTACGAGTTATTCTTATGGAAATGATAAATGTCGTACTTGTGACATGAAGTAAATCTACTTCAACATTGTCCTACGAACGACGTGGGTTTGCATTCGTAAAACTAATTTTCTCATTCTGTAAGTAAATTATGTTCTATATAAGATGAATAAAAATTTTCGTTCTGCTATTATAAACAATATTCTAAATAATTTTAGTTTTCAGGTTTAGTCTATTTTATATGTTTCATTTAAATACGCATTTACTTAGGGTTATGATTCTAAACGGATTGAATTGATTAATTATTTTACTCTTTGCTTCCTTTTAAATAATTATTTCATATTTAGTTATGATTACATAAGTTTATAATAATACTGATGAAGAGAGACATTATACAAATTTTTCCGGATGTTACTTTTAATTTTCATAGCTAATTATTTAGTAAGATTCAAAAATAATTAGAAACTATTATAAGGTCATTATGTCCATCTTATAATTTTGTTACGTTTGTATGTCATGGATCATATAAATTAGTTTTTTTCGATCAATTGCGATGAAATTTTGGAGGTATGTTTTAGTTAACCAAAACAGAACTGCTTTTAGTTAACCAGACGTGAAGGAAGCTGTGATGAGATCGATTCTGGCTAAAATTGCGAATTTAAACTATGTAAGTATATTTAATAGGTTCATATACGAGCACAGAATGAAACATAAATCGTTGTTATCCAACTTGGGACAAAGTTCAAGAACGATCATTTGATGTAGATTGTTTATAAAACTTCGTAATACATACATTAAGATTCATTACAATTTAACTCGACAAATAACAGAATTCCTTTTTTATGAATATTTGAAACAGCAATATTTTATTTTTTCTGAGGACATAAGGGTTTTGTAGATAAATAAGAGTTTTTTAGACTTGCGGAATAAATTACCGGAAACGGGTTATATGAACTAGTATAGATCCGTCAATCTGCGGTAGTCTTCTAGCTTATTAAACAATATATCAGTATAATTTTCGCATTGCAATCTAAGAAAAAATATGCTCTTCCCTTTTGTCACATAAAAAAGGAGTATTTAATAGAATTAATTAGATCATTCCTGCTCAGTTAATAATCGATTTTGAAATATGTGTATTCAGTCATTACGTCAGAGATAGTTGTAGGCGATTAATGCGTGAAACTTAAGGTACGTGATTTAAATACGAAAATATTTTAACACGTAGCCCCTATTTTTTGTTGCTACGATCTAAAATATATCCAGTAATTTAAAATTACGAGACTGAAGCTCTGTTTTTATTTGCTGTTACACGATTAATTTTACTTCTCCTCTTAGATTGGGCCCCATTCAATCTTCTTAAATGGACTCTTCGATTTATCATTCTGTCACACGTGTACCTTATTACTTTGGAATTTTTACGGCTGTCTTGAGTTTTTTCTGCCCAAGTTGCTGCGCAGTTTTTTTTCATGTTCGAAAGTCTCCAAATAGAATGAGTTTTTACGAATTTAGGCACTTATTGTATTGGTGCCTACTTAGAGATATCTATGTACGATAGTATTATAATAAAATCAATATTTTAGAAAGATTTAGTTTCCGCGAAGAAGGAAATTTGCTTAGTTGGTATTGTCATGAATTTAATTTTTTTCACACATTCGGTGGTTAGTCTATCTCTTCTTTGTTGTCACGATCCCACGGGGTTAGTTACGGTCTTCGCAATAAATTAATTTAATTTAGATTTGGTCTCTATGAAGAAAATAGTCGTTCATTTAATTTTTAGCAACTTGAGGTCTTTTTTCCAGCAGTTAATGAATTTCATTTTCAAACGCCCAGCCTACTCTATTTTCCGAGTCATAACATATTTTACGGAAGTAAACATTGAGCATGTAATAGTTATTTTGTATCAAATAAACAGAATGTAATTATGTTATGGAATAATCAGGCCCATAAAAATATTTTAAAAGTAAATTGTTGCTAGATATGAAAAATATAACGGTAAGTCAGAAACCGCGCTGATATTTGATGTTTACTTTTAGTTAAACATTAAGATTACGCTTATTATTGATTGTTTGCCATTCTACTGTTTGAACATAAAAACGTAAAAATAAAAAAAAAAGTGATTACATTTATTTTTAAACTGAAAGTGGTTCCCGCAGTAATGTTGAAAAAATCAAACAAACACATAAACTGTGCATATTTAAAATAAATTTAAAAATTCTCTAATAAATGAAAAGTAAATATAACAGACGTAATTTCTATTAGGTTTATTCTTTTATTAATTACTACCCTTAGTATGTGGATAGAATTTACAGAAGGACTATGTACAGTAATTCACCATTTAAATCAATGACTTTCTCATAAAAAAATAATTTTGTGCCAAAACTTACCTAAAAAGCAACATGCTTCTAAATTAACTAATGAAACATATTTGTGAGGAAAGTCTCAGACGTTACGTGGGCGAGAATGAGTCCTAGAGGTTATGTATACATACAACAGCGTCTGTTAGCATGGCAACGTTCCATAATCATTTGAGTGGACATTTGAGGGTGTAATAAATATTTTATCGGTCGCTCCACGCCCAATAAACATTTAATGAGGACGCAATTTCATAGATAGAACGTTCAATATAGTTAATATTACGTCTAATAGAAGTTCCCGTAGACGGCTACGACTCTACGTGCGTAGCGACATTCCTTTCACGTGCCACTGGGTTTTATAGTGTTAATGGAAATTTTCGATGCCGTTTTGCCTTAATGTATCAATTTTCTTGGGGTGAGTTCCCAACTGAAGAGTTGTATTTTAACAGTTAAATTTATAAATTTACCTTATGCAATATCTTTCTTCGTGTACGTATCACGCAATGTCTACTAAACCAATCTTGACGGGGGTTCCAATATTTTATTTTTTAAAGTTCTCGAAGTAAATTGGGATGTTTGTGATTTTGATACAATGTCAAAAAATTGAGAAATAATGCAGGCTAAAACGTTACAATGTTAATATAATATTAAAAAAAAATGTTTTATTCAATACAAAGTAAAAGTTATATAATAAATAATGGATATTTTATACTCTGCTAATCAGGAGGTAGCTTCTGAGTTGCAGAGTATAAAACTAGCATATATAAGAAGAATTATATTATATTTGATATTTTAATATTTAATTTTCATTGTATTCTGCGTCTAGGGATTAAGAATGACAATTAGAGATATTAGGAAACAGTCTTTTCTGTAGTTAATTTAGACAAATTAAAATTAAAAAAAACATGCCATGATTTTATGATAATTAAATATGGTGTGAAATAAATATAATTTGGAAAAGGTTGATTTATTTCCTGTTAATGTTATAATTTCGATTATTTGAAATCTGTTTCGCTTAATTTAAATTTACATATACGAGTACGATGTCTGAGTTATTATTACTTTTTAACCGATCATTATATATATATATATATATATATATATATATATATATATATATATATATATATATATATTAGATATATTATATATCTTGATATCCGAGTTATTATTCACTATTATATTTAATGAAATCTTAAAATTATTTTCAGTCTTCAAATTTCATTAAATTTAATGAACTGGTTACTTACTTCAAGAAGTTAATTTCAAGTAAAGAATTAGTTATTAAAACGTGAAATGTTGACTACAACACTTAATTAATTGGAAGAAAGTAAATTGAAAGAAAGCTAACGGCATTTACAACTTATGTATACCGTGACGCGAGAATCGATAATATGTTCGACGTCTGGGAGCCGTATATCAATCAGGGTATATTCAACTTTAAACTTAGCACTCTATACTCTATTTGGGTATTCATGGAAATATTATATTGAGTATAACACTTATTCTATTTATACTAGGTTTAAATGATTTAATATGTTCAAGAAATAAATTAACCGTGACGAAAAGGGAAATTCATAAGATAATGCGAATTGTTCCAAACTGTGAATTATGAGTGATTATAAACAAATTACTGGTAAGAAAATAATCTAAATCGAATGTTGTCAATAATGTCCGTATGTATATGGCGTGACTTATATATGGCGTTACTTATGTATCCGTATAGCGCTCGGGGCGATCGAGGAAATTGGTTCGATACACGGTTTTCCCGGTGGAAATAAGCTTATCAAAATTCATGGAAATATTTGCGTATTCCTCTATGAATATTAGTCGTGAGTCTGTTATTAGTTCATATAATGTGATTGGTTTTATTTTGGTAACGAAATTTGATTCAAACGCTATTTATTATCATATTAATTGTAAATTAACTGAAGGTGACCGCTGAAGAGATATTTTTATCTTTATTTATAAAGTTTTTAGAAATCATATTAAACATATTTTCGAAAAAAACGGTCCTCAATTGATACATTGTCATCACCCGTTAGTTTTCTTGGTAAAGTAAGATATTAATATATAATTTATTTATGTACCATTCTATTCATATTTCAATTATCAATTTTTCATGAAAATTATTCAAATCTATTTGATTTTATTTACTGCTGGTGGTATTTCAACTTCAATCAATGATTAAGGAGTGAACTGTGAGTTTAGTTTACATCCAATTTGACTTTTATCGCCACATAAACCAGATATACCTAGAAAAAAAGAGTTGATTGTGATGAATGTAAGAATAATTGATTAATTAATAGGAATTCAGAATATCGAGTGTAGGTAATGATTGTAATTTAATATATGAATTCGATCCAATTTATAACCATAATATGTGTGTCACCTACACATACATATTACGGTTATAAATTGGACTATGTATCTATAAAACTTTTAGTATCTGTAAAGCTTTTTGCGAAAACTTGTTTAGCATATATAACCGAAACGAAAGTTAACAAGCTTTACAGCTTACTTTGTTAATTACATCGTTAGAAGATTGATGAATATCAAGAAAACAAGTGAAGCTTTGAATTTCTGTGGGACGGAAATTTAAACCGATTGAAAATCATGCTTTGTTAAGAGATGTCAATTTGTGACAGTAAAAATAAAGTACTGATCAAGTTCCGTAAAAGGACTACGTAATATTTTTGAACGAATTTCACAATAACCAACAAAACTTATTCAAATAATTGATTAAATTATTGTATCAAATGAAGTTTATTTTAGGGGCGGGGTTATTTTAAAAATTTTTTAAGGTACCGGCGTGAAAAATTCACCCGGAAATATCGGGTACCGTCACTGGAGCTTCAATAAGCATAATGAAAAGTATTATTTTTCTTTGGAGTGAAATATTTTCTTTTATACGTAAATTCACCAAGCATTAAGATAAAATTCACTTTTTTCAATAAAAAGCCTGTAGAGTTTTCTAATTAATCCCTAGAAGATTAAATCGTATAATTTAATTCTATTTAATTCTTTTGCGTGCTCCTTTGATAACAGCATATAATAGTGTTACAGACCGTGATTGTAGTTTGTGGCAATAAACTTTATGTTGTACTTAATATGTTTGTTTATGCTTTTTATTTTCAGCTTTTGGAATCTGGTAAGTTTTAACTACATCGTTGTATATTTTTGTGAGATATTTGGTTATGATGAAAACGTTTGAGTTTGATTCTTTTTTAAATATAGTAATGAGAATAAATTCTGCACCGGTATTTTAATAATTTGTTGCATTGTTTATTAATTACAATATGGTTGACCGTATTTATAAGGTAACTTAACTTTTCACTGAAATAGTCATTACAAAGCGAGCAGTAATTTGGCTGAGAATTAAATATCTGCTTATATGTTACTCTTATATATTAAATTATTTCAACTTTACATTTATTCATTCATCGACGAGTTTTTATATCCAATTAGTAAATAATTTCATTGAAATTAAAATTGAATCGATAAACTCAATGAGGATCAAGTCACATAGTACCTGAAAAGAGTATATTAAGGAGCTCTTTGAAAGAGAATGAGGTTACTTGTAATCTTCCAAAATGTTGTGTTCAATTAACTTTGCAAATGTTTATGACGACGTTTTGCTAGATTATGTAATCAGGTTGTTTGGATACTCTAGCTGAGCAAAGAATTTGAAATTTTGAATCGAATTGAATTCGAAGGAAAATGAGCACATTACTTCAAAGTATGACTGGCTTGAAGTTACTGGAAATAATAAAATATTATCCTTTTTTACCTAATTACCACGCAATATGAGGACAAGACAAAAAGCATTTAATACGTATACTTTATTTCGTCCTTTACTTAAGTCATTGAAGCAGCGGTAAAATACTTGAATCTGAACTCAGAAGTACTGGATTCGAATTTCGGAATGTATTTTTTCTAGTAAAATAAAACAAAAAAAACTTAATCTAATTGCTCTTAATCTTTATAATTAAATTTTTTTTCACAAATACTCGTATGTAAATAGCAAGTAAAAGTATTTCATAATTTGTAAATAAATGGAATTATTTTGAGTTATTGATTAGTGCCCAGGTACCAATTTCAGTTTATTTCGTTTAAGAAAACAAAATAATGTCTATAACGCATGTTAATATTTATTCAATAACATTTCCAAAGTTGACTATTGCGTTGCAAACACTTTGTAGCGATACACGAATATGCGTTATATGTTTTTACAGTAATATATGTACAGACGAATAAATGTTGGCTTGTTTCCAGTCTAATATAATAATTGTATAACTATATATTAATATGTTTTGTTAATAAAAGCCATAAATACTTCGGTGGCTATACATAAAATCTTACATTAATCAAAGTTAACGTCTACTAACCAATATCTAGTAACCAATATCTTTCGTATCAGAGAAATTTTACATGACCTGGGATAATACCTACGTAAGGTGAGAAAATGTGTGATAATACGTTTACAAGGTTTATTTTTCACAAAGGTACCTTTGAACTTAGACAATATTACTTTAGCCGAGGAAGAAATGGCGTTCATAAACCGCTCAAAGAATATTCGGTAGCCTTGAGTACTACCGGTTTCGCTTTGTCTCTAGCAGGAAAAAGCGTTCAACAGGGCATCTTTGAGTAAGGTCAATATTAAGGCATATATTGAGCATCATATGCCTGAAGGAAGTTTTAATAATTTATTGAAATGAAATTGTGTTCGTACATTTTTACATTTATTTAATATTCATTTTATATATTTATTTGTTTATTTTCCTTGTTTTCCTTTCTGTCGTTTTCCTTTACTTTACTAATACGTACGTGAGAATTCATCAAATATTGTTTTTTTAAAATATTGTTCGAGCCATATATGTTATTTCATGGAAAATATGGAGATATTAAGGATGGTGAGATATTAAGGTAAAATATTTATGTAAATTAGAACAAACAAAACAATGTAAATGTTTTTTTTGTTATTTTAATTATGAGGGGAAGAGAAAAGAAACGAAATATTACTTACATAAATAGTAAAATTTAATGTAAAAACCATTACTTATCACTAATATGTCTTAATTTTTATAAACAAAATCAATTATCTTTGTAGGCCTTTTTACTGTGACAGTCTTTTATTGCTCAAAAGCAAAAAATATTGCACTTTCATATTTTTGTTTATCGATAATGCTATCTATCAACTGTGGTTCAACAAATGTGTTGTATTCATAGATACTTCTATGTTGGGAATGTCAAGACTAGCTCACTCTCACCTTTTTCGTTTGTGGGTTTCTTCGTATGTTATGGTTTTATTATCGACGTCAACGTGATAGTCCCATGCAACAACGTGATAGTACGAGCATGGTCCTTCATTTCCAAGTCTTGTACGCAAGTAATTGTACGTTTTTTTTCCAGTCATAAAAGCTTACGACATTGAAGAGCTATTTTTTAAGCAAAAGGAAAACTTAGACGATATATATATATACATATATATTTATATATATATGTATATATATATATATATATATATATATATATATATATATATATATATATATATATGTTATATATATATAAGTAGATAATATATATATATATAATAAAATTATGTATATATATATTATCTACTTTTACCTACAAGCCAATTAAAATGATAACATATGTTCTTAAAACAAAACTACTATGTATTTTAAATTCTCTTGTTGAAGTATAAACTACAAATGTTTACATGATTATACAAATTTTTCAAAGTAGATAATTTTCTGAAAAGTAAGTAGAATAATCATTCGTAAATTAAATAATTTAATGCCATTATCAAGTGTAATATAAAAATGCATTTATAGACCATTTGTTATATACTGAGTTCACGAAGAATTTTTGAAGAAATTTGTTTTTCATTGACCTGGAATTGCCACACATCTTCAATATTTTAGTGAGTGGCAAGCCGGAAACACCTCTTAACGACATTGTGTCTTTTAATTCGATTCAATTCTTTTGATTTTCCTTATCGCTGCTCTTATGGAATAGTGAATTTATTAGCGATTCGTAAATTAGGATGAGAAAAATTCAACCCTCATAGGATAACTTTGTTGAACGTCTCTATGTCAAGATCCTTGTTCTCGGGAACAGCGAGAGATGTAAAGTTGACATTATTATCAAACACTAAGGTAATTCACTCCATAGTTCCAAAAAAAAATTCATGCTTCTAACTCAATGAAATACCGTGACCTATAATTTTGGTATTTGGTACGATGGAAGGTCTGAATCAATTAAAGAAGGTTTTAACTCATCAAGGAAGGTATTTATTGTTCTATATGGAGTTATTACGTTCATTTTTAGGGCCTGGTACTTTAAAAGAAGCAATGGAAATCATATAACATCATCATAGCCGTTTTTCCCAAAGACTGCTTGAAATTTGGCGCAGTTATAAAACATATTAATCTATAGATATAGCAGTAGCGAAAACTCAAAGATATTTATTTGTAAATTTTAGGGATGCCAAACTCGATTCTTTTTAATTACTTGTTTAGAGCGGGGTGTTGTTTGGAAACGCTAGTTCAAAATTAATTGTTTCATAATTTTAAAGTTGGCAAGGTATTACGTCTTAACTCACAGAACTTAACTTACACGGCCAACGTTTTTAAAATATTCATATTTAATATATTATTATTATTTATTATATTAATATATTTATTATATTATTATTATTTATATAAATATATTATAAACAATAAAAATAAGTTAATTATAAACAGAACGATCACTCTTCAAAATCATCTACCGATGAGATTTATTAAATTTTGACAATGCTTAAATAATT
Organism: Druceiella hillmani; assembly: GCA_039881145.1. Lineage (NCBI taxonomy): Eukaryota > Metazoa > Arthropoda > Insecta > Lepidoptera > Hepialidae > Druceiella > Druceiella hillmani. Next base: position 1,920,331 of record JAYKKI010000140.1, on the reverse strand, counting down.
ATGCTCAGAGTTGCTTATGTACGACTTCATTCACGAGTAATTAGGGAAAAAACTTTACTAAATTTAATTAAAATCGGTCTAGTAGATTTTGCTTGATACCTGCTCAAATTACCATACAAATAGACAGAAAAAAATTCTAAAACAAGTTTTTCAGGCTTTTCTTCTTTTTTCAGGCTTCTATACCCTAAATTAATAACATAGAATTCGCTGTTACAATTTTATTATGTGTATAAACCAGTAACTCCATCAAATGTCCTTATTTCACTGCATGCATATAGAAAATAAATGTTCACGAATATGTCCTGGAAAGCTGTATAGAATAGCACTCTCAAAAATCTTATTAATATTTTTATATCAAGTTGTGTTACATAAGAGATTTAATTTGGCAAATTAACTCTTTTTAATAATACTTTAAATAGAACATTAGAGTAGTAAACAGAGGATATATAAAAATATTATTTGCAATAATGAAAGCCCGTTATGAAAAGATATGAGAACGATTTTTGAACCTTATGGTTTCCTTGAGCCTGCTTCAGGTGGCCGGAAATTGACTGATTTGACATTTTTTTAAATTATTAGAAAAATATAAGTTATTTCTCCGTTAGTATTCAATCACCCATAATTAGGTCAAGAAATTGTTTAGCGACACATGTGGTGTAGAAGTTTTGTTTTTATCTGATTTACACTAATATTTTAATAATTATAATGAATAATGCCCCATTAGTGTCAAAAGAAAATATCACAATATTTATTGTCAAAAATGTCTCAAATAAATTTAAAATAAAATCTGTTAAGGTTGAGTAGATTTTGCAGTTTAAGCATGTGATAATATTATTTATTTATTTCAATTACATGTACTTTTCGCTAACTTATTGCTACAAGAGCAAAATCTTCTAGTCGACCATACTTCTAGTCGACCATTGACTAAATTTGAACTTTTTAAAATTCGGAAGACTGTAAAAGACATTATTAAAAACAAAACTAATTAGAATGTTATATCAAACAAAAAAATATCACAACAGATAAATAAATAAATTCAAAGTAAATATCAAAAATACAAAACATGAAACTAAATTTTAGGTAAACTTTTAGCAACGTTGATTTTTCATAATTTTAAATTCAGTGGTTTCAGAGGTCCCTACCTCTGAAATATTGTTTTGAGAATAATTACAGAAACATCACATTATAACAAGAAAATAAAAAAAATGTGTTCAGTATTCCTCCATTTGCTCCTCAAAAATTGTTGTATAAATATTAATGAGTATCAATTACCTAGACGTGTTCGGATTAGTGTGTTCTATTGCTATATTTAATTTTTGTCTCAAACGGCTTCTAAGAAAAATGGCTGTAACAGACACACGCGAGTGATCTTACAAGGTTTTTGAATATATAGGGAACAATAAAAAACCTGTTAAATACGGGTTCGCGTGGTGCAAGAGGCAGTACACACTTGAGTATATATATATATATATATATATATATATATATATATATATATATATATATATATATATATATATATATATATGTATATATATATAAATATGTATACATATATAATATTTTAACAAAAATACATTTGAAAAAGAAAAAATATATACGTAAGAAGTCGGCCGTTTCTGAAAATTTAATTTTTGTCTATCTGATTGTTTGTAAGTGAAACATGAAAAACTATTGAACAGATTTTCCCGGAGTGATATTATATAGGCTGTAGTTCTGATAGTAAAATGAGGCAAACACACATGGTATGATCTGTACTGGATACAGCAAGTGTTTGTCTATTCATTTTTCAATCTACATTCCAGTTTCTACCCATATTAGGAAAAAATACTAAATACAGTTTAATATTAAATGATAATAAAATCGTTTGCTTCAATTTGACATGAAAATATGTCAGCAGGCTAAAGAAATGTTGAAATCATGTAGAAGAGTTTGTTATCAGATTAATATAATTACATAATTTCATTAGAATAATGCTATTTGGATCCGATAGTTAACATTGGAAACTCTACTGAATAGATATTAACATGCGCTCTATATTTATTTTTGTGTTCTAAAAGTTTACAACACCAAATGAAATTGAAATAGGTATGTTGATTACTCATCCGTTTTTCAACATAATTCATGTACCTTAAGATTGCGAGATATTTATGGGTCCATTCTTACCTATGTATTAGGCGTTTCGAAGAAAAAAACTTTTTTCTTTTTCTTTCCTATTCCTAAAATCAAAATTTATACTGAACGGATTTTTGTTTTGTTTTGAGCTTAGAAAACGAAAAAAGGTCATTCCGAGTTTTGAACCTAGGTACTACCGTCTTCGGATTCCAGTGATTGATCAGTGAGCAATGACTCGCTCAGAGTTTAGAGAATTAGGTAAAAAAGTAGAAATGTCGAGATGTTTCCAGGTATCTAAGGCTCATGTACTACACACAATTAAATGCAATTAAATGAAACTATGTGATGTAGTATTATTTCTACTCTCTTTAATTTCTTTACCTCTAATGTACTATTTACTCAACTAGAAGTCCTTTGCTCAACTAGAAGTGCTCGAAAAAAGTTGTGCAAAATTTTGCCATAATCGTTCACAATGTTAAAATATCAGTGAATCTCTTCGTATTTAACAGATTTATTTACTTGATGAATTTATATATAAATATATATATATATATATATATATATGTATATATGTATATATACGTTAGATTTAAAAAAACCATGGAATGATCCGAGGTCGTTTCCGAAAATCTGTTAATACCCTTGTGTCGAACCGTTTATGGTCAAATGCGCGAATGTTAACAGATTCTGTGCGCGGGCGTGTAACTATAATTTGAGTTACGCGCAATTTCTCGAGTAATGAAAAATGGTGATTTTTTAAAATGTTGTTATTATTTATTAATTATACTTCAAAAGATGCTTATTTTACGTAAATTTCAATAATTCAATAGAATTCCCTATTTTTACTATGCGAAATAAGATTACAATTTTTCCTTCATACTTTATACGTAAACCCGTAGGGTAGAGTGGGGTCTGTTGAGCTGCGGGGCCTAGTGTGCCAGTATCACGAACACACTATGATAAATACGAGCAGCGGCATTAGGTGAATCGAGGAGAGTGATTAAAACAAACCACCGTTGCTTTAGTAACCGGCCGGCGTTTGTTATGGTTGTGAGCGCGTGATGTTGCAAATTTGGCGTCAAAATTAAAAAACAACGCTCCTCTGAATTTTGGCTTAAAAATTACGAATATCATCATATAGCCATATAGCCATCAACTAATTGTATTTTTCTTTCAACATTATTAAAGTTAATGGTATTCATTTAAAAAATAAACTATTTTCAATTGATTTTTTAGTTATTTAATATATTAAAAGTAATTCGGGGAAGGGGTCATCCGAGTCAAAACATTCGGGGTCGATTGAGCCATATTCAAGTGACCCCTAATTTTTATTATGATGTTTGGTTGCACTGTTTATGTTATGTTATATGTAATGCGGTTAAATGTTGTGCCAAATTATTGCTTGCCAAGATTTTAATGCCAGGTTAAATACCTGTCACGCTGCGCTTGAATATTTCTACATTAATGTTTTTTTCATTTTAGGACGCGAACTTAAAAAAGAAAAACGGAATGTGCTAATATCGATCGATGTACGATCTGAAGATGAAGTCATCAATGGTACATGTATCTTAAAAGCGGCTAAAGATAACAAAATAGACAGAACCACGCTTTCAAAATATGTTAATAAGTTAAAAGCTAACCCTGACTCTGAGGTGTTTAAGGAGTACACAAACGCACGCCAAGTTTTCTCAGTTGAACAAGAAAAAAATATTAAAGGACTATCTTATAAAAGTTGCATATATATTTTATAGTTTAACTCCATTAGATGTATGTGGGCTCGCTTATGAATATGCCACTAAATATAAACGAAAAATACTTGACAGTTGGCATGCAAATAAATTAGCTGGAAAGGATTGGCTAACCGCTTTTCTTAAGAGGAATAGTGAAATGTCTATTAGAAAACCAAAACCGACCAGCTTAGATAGGGCGACATCGTTTAAGAAAATAAACGTCAGTCTTTTTTATGACAAGCTGGCCGTAGTTATGGACAAGTATAAATTCCCGCCTTCCAAGATATGGAACCCCAACGAGACTGGTGTTTCGGCAGTCTTGAAACCAGGTAAAATAATAGCAACTAAAAGAAAGCATAACGTTGGTTCTATAACATCAGGAGAACATGACACTAACGTAACTGTAATTGGAGCCGCATCAGCAACTGGAAATACGGTTCCTGTCATGTTGATATTTCCTTAGAAGAAGTTTAAATACTACTTCATTGCAAACGGATTATCTAAATGTATAGGACGCGGTAATGGAAGTGGTTGGGTAACTGATGACGAGTTTTTTTATTTTATTCAACATTTTATTAACCATGTAAAACCAACACCGGAATTTCCAGTTTTATTATTTTTGCACAACTATTCGTCATATTTAGCACTTAAAACAGTTGAACTTGCCAAAGAAAATGATGATGTTCTCTTTTCCACCCTATTGTACCCATAAGTTGCAGTCGTTAGACATCTCTGTTTATGAGCCCTTCAAAAATATCTTTCATCGGCTCATGATGCATGGCCTCACAGTAATCCAGGTAAGACTATTTCAATAAAACAAAAGAAAAACAAAAATTAGTAGCGACAGCTCTTCCATTGGTAATTACCCCGACAAATATAATGAGTGGTTTTAAGAAAGCCGGTATTTACTCTTTTGAAAAGAACACTTTCTCTGAAGAAGGTTTTATGTCATCATACGTGACAGACCATCTAGAATTACAATATCAAACACAAGAACTCGCAACAGCAGAGCCAAATGAGACAAATGCTGAGCTTTAATCTCTGGGACCTGAAATAACAGTACCTTCAGTAAGCGTTGAGGTGGAGGTAGAAACATCTACGATTTTGTCATCGCCCGTTACTGCGTCAGTTACTTTAGGGCAGTCAAATGATAAAGAAAATCAAGAATCAAATTTTGAAACGCCATCTACATCTAGAGATTATATTCTATTTTCACCAGAGTTTATGAGACCATTTTCGAAAGCAGGGTCCAGTAAGCAACAAAGGCGAGGTAAAAAGAGAAGTTGTGCTATTTTGACAGACACTCCCGAGAAAGATGGACTTGCTTTAGAACAATGTTAAAGAAAAACTAAAACTAGCAGGAAGATAGAAAAGTTCAAGATAAAAGCAGCGAAGAAAGCAATTTTTAAAAGTTCCTCAGAGTCTGATGAAGAGAATCGGTCTGTTAAGAAATGAAAAAATCAATAAGAAGAATAAGAAGAACAATATAAAGAAAAAACAACTTCCGTCAGACACTGAAGAGGATGATTATTTTTGTCTAGTGTGCGCCGAGTTCTATTCAGACAGACTCCCAGGAGAAGAGTGTGTACAGTGCACGAGTTGCCGAGAATGGGCTAACTAGTTGCCGATAATGGGCATGAAATATGACAGCGACTAAACTAATTAAGTTACTTTTTATTAATTAGAAATTTATTTAACTTTGTTTTTATTTCTATGAGGAATCTCAGAAATTTTGTCATGTTTTTGTTTCTATATTTCATATATTTTAATGTGTAAAGTTTTGTATAACCCATTTGTTTAAGTAACCCCTTTGGGTTGTTCAATAGAATTATATCAATTCAATAGAATAGGATTTGCCAATTTTTTTTGATCTTAATATGCAGCTTTTGTAAATAAGTAGACAAATGATTTAAGAATAACTCTTTTCTAATTTTTCTTTGAATGTACCCTACGCTGATTTGAACAAAATCCTGATCACGTGACCCCGCTCTGCCCTACATAATGTTATGTTCTCAATTTTTACTATGTTCTTAATTTTTCTTCGGTAATTTTATTAAAGCGTATTTAAAGAAATTGGATTTCAATTTTTTTACAATAATTGAAAACTTACGTACTTAACTAATTTCTGTTTAAACTTTAAAAACATTACTTGTAATTATTTCAGTCGGACAGATATATTTTTTGGAAGTTAGACAGGCAAGGGTATATTCACACTGTCTAACGTGTATTTTAAAAAAATGGAAACTTCTATTTACTACTTTTTATATGTCGGCGGCAAATATGTCTAACATTATTAATTTATCATCTTCATGTGTTTTTTTCCTTCCTATGGGACTATCGAAAAAGTTGTAAAAAATTTTTAATTTGTCATGATTCATTTGATAAAATTTGGTCGCTGACCAAAATATAACCTTACACGTATGTATATATATATATATATATATATATATATATATATGTATATATATATATATATATATATATATATATATATATATATATATGCGTGTATATATATTTACACGAGTGGCACTAATTTTTCTCATAATATAGTTTGTAAATAGGGTACATTTTTTTGGTACGAGGACATTTAAAATATTAAGGAGAACGCGATGGTATAAATCTTACATTACATTTGTTTTAACAATTAGTTTGTGTGGGATCAACAATGATTAACTCTTAAGAAAACTTACCCAGTAATCTAGGTTTAGTCTAGTTTTTTAGTATTTAAGGTTATGCGATGAGTAAGGACACATTAAATTAGATATTCAGTATAACGATCAGCGTAAAAACTAACTAGTATTCACAGCTGTTTAAAGTTTATTTAACTCTTTTTTTCTTGCCACAAATAAAAAGTATTTTGTGTTTTTACGATTATCAACATTGCTGCATATTTTATTTGTTTTATCATAACTGATGGGATTTATAAAATTATAGTTATATAATGTAAAGGACTATGTCAAAGAAAAAATAACTGCATTGTTTCGACCGATTTCAGAAGGAATAAACTTTTGAGTGGATTTTAAGAGCATAATTCTTATTATCATAATTTTATCACAGAGTTATGTTGGTAAGAGTCGTGCCTTAACGAAAGATAGTTTTAATTGATGGCATTGAAATTAATCGTTTAAGTTTGCGGATAAGAATTTAATTTGGTTTTATTGCTTTTGTTTTCAAAATTATTCAAATACTTCCAAAGTTTAAGAAATCTTAATCTTTCTCTAGATCAAAATTTGATAATGCTGTTGATGTATAATTAAGTGGTACCAATTGATAATAGAGCGATGAAGCATGGTTCGATTTGAGGAAGGCCCGTTCTGATTGTGCTTAATTTGATTACAAATATGGATTGAACTCGATTACATTGAATAAAAGTATTACTTGTTTTTACACTCGTTTCTCTTTAAGAGTTTGGAATGTAATTTAGAACTCGATAAAACTGAATTATAATATTCAGTCGCAAAAATCGCACCACGTTAAAATGGGTCCGAACAGACGTCTTCAAAGAAATATTAAAACATGGTGAATGTTGTGTCACTGATCAAATATTTGTTGGAAAACAATTAATTTCTTGGAAAACAATTAATGTATATATATAATTCCATAATAATTACAATTATTACTCAGTAAGATAAAGACAACACACTCAACAAAAAGTCAGGTGGCGGCAGGAAAAATGGATTGCATTGCTTACATTATATATTTGCATTAGGTACTTGGAGTGGAAACAACTGTCACATGCCACGTGAAAAGAATGAAGTTTGCAATACTTCGGACGCACATTAAATTTCATCATTTTCTTTGTATGTTTAAAGTATAAATTAATAAATTGTTCATATCAAATGAGCATATGTGCATAAATATACTTGTACATATATATATATATATATATATATATATATATATATATATATATATATATATATATATATATATATATCTTCTGAACATGACCGGCTGGCATCCCAAAGGCAATAGCAGACTCCAGTTATTCCTTTGTCTTCATAAACTGTCGATCACCTACTATTGATATGTCACGTGTTTTGTTTCTTTTGTAATATTCAAATATTCCTATTGACTTTAATATAGGCACATACAGAAGCACAAGAGGAAAAATTAGTACGTTTTCACATAAAAATCACCTATCTTATTTGATGTACTATACTTACACCTTCGCACCGACCAGCTGCGAATGTAACTTATATCCTGAGGGTTCCGTGTCGTTATATCGCATTACATGAGGCTCAGCAAGTAGGTATGTAAAAATATATACGAAAAAACATGTTAAGCGAGTAAATCTCAAACTTCGAGGGTTTCGTACACATTTCACTTATTTTTTTATTGACTTTATTTGAGCTTACATAGCATTCTATTAAAATGCTGACTAATATTAATTTTCCACAACGTAAATATTTGGAACGTATTATATATAATAACTTTCACAGACGTAGAAATATTGGATGTATTTCAAAAATTATAATTATAATCTTCTAGTTAGCCTTTCTTTCATGCCAGAAATCTTTAAAAACAGGGTTAATAATAGTTTCAGTATTTCAGAAAATAAGGAAGCGGAACATTATTATTTTCCATATTTTTTAATGTCTTTTTAAATATCCAATATATATATATATATATATATATATATATATATATATATATATATATATATATATATATGTTTATAATGCAATTGTAACAATCTTCACCGACTCGACCATAAGCTCATTACACCGGTATTGGAAACTGTGAATTGTGTATACTTAAAAATTAACCCAGCAATTCGCTTCAAACTAGTACAGGGAACTAAAAAAAATGATAATGTATGGTCTACCGCGCGGTTCACATAAAGTAAAAATTCTAGTAAAATTTATATTAAAGTTTAATTTTGTTTCAATAAACACAATTAAACATCTTAAATATAATACAATAATTTGCAAGCTTTCGGAATGACAATATCAAAACTTTGTCGTAAGAAAATTTTGCTGTTAGTATATATGTAAATTGACCCAAAGATGGCATTACAATAGAGGTATATGTCGATAAAATGTTATATAATCCTATGCGTCTTATCTATCATTACAAAATATTGTTAAATTGGAAACAATATGTTTTTGCTACATTATCATAAACATTTATTAATTTTAAATAATTTAAGTTGGTTAATAAAACGTTTAATAGGACAATTTTGGAAACCTTCTAAAAAAAATTGAAAATGATTTTTTATTAAGCTCGTGAACGGTCGCGTTCCCTAATTCGCACCTTGTTCAGTTTGATAAGTTAATTTAATCGCATCGGGGTCAGGACTCGACGAAGGATGAATGGGACTTTGATACGATTTTATTGCTCCTTAATAAATTCCAAATTTAGACGTAACCCAGGCTGTGGAAGCTTCATAAATTTATAGTAAACATACAGAGCTTATTATATCTGTATAGAATGTCAGCATTTGTAGAAATATGAAAATCAAGTAGTAATATATAAAGTTACATGTAACTGACTACGTTTTATTTTCATGTACATATATTTCTACTCAAATAATTATTATTAGTGACAAAGTATGAAATATGGTTATAGAAATTAGAAATATCGTATTTGTGAAATGAAAGAATTCTATTTTATTATTGTCCTGCGAATGATACGTGTTCTTAAAACTTACTTTCTTGTTCTGCAGGTAAATTAGAAAAAAAATGTATTACTTAGTATTTTAGCTTGTATGTTGTATTGTATTATTAAAGCATTTGATTTTGCATAATAGCTTCTCATCTTTGTAACCATTTCGACGTTAAGTATTGGGCTAGGAATAAGTTCCTAGCCCATTACTTAATTTAATTTAATTTAATTTTGTAATTTAAGTAATAAGCTGGGCAAATATTGTATTGTAAATAAGTTTTCGAGCAATTTCATTTTAATAAAAGGAGTTTTTTTCATGGTTTTCCTTTATTTCATTAAAACAAAATTTGCTTTAATTCTTGGTTCGGATAGTTGCAAAGGTAGCTTGCCGTTCATTTTATGAAAATATTGCGACATTCGTGGTCATACATGATTACTTTGGTTACAAAGAATTTCGACTTGATTTGCTTTCTTTGTCATTAAAAAATGAATATACAAGATAAGAATATCAATTTATCAAATATTTAATGTAAAAGCTTGAAAAAAAAAGTCGCGACGCGCTCTCACGACATTTGTTTTTCATTTTAAAATCATTGTTTGATGTTTTTCTGAATCGATTTTTTTTATTAAGTATATCATTAGTGGTCTTTATAACAATTCAGTTCCTTGTTTTTATGTTTATTTTTTTATTTAGTGAAAGTATGGTAGACTTCGTAAGACATAGATAAAAAAACAAAAACCGAAGTCAAAATTTTACTTGACATAAAACATACATTCTCCTATTGTACTTGACATAGTAATTTTTTATATTTTTTTACGGGAGATAAAGGTTTTGTACATAAAATAGGTTTTTTTAGATTTTCTTGGCTAAGTTATTGGATATTTTGGCTGCCGAATATGTCCATCCATCTGAGCCAATCTTTTAGCTTCTAATGCAAAATATTAGTGTGATTATGCAAATATATAAACTTAAGCAACGTGACTTAAATAAGAAAATATTTAGAAACGAGCCTCAATTTTTAATAGCCACATTTTTAAATATATCCAGTAATTTAGAGGTTCTAAATAGGTAGTTCTGTTTTTATTTGCCGTTACACGATTAGTTTTACTTCTCTTAGATTGGGCTCCATTTAATCGTCTTAAATTGGATGTTCGATTTATCACTTGTAATTAATTTAGAAACGTTGCATCTATCTTGGTGTTATTTTGTGCTAAAGTTGCTACACAGTTCTCCTTTCCACGTTCGAACGTTTCTAAATATAATGAGTTTTTATGAATTTAGCTACCTATTCTTTTCGTATCGAGTTAGATGTGTCTAGTTAAGATGGTAGTAAGTTATTGCTAAAATTTATATTTTAGAAGGTTTTGGTATCTTGAAATATGTTTAGTTGTTAAACTCATGAATTTGGTCTTATTACGTTGAAGGAAACTTTATTTTTTCATGCTTTCCGTAGTTAACCATATCTCTTCTTCTTCGGTGGCATGATAGGGGTTTATTCTGGTCTTTCTAATTAGTTGATACAAATCCGATTCATCTTGCATGAAGAAAATCATCTTTCAGTTCTTAACTTTTAGCAAATTGCGTTTTTTTTCGAAGCAGTTAATGAATCTCAGTTTGTTTAGCCTTCTTATTCTTATTCTAATAATTACATTTTTATCTCAGATCTGAAGTGACATTTAACTAAAAAGACCTTGGAAAATACTTAACATACCTAATATAATACAAAACTGATTTCCTTCGATCCCGATACCAATAGCTTTCGAGAATGCGGTTTACACACGGACGAAAACCATAAATGACGAGCTCCGATGGTGCGAAACGGCTGACAAACGGTTTACAGATTGCGAAACAACGCATATCAATGGTGAGCCGATATCTGGATACAGTTTAGGATATACAAAAAGTAGCGTCATAATTGTGATTTAATTTATCAAAAGAATAGAGTTTAATTTATTTGAAATTGAGATAAGGCGGTTAATCTTTATAATTATTTATATTACTCATTATCAGTATTGCGAAGTTAGGTAGTTTTCTATCTGAATGGAATATGTATTTTGTATATATATATATATATATATATATAGATATATATATATATATATAGTATATGTATTGGATATGTATATGTTTATCTGCTTTACTGTCATATAGGTCTTGGATTTTTAGGGTTATGTCCCATAGTCTGTAGGCAGGGTCCATCAAAATTTAAAAAAATAGAACTCTTATAGGCTCACTTAGTTGTCTGCCTGTCTGTCCGCCACAACCATTTTTTTAAAAATGGGTTGAGATACCAATTTGAAATTAATATCATATAATGAGTCGCCTTACGTTGTTATAGCCTTGTAAATTTTCGGTTCACGCAAAAAAAATATAGCGCTTCAAAGCGTATAGACCATATAAGCGTATAGACCATATAAGCGTATAGACCATATAAGCGTATAGACCATATAAGCGTATAGACCATATAAGCGTATAGACCATATAAGCGTATAGAACATAAGCGTTTTTATTAATACCATAGTCTTCCACACTTATCATCAAAACCTATAGTCTCAGACGTTACATGAAATGTAACGTCTGAGACTATACATAAAAAAAACTGAACTCAGTCTGTTAGCATGGCAACGTTTCATAATTGTTTGAGTGCATATTTGATGTTGTAATAAATATCTTATCGATCGCTCCACGCGCAATAAATATTTAACGACGACGAAATTTCGTAGATAGAACTTTCTAACGCAGTTAAAATCATGACTATTAGAGGTGCCGGGAGCTATGCATGGCTACGGCTCTACGTGCGTAGCGATATTTCTTTTCACGTGACACTGGGTTTTTAGCATTAACGGAAACTTTTGATGGCGTTTCGCTTCGATGAATCAATTCCCTTGGGCGCTTACAGTGATGAGTTGTATTATAACGGCTGAATTTGTGAATATATTTTATGCATTATCTTTCTACACTCTATACTAAGCTGGCGTTTCAATCTTTTCTTTCTTGAAGTTCTTGAAATAAAATGATATTTTATACAACATCAAAAAGTATTTTATATAATCGAATTGTATTTATGTATACATATACATATATATATATATATATATATATATATATATATATATATATATATATATATGTATATATATATATATATATATATATATGTATATATATATATATATATATATATATATATATATATATATATATATATATATATATATGCACATAACCTGCAAAGAAAACTTTATGTAAATACGTTGAGCTGTTTAATCGTGAATGACAGACAAACACATAAAAAACAAGGTTTCACTTTTACCATATTAGTAAGTATTAATCTAATTATTTACTTTCAATTGGGTGTATCTATAAGGTGTATCTAAATATTTTAATTAATCTCAGCTTGAAACTGAAAATATACTTGCTACTGTACTGTAGAATTGTACTGCAGTTTTACTTGTAATTATGGTATCCGAGCGCTTAGTAATGCTGGAAATGAGAAATAATCAAGTTTTCTGAGTTTAAAATCTATTTAGTGAGTTTCGGCATGGCGTTTCAATAAAAAAGTTTATAATGTTCTGTTCCGTAAACTACAAGGCAGAAGTAAACTTATACAATAGTTTCGTTTAATTCATGAAACTTATTTAAAAGTAATAAGTTAGGTAATAAGATAAGTCATTCTATGCAATAATGATGATGATCATCAGCGTTATCATTAGCCGAAAGTACTCCACTGGTGAACAAAGGCCTTCCCCATAGATTCATACAAGGAATGATCCCCTGTCATTTGCATTCCTACAAACATGTCATCTGTCTACTTTGAGGAGGAGGAGCGTCTTCCGGTACGTGGACGCCATTCAAGTCTTTCTCAAGGGTAGTCGGTTCTGTGCATTGCCACTTCAGGCTATCTATCTTATGAACTACCTTAACCTTAGTTATCCTACGCATCTCCTCGTTATGGATAATATCTAGTAGAGAAATCGTGAGCATACCCCTTTTCATAATTCGCTGAGTGACTTGGATTCTTTATACGAGGCCAATAGTTACAATTGTGGAAAGGTACAATACGATGTTATATGAGGTAATACGATGTTATATGAGGTAATACGATGTTATATGGGGTAATACGAGGTTAATAGTCATAAGTTATATGATGATGATGATCAGTAAAAATTAAAGTTTAGAAAGAAGAGTGGTATAAAAATGACACATGTGATCTATACGAATGAACTAAAGTTTAGAATTCTCAATCGGTTTGTAGTCTATAGCCTGCTCTTTCTTGTTTAAAATCAGACTGCTTGACCTTTTGTCGCTGTGTTTAAAATCAGATTGCTTAACTTTGGAAAATAGTTTTAAGTACAATAAAATTCCTAGTAATTATGCTTTTTTACCACAGAATGACGAAGTTGTAAACGTTACAGTTTTCGACTTATATTTTTATCAGATTCATAGTTTTTTTTATTGCTAATTAGACTTCGTTAGTATTCTTTTATTTAATATTAGTAAGGCGGTAATTTTTTAATAAAATAAAAACAATTAGTTCATTTTGATTTCGGTTGTTCAGGGTATAAAATAAGAGATTAAAAAAATGTTTTCCAGAGTTTTGCGTACATTTTTCTGTTAAAAGTTAATATTCAAAAGTTAAGTTAATAAAAATGATCCATTTTAAAATTCAAATTCTGAAATAATGTTTAATACAAAATAAAATTAATTTCCAGATTTTGTAATTTTTCACAAAATCAAAGCTATATTATGTTTGTGAAACATAAGGACAAAATTTTCACGGTGCAAACAAATGATTATATTCATAAATAGTTTAATTGAAGTAGTACTTATCTTTGAATGTTTAAATTTAAATATGCATGTAAGTATCGTAATTGGAATTCTATACGTGATTAACAAGTTTTATTTATCTTCTCCTCATTACCTTTCGCACAAAATTTGTCGTGCTTAAACTTTACATCTATAAGATATGGTCAAACTTACCCCGAAACGTTTCTACTTAATATGAAAACAAACACGAATTTCGACAAAATTATCACTAAACTTGTTAACTGTATATTCCATTTGGTACCAAGTTTTATGAAGCCTTGTCCCATTAACTTAATCCCCGGTAAATATTAAGACATCAATTCGTGACAATAACGAATCACCGAAATACAATTTTTGCATTCAACCAATTCATTTGTTTTGAAATATTGGCACATTGTCTTCGTTAAAATCTTGTCGTTTAATTTTTTTTTTCAATGAGAATTAACGTAATTTCAATCACGGATGTATTTTAATTCATGTTTTTATTTAACTTTAGTTCTTTATGCTAAAATGAATGGTTTTTGTTTATGACTGCGGTTGTTTACAGAGAACGCGAAGTTCGGTCAGCGACCGCGCGGCGCTGCTGAGGCGAGGCGGGAGACTGAACTTGCCGTTCCTTTCAGCTGAACGTACCACTTTATTCACGACACTTATGGAGCCCGATTCTGTAGAAAATTCGTTTTATAAAGTTGTGGAAGCTGACAAGTTTAAAGAAACTTTCATACTCATCATCATCATATGTACATTGTGGAGAATACTTTTTAGAATTCCGTAGTTAAATGAAATAATTCATTTAATTCTGTTTATCGGTTATTTTGTTCACCTCCATGAATTATAGATTTCTATTCTTCAAAGTTTAAGATAAAGCTTGATAGCGTTTGTAGGGGAATATTGAAAGGGCTTGTTAGGGAGTAATGATTTTTCTCAGCTTAGTTAATTAGCCTCTAAGTTATACAAACCCTTACGACTTGCAAATAGAATCCACCATTTTCGTCTTTACTTATGTAAAATCTGTGAAGACGAAAGTGGTGTGTTCAGTTTGTGCATACGCAGTGCGCGACATCCGGAAGTCACGGATCAATTATTGAAATTATAACACGAATATCGAAGTTATACTGTCATATTCCTATTTTTCAAATGAGCCTACGGTGGCTCATCTATGTCTATTATTAGTTGAGTTATTACAGTTTAAAATTACTTCGATAGATATTGTCCCTCATTTAGGTGCGATATTTGGGCGCGATTGCCTTCCCACACTCAAGTTGATTAAGTAGGATGAAGATCAAGATATGTACAGATATATTTTCACTTAATTTCAGTGTTTGTCGTCGTTCATAGTTAACTTCTATGGTTATAAGAAATCTTTTATCGGGTTTTCATTACTATTCGATAGAAGAAATCTGAAATCTTATTTTAAACTAAAAGTATTTCGATTATTACTACATATTTCTTTAACAAATAGAATTATTTCTATTTATAACTATAATTTTTCAAAATAATTAAAATACACCTTCTATATGGTTTAAGAAGGCCTTGGAAATGCGCAAAATTTTGTAAAATTTGAGTGAGAGAAAAATAAATACAACAAATATATATATATATATATATATATATATATATATATATATATATATATATATTTAATATATAAGGGTTAATAGGTAAATGAAAAAAATATATAATGTTAATAAGAAGCAATAACGAGGCAATTAATAAATACAAGTTAACTCAATTAATCGAATACGTACTCTTTCTTTCCATTCAACTTTATTTCATTGTGCATTGACATGCATGGTTGTATAACACTCCGTTACACGAAGCGCTTCACAGCTATTTTGACACCTCGATAATTTAGTTCTAGTAAATGCTGGAAGTCTGACTTGGCCGCAATAAATTCTTATCTTTATCATTTTACTATTTGATAGAATCTGTTAAATACTAGAATTTTCTCTTTGCATAACTCTAGTTGTTGAAGAGACAAACGTCTTAAACTATCAACTGGGCCAAGTTGGATGTCGTGATAGATATAATATTCAAGAAATTAGGACCCGAAGCTATAATTACGTCACTTACACATTTCTGGTAAATCTCTGCATAATTTGGTTGCATTTATCTCGCTATTTTGTACGGTTAATTTTTTAAGAGGAACTTGATCTTTATTGCAGTGATTTTATGATGACACTATTTACAAAATAAACATAAAATCTGCATATTTTAACTTAGAACTTGCATAAACTTCGTTTTCATGAGCTCCTATATGTTTATTCGGACAAAAAAACATTATTTTCATTGATAATGAAAATTGGCAACATTCTTATCCAAACTTTGATAGATATATATTTTTTGCTTGATATGAACTGGTAAATGAAATTCGAAAAAGTAAATGAACGTAATCATAATATTAGCTATATAACCTTTAAACAATTTTCAGGTTTTAAATAAATAAAAAAATAATAATAATTTAGTAAGCATAATAGCTGACTCGTTTATTAAGCTGATATAATCGGCTTTTTAGAACTTTGAAAATTTACACTTGTATTTATGTAAAATATTGAATTAAACAAGACACAAACAGATAACATTATGAGATATTAGAAGAGGAAATTCGAAAGTACTTTCGAATTCGGAAAATCTCGGGTTTATAAATATTTACAATAAAATTTATAATTCAATGTGAAGTTTTAAATTCCATGTTATATTTGGTTTATACTCAAAAGATACGTTGAATAATATTACGTAGGAAGTAATCATTAAAAGAGTTAAAAGATTGTATTATTATCATATCCTTCCTTTATTAATGCACAAGTGTGAGCTCATAAAGCTCGTAAGAATGCACTAATGGTTTATTTCATATGGAAATTTTGGTTATAAGAAAAGTTTTATTTTACGAGCAAATAAAAACATATAATTAAAATTAAAAATACGATTGCGCGATAGAATTGAACGGAAAAGTAAAAACAATAAGTAGTTACAGTAGACTTATGATCAAGAATCCTAATAGTAAACTGCTCTCAACTTATAACCCTAACATGTCATATTTATTACAGATAAATTTATCTTTTTGATAGAAATTTGCATCACATTTGGTAGGTCTATCTGATAGCAGACTGGTCTAAATTATTAAGTATAACATATTGCATTCTCTACAGATTATTTTTTGAAATTTAATTTTCATAGTAGCCGTTGACCTTATATTTGATCTATATAAGTCTTTAACGTTATATTTCATTATTTATTATTTATCGTTTCTCCCTTTCTTTCCTATAATAAAAACCTACTATCATATATTTTTGGAATTATCTAAATAATTTTTTAAAGATGATACCATACTCAATAGGTTTTGGATTCCGAATTTATATATTTCGGGCACCATTTTTTCATAAATTTGTACAGTCACGATTTTACCGGTTCCTTATTTATTAAAATCCATTTTGTCGCTTCCAAAAAATAAATGAACTGACATATATGGATCCCAAATACATGTCACTCCTTTTTGTACAATCGTGTAAAAATTAAAATGAACCAAAATATGTTTTGATTGAAATTTCCTACAAGTTGATGTAAATTTTGTGGCAAAACTATATTGTTTCGATTTGAGCCACAATCTCATGTCCAATTCAATTTAGAAGTTAATTGCATATAAAAATAAGGCTGGATATAATTTTAAGTGTCATATCCATTTTGGAATCTATTAATTTATTTTATTTCCACTTTCTATTCTAACTTACCTTTATGAATTTTTTTTAAACTAACTTTTATCTAAACATGAAAAAAATGAAATATGTTTTGAATAGCTAAAATACAAATACTTTGCCTTGTATTTAAGAAAAGAGAAGGCAGATATACAAAGTTTTACATTGTCCACATACCTCACCCTAGAATATGTATTTGTGTATATATATATATATATATATATATATATATATATATATATGCTTATATATAATTAAAAACAAGTATTTTTTACTTTTCTATAATGTGTTTAATTATGCCTCAGATAGCCATCGTCAGATAATATTGAAATTCTTATGTCATTGATCACAGACTGAGATAAACGAATGGGTTGTAAAAAAATAAGCGTATTATTTTTTTAGATGGTGACATTACGTCTAATATCCGTCGAAAGTTGAAGCACACTTTTTCAACTTTGCTAATAGTGGCCCTCGGTAATTCATCATTAACTATTCTGGTAGAGAAATGAGATTTTAATATGTTATAAAAATCAAGACGTCTTATAATTTTAATGTTATTCGCGTACGACATCGTAAAATACAGAATCGCCCCTCGCAATAAGACTACGCTTCGTACGACTCGCCGCAATCTAGCGTGAATGGTGTGTTACAGAATAACGCTCGCGAGGCGGCAATCGTTAGGGCGGTCGGGCGGCGGGCGTGCGCGCGCGGCCCCGCCGGCTGAGGGTAAAGATATATTTAGGCGAGTAGCGACTTTATACCTCAAAAGAGATAGAGAATGGGTCATTTAATTTCATGAGGCGGAAAATATTAGCAATAAAAATAAAAATAGCTCATTGAATTTACTATGGATTTATTCAGCGACATTTAAATGCGGTAAGCGAGTAATTCATGTAGTGATCTGGATTTGGATGTCTCATTATTCACGAAAATATGACGATGGTGACGATAAAGTAAAGATGTTCAGAGTTTAATACTTTAAACATAATTTCATAGTTTTAACAATGGTGTCTCTCGTCTATCCGTCTATTCGCCCGTCAGTCCGTTTGTTAAAACATATAGGCATGGGGACTTAGAACAATATGTTTTGGCCCAAAAATGTTCCTTGCTATTTTTCTCCCAGAAGTTAAAAGGTCCAAGTTTCCTCTAGTTATTGTTTATGTTTCCTTTGTATATGAATACTCTGGTCTCGTCATAGAACATGATATATACTTTTTTGGATTTCCAAGGAAGATCTCTGCTTCTCAAAATCTTCATCATGCCAAAGAGGGATCTGTTTCTAAATCTTTTCTTAATTTTGGTAACTACATAACATGCAGTTTTTTGCCAAAAATGAGATGTCTTAAAATAATTGTTTAATTATCCAAGCATAAATTTCGGAAGCTCTAGCAATTTTTGTATCTGGGTGTGCGGGACATTATTGAAACAAATTTCTATGAATCGGGTGCAAACAATTTCTAATTTTATAAAATTCCAAATTCAATGTGTCAAAAAGATAATTTTTTAATTTATCTTTTCATTATTTACTTAAACAACTGATTCTGAGAATTAGAATAAGTATATGAAATATTAGATTTGTAGCTAGTAAAACAAAAAGTCGACTATATATAGCTGGAAAAAATGGATTATATTAAACTTATACTAACTTCCCGATCATATGTAACAGGGTATATGAAAAAGGTTGCGTTTCTGCAAGTCAAAACGAATAAAATATTCTGAAACTTGCGATAGAGAACTCAGAATGCTTTTGCTCTATGAATTCTGTTTAAGTTGAAATGAAAAGGAAGTAACATGTAGTATATTCACAAAGTTGGATAAAGATATACTCTCCTGTAAGACAGCCAAGGGTTAATTCAAAGGATTTAAAAAAGGACATTTTGATTTGTCCAATCATCGTCACCCTGGGCTACATGTCAAATTTAAAAGAATAAAAAGTATAATTGAAATATAACTGGGTTATGTTTCAATAATACTAGTTAAGTTCGTTATCCGGTAAAACTACTCTCATACTCTTATTCTGAAAGATAAACACATTTTAACGCTTTAGAGAGGAAATGAGCTAATACCACACCATCCTTCAACTTTAAACTAGGACGACGCATGCATGGAGCTACTAAGTTCCCATTGTAACGCCTGAAAAAACATTTTCACTATTGACTCGCTGTGGTCTCAGATCCTCTCGTCGTCTAACTGTCATCTACGTTGTTTGTTGTCTATTACGCGATAAAATCGTTAAAGATGTAGACAACTTCTGCTTACATTAATCAAATTATTGAATCTAAAGGATGGCCATGCAAAAATAAGCTAATTATGAATAATATATAACGATAGTGTTTATATAATTGAACATTATTTTCATTTATTTACGTAATAAAAAAAATTATAACTTTGTAAAATTAAATGATGTATAGAAGTATTCGTGGCAATAAGTTAAAGGATATTGGGATTTCAAGACTTTTTCGTTCATCCGTACTTTAAATTCTATTTGAAATGTGTTAAATTGTACATTTATACGTCTACGGAAAATCTCCCATAGCTACTAATTACAGTGTTTAGCTAGCACGTAGGATAGTAATTTGTAGTTTATATCCACTAGTCTATGAAAGTTTTTTATTTCCATTATTTACTGATAATGAACATACAATAGGATTATTTACAGACATCAAAATATAATAGTTGCGATAAAATTTATTTGTCCAGTGACACTTTTTTTTTAAGTTTTATATGCCGGATCGTTGCGCTTATGTCTCATGTCACCAAAAAATATTTTATATAATTAAAGAACGGTTGCAATCATACTTGCGATGACAAGTACCGAATAAACAAACCGGACTTGTTTGCTAATAGCCCACCTGAAGATGTTGTAATACAACTAAACCTAGGTCGTGGTAGAGAAATTAAAGAAAGTAGAAATACTACATCGCGTAATTTCATTTAATTGTAAATCGGACTTGTTAAAAGCCGCTGTGTACGAGAGAAAGGAAGGCAAATGAAAAAAAAGAGTCGAGAGTTCAACAAATTAATGCTTAAGGGTTAAACTGATTATATTTCAACGCACTGGTTGCTAATCTGTATACAGATGTTAAGTCAATGGCGAGGGTAAATTACGTGATTTCACGTTCTTTCAAACCGGAAAAAAAGGTGCGCCAAAGATTTATTTTATCATCTCTTATATTTAACATTTACTGAGAATACCTCTTGAAAATATTTCTAGAAGGATGAAAAAGAAGTATTGCAATAGGAGGTAATCAAATCAGCAACCTTAAACATGCCGATGATAACATATTCTTCGTATCATCAGAGCAGGAAATCGTAGAACAGTTTAGAAGAGCAGTACACGAGAGCGAGAGGGTTGGGCTCTCGATTAATAAATCGAAAATGAAAATCTTGGTAATAGACAGAGGTGGTCAATTTTCATGGATCGGGAAATTTTGAAATCAGGAGTTTATAAGAGAATTTCTGTACATCGGATATATGATAAGTAACTAAGGAGAATGTGTAGGAGAGATTAGGCAACGCATTTAGATAGCCAAAATTTAATAAAATATGGCAGAAGAGAATATTTTTCTACGTTGCCAAGAAGAGTGCATCCCTATATTTTTCCGCTTTATATATAGGTTAGATCCCTAAACCCTGTTGGGTGGAAGCGCTGTGATTGTAGATACGGGACACTATTAGGGGACCTTCGAAGGTGCCCCTTTTTGTATGAAGTGGGTTATTACGGGTCCCTGGAAGGGCACTGAGACAACCAGGGTGGAAATGGTGGGAATAGGTTATTTCCCTAGACAATCCACGCAAGAAGCGGGAAGAAGACCGATGACCTGCCATGCCGCGTATATAATGAACTGTTAAAAAAACTAACAAATTCATTCTCGATCAACTCTAAATTAACATGTAAAATAATCGATCATCAATCGATCTAAAAACGAGATTGGCTATATAGCTCGTATATAGCCAGATAACCTAGATAAGGTGTTTATTGTATGGAGCCAAAAGGGGCAAAAGACCTCGCGGTCGATAACCTAGCCGTTAGTCTGATCGAATTGAAATTATTGCAAGACTTCTGATCACTGCCGCTCTGACAAGCATATATATATATATATATATATATATATATATATATATATATACATACACACACAATTACCTTCATCTAAGGTAATTTGATAGAACACTGTTCGTTACTCGCTTTAAATGGAACTTTACCCTAAAGGGCTTCTAAAGCACGACCGGTGCTAAGCCTGTGACTCACGGACGCCCGCAGAAATAGGCCACGTCGCTAGAGATATGCGAAGTACTCATGAAGCATGTGCTATGCATCATGTGAGTCACGCAAATTTGCCGACTGTCTACTGGTAAATGTGCTCGATTCTGTAATAAAGTTATGCTACACGAGCAGAATATGTTCTGACAGGTGTCTTTTATCTATATAATTAAAAATTAAATTTTGTTATTCATCTTATTAGATGTAATATTACTTTTTTTAATATTCACATCAGCGGGAAAGGAAAATTGATGGACGAGCGGTTGCTTGTAATTATTTCCGTTCACATTGATACTTAATCGTTTCTTTGATAAAAGTTTTAATATTTATATAATTTCTGTCATGAGGATCGTCTTAATTTCCCCAGTCGTTGACTTGTAATACCATTATTACAAGTTATAATACTATATATATATTCAATTTTATTAATTTTATTTTTTCACGGTTACATTATTTTATTCGCCTTTAGATAGACACTTTGAGAAAGACTGACAGTCTGTTGTAACGATGTAGTATATAAAAATGATTTTAACTCTTTGTAATTGGTGTCGATTATATTGAAATATTTTGTACTTAGACCTAGTTATTTACCGTTAAATATAACAGAAACATGTAATGACGAAACTATATTTACAGAAACGTGCAGTATACCGTGAAGTCGGAGCCCAAGCATTGTTTTAACAGTAGTAAAGTAACATTTTTGTAATAACTATCTGGGCGATTTAGCCATCTGGTTTTATGAATCATAAATCCAGTATTTAAAGTGTGCCATTCCATTAATAAATATGTAAAGCCTTTTCCTAATTTCATACTTATTGAAGATTGGTTTTTCAGTGAAAGTTAGACCAATGTTACATTTGCAAACTTTTTCAAACCAAAATGTTCTCATTAAGACTTTAGTAAAAATGAAAAGAATTATCAAATATCTAAGAGTTATAAAATATTGATTATGAAATGAAAATTAAGATTAACTTTTCTAAAACGATGTGCTAATTAAAACAAGTGACGCAAATGTACGAATTAGACGAGCGCGTCTAACATGTCCATCTACTGGGAATGAATATAATGAACCCAGTGTCCATGCGAACATTCCTTGTAACATCATAAAAACCATTGTTCATTCCATAAATATTTTTTATGTTATTTTAGAGATGACGATACATCACTTTGGTGTAAAACTATATTTGCAAACTCAACGTTACTAGCAGGAAAAAATAGTTTTCTTTTATTAGAAATTCTCACAAAGCCTTTACTTTTGAATTTCTCGAATTTGACGGGTTTCAGAACCATTAACAAAACTTATTACATTTATAACCGACTGCCAATTTGAGATTTAATTTTATTTGTATGACTTGTTTGGCGGAATAAATCTCTTTGTTAAACTATCTTAATGTCCGATAATTAAACTCTGCTTTTCCACCTCAATCGCTGTAATTTTGTTTTTCCTTTAAAATGGTGATTTTGTGGAATTAACTTGGAGAACATTTTACTTCATCCAGATTAAATATATAAATTATTCTCATCTTCAAATATTTTCACGCGAATCTTAAAAATTATCTGGGTCTTCTCTATTAATTTGTCTCTTTCAAGTCTTGTATTCCCGTTCAATATGTGTTCTAAAAATATCGTGTTCTAAAAAACAATCAAACGTATTTGTGAAACGGTGGGTTTTACTTTCTAATCATATGTTTTTTAAGTTCCTCAAAGGCAAGACTAATATTTCACGCTCCAAATCAAACACTTTAGCTCTTTATTTTGGAATGGCATTTTTCAATTGCGATCTTGTTTCGTTTCTTAACTTGACGTAAAATAGTTTGTTTGGAAGCAGAATTAGGTTTTTTCAATTTTGTTTAGCATTATTTTCTTAATTTTTTTAGGTGAAAAGTGCTTTCTAAGTCTTCTCCATTAGGTTAGTTTTCTTCTTCCTTCGGGCAGGTTAAATTGTAACGTTACTATTAAGAAATTCTAAGTGATAAGATTTAATGAAAAAGCAATATAAAGTAAGAATAAAATTGTTTCATTGATAAATTTAACAGTTTACGAAGCAATATTACACTTTCTTAAACGAGAAAAGGACACGAGAATATCCTTGGGTACCATTATGACAATTTTCGTCGAAGTCAAAATATTTTTTTTATTTAAACGTTAATTTTTTTATTTACATATATCACTACGAATGACAAATAGTTTGAAATTCTGTGCATCACGTAGTATTGGGAGTGTAAAAAAATTTAACGTTTGGTTCGAAATATCGAAGGTTATGATTTGACCTGCAATACAATATAGTTGATCAGATGATACACGTAATTAGAGAAGTTTTAACTATACCGTATTTCCAGTGAAATGGTATCACCCCAAGATTTCCAATTAAATGTTAAATTATTCCTAGAGTCTAAATATTAATACGTTGGATTTGCGAGACCATAAATATGCGTTATGTTGTAATGGTTTCTATTAAATATCCTACATTTGAACGTAAAAAACAAATTTTCAGATTATTGAACATCATCTTTGTAATAATAAAAAAAATTTGATAGGAATTGCGATTCTTGCAGAACGGACATAAATCTTTAAAAAAAAAATTGTTAAGAATAGCGATTTTTGTGGAATGGACATAAAACTTTAGAAAAATTTGATAATAATACCGATTTTTGCGGAAAGTACCGATTTTTAGGAGTGCCATTTTACGATAAGAAATTAATAGAATGGGTCTATAAAAAGTATTGAACGAATGGAATTATAACCGATTCTCATTTCGGCCTGTTACGTTCCATTGCTGACAATACCTTATAAGATTTAAATCAAGTTCCAGTGCCCTACTTTTGTACCAATCGATTTATATTCGCGTGCTGTAACATACCGGTAGGTTAAATAGTCGAAACTGATTTACTATTACCCCATTGCGGCATGCCAAATTTTGCGTTTATCAGTTTATGTATGTATGAATATATGTGGGTGTCTCCAGATGTTACTCTCTGGAGCTGTAGCGGTTAATCCGATTTAGAGAAATGAGGCATCGTTAGAATCGTTATAAACTTCCGGGCATCCTCATGTAGGCTACATTACGACCTATGTAAAATGGCGGCTAAGAGTTGTCATTAAAAATGTGAAATTAATAACTAGTTTTCAAATTTGAATAGTTAGCATTCCGTAATATATATGGAGAAAATATAAAAAAAACAACTTGTTCTATCTAAACCTTCATAGAGAAGTGAATGGGCTTTGAAAGATATTAAATAAAAACAAATATGCTTATATATATATATATATATATATATATATATATATATATATATAATTATACATACATATATATATATATATATATATATATATATATATATATAATTGCTTTTTGAAAAAAATTAAATGAAATGATTTTTCTGAATCCACGATGAAAAGTACGAAGAAATTAATTAAAAAAAAACGAGGTCATATTTTTTCTCTTACCCGTTGATATATCTGAAAATGTATAATTTTTAAATTTACAAAGTCATACAATTTCAATTGTTGTTACTAAAGCCAATATCACTTGAGGTCTTATTAGGATTACTTAAGTGCTTTCCATGAACACCTCGATCGACGTCCCATCTTCAAGCGATTCTAAGGTAGACCGCCTATAAAATGTGCATACCTCTTTCGCACAGTGCCGCTAAGCTTTTGGATTACTTCAGCTGTTGAAATAATATAACTAGTTGGAATCTTAAAATTGAAAGCTTCCTGAATTTAAACCATAATTTTCTATCGGTTCATCATTCACAGAGTCTACGAAATTCGGCAATTCGTCAATTTACGATGCAACGAAATGCATCCTAAATTGTGATTTAGTTACTAAACCAACTTTATAGATATTTTCACGCCAAAACCCAATTCAAAAATACCTACATAAAATTAGGAAAAAAATAGAATTAGGACAGGTTCTGTTATGAGTTGGGTTTTTTGCTGTTAAAGGGCATACATTTTCCCTAATTATTTCACCAAAATACTTGGAAATGATTTATTAGAATAAGTAGCTCCCATTTGCAGTTTCATCTGTAACAAACCCAATTCATAGAGATCTTCTGAATATACCATGACAAAATACAATATTTACGTCAGTTTTGTTTTTAGTTTACTTTGTGTAAAAAAGAAAAAGGCTTACAACTCGTAAGCTAATACACAGACTTATCTCTAGTCCGTTAGGTGATAACCGTCTAGTCCGTTTGCGTTCGAAAATGCGAGAATATTGCCATTTATCTGGAAGTTCCAATTGTCAGTGTAAACAAATCATTGAAATATCTGAATTGTTTACACGCTTGTAACTGATTGTTTTTTTCCACTTTTTCGACATTTACTTACTGTAAAAATTACTTTTCTTGTATAAAAAACTTACTGAAAAGCCATCAAATCGCGTTTTGCAGGTTTACTATATTTTAGTTTAAGTTCATAGTACAGCTTGTTCTAATTAGACCTATAAACTTCAGTAAAAACTGAGAAAAAAATGCACGTGTGTAATAATGATAATAATAAAAATACGAATCCATGGGAAGAAATAAAAATACTATGAATACGGTCACAGTAACTACGGCCACAGAAATTACCACCCAACTACAACAAGATCAATCAGAGAAGTTGAATAAAAAGACGAAATTGAAAGATATATTATTAATATAAAATAGATACGTACTTATGATCGTGGGTAGATCGTTTGTTAAGAAATATTTCTATTTAATTTTATTCCAAAACTTTTGATAGAGTTTTATAAAGTCACTAAGTATCGAGAAGGCTAAAATTGGGATTTTTTGCAAATTTGGCCAATTATACTTGGAAAACATTTTATTATAAAGACTTAAATTTCTCCGAAAACTTGCTTAAAAGAGTCGGCTCGCAGATATTTTTGAAATATTTATTGGGGCAGATCGCGTAGGCAAGCGTGGGCCGACAGGTTCGACGGGTGAATTATACCGTAAAGTAAAAGTACAAAGTTCTCCTGTTGTTGAGGATATTTTAATGAATTTGACTTTAGTTATAATTTAATTTTTTTTAACAAAATGTTATAAACATTAATATAGCTTAATGTTGTCATAGTCAAATTACGTAATTCGATTTAAATGCGGGGGCGACCGGATGAAAGATTTGAATAAACGTGACCATGGAAGGTTTACTGGGACAAAATATATTTAATGAGATAATGAAATAAAGGATAAATAATTCTATTTAAAACTTAAATGGATTTGAATTTAGAACATTTCACTATTTCTGTGTTTTGACAATGATAAACGGGTATAATATTAAAATAATTATTGTTTTAATAATCAGATTGAGTACTTGTTCCTGTCAAATCTAAAAATATACTTGTTGAGTACAAGTATAACTCATACTACGAGGGTTCCATACAGACTTAGACACTTATAAACTGTTAAGTATATTAATATTATTCTTAATCGTTCAAATATATTGTCTAGTACATTTTTTACAGACGTAATAAATGCGCATTGCAAAATATAAGGTTATTATTATTTTTGATTTAAGTCTATTTATGAGGAGTTTTTTAATTTTTTACAGACTCAACTACATGTTATAAGGTGGTCGACTATTACTCGTAATCTAGTAGAGCCTGCTCAGGTGTGATAATTTTCTTTTCAATTTCTTTGTACATAATATTGTTATGAATATTTTTGAGATATTCGAAAATAGCCGTTTAGCTGATAATAGGCGAAGACAAGTAACATTAACAAAAATGCTTACTTTAAAGCTTAATATTCGGAATCGGCTTAATAAACGGTTCTTTGTATCGAAAGCCTGTTCATGTCATAGATATATTATTTAAGAATGACCTATTCAACGATACCCTACAAATTGGGTACGCGAATAAAAAAATTCACCCCTATTTTGCACAAAGAGGTAAACTTTTTTTGAAAAGATTTTACTTCATAATTTTATTGGCATTATAAGCATGTATAATAATGATAAGTTTCATCCATATTTCCCGAATATTCTGCGTGTAAAACTGCTGTGAAACATGGATATAATGAAACTGTAAGGGTTTCTAGTATAGCTACGGAATCTTAAAGACAAATTTTTGTTTGAATGTTGATATCCATATGCAGATATTATCACATACATTCTCTGGCGACACTAGACTGTTATTTACTATTATTTACATCAAAAACTTTGTGGTAAATTCCCGCCACAAAAATTTGTTTTTCTTAATAAACTCTTTTTCATTTTAATTTTTTTTTTAATTTTCTAAGAGATTTAGGAAGAAATGTGAACGGAAGCATCCTTTTTTACATATGACAGAGTATACGTAATGGATGCTTCATGAAACTGCCAATTATACCACAATTTATTATTTTGTGCAGCGCGTCCTTTTCCTGTAACGAGCTTCCGTCCGTGATACGAAAATGATATACATGCCTTGAGGAAAATCGTTCGATGATCTCGCGTGCTTCGGTGCCGTTTATCGTCCCCACTTTTCGATGGTAAAAAAACGTTGTTTGTTGAGAATTAGGTCAAGTTCAAATTTATCCACCCCGTTACAATACGCCTTCTCGATTAACTTCCGCCAATGGTTATAAAAAGCCTTATTGGTGGTTAATCAAGTGAATTTATTAGCATTTTATTAATCTCTTTTAGGGTGATTTTAGGGAAAACTTTATCAATTTATGACTCGATAATACTATAAATAGCCGTGTCGTTATTTTGTTTTGTGTTTGTTTGGTCAACTCAGTAGTAAATATTGTTTCCAATACAAGGTTAAAACTTAAAATTTACGTTTAATATTTACATTTATGATCTTTATATGTAAGTGATAAGTAATTTATGGTATTAAAGTATTATTTACCGTCATTTCTGTAATTATATTTTAACTTTTATTTAACCTAATATCTTTTATATTTGAGTAAATTATATTAGTGTAATTGTGATTATTACTCGAAAAAGATTGTATAGAAAATATAGTAACGTTTTTTTGGTAAAGCCATACACTTTGTTATGCTAATTTTCACAGAATCATTAAAATCTTGTTTCATTTATGAAAAAAAATAGGCACTAGGGAACTGAAAAATCGGAATAGGCATAAAAAACAAATGGCAGTAAATAAATAATCCTTGCTTGTTTCTATAAAAAGAAAGAAATCAAATAACCTTGAATTTTTAATTGACATTATTATTTAATTATTCAGTCATTCGTTGGTATTTGCTTCCTTTATATTTGTTAAAGTTTTCTCTTAGAATATCAATATGAAACAACTAGTTTCATAAGAACTTGTCTAATAACGAAATTCACTTCATTTAGCATTGTTATAGGCCGGTTTAGTTCACATTATTAAGGAGCAATAATTAATGATGACGTAATAAATATCCG
The DNA here is from genome assembly GCA_039881145.1 of Druceiella hillmani. Classification (NCBI taxonomy): domain Eukaryota; kingdom Metazoa; phylum Arthropoda; class Insecta; order Lepidoptera; family Hepialidae; genus Druceiella; species Druceiella hillmani. The sequence continues at coordinate 1,890,766 of JAYKKI010000140.1, read as the reverse complement.
TTTCGTTATTATCGAATGTTATCAAAATGTTGCATCTATACATTCATTAAAATGATGACGAGACCAGGTCTGTGTGCGTATTGCGCAAAAATCACTGAAATTATTTCAATTAAACTTTCGGTATCATACCTAAGAAGCTTGTTAATATTTCCAATAGAAATTATTAAAACTATATCTCAATTTATGACTTTTCTCTTTACTTAATTGATTACTTAGTGAACGACACATTTTTTCATATTAACAACTACAGTACAACAACTATATATTAGATATTGCACCATAGTGGGATAGTTTGAAAACTTAGAAATGTGTAATAAATTGCTGGTATTAAATATACATCTATTGAAATAAAATATTTGGGGATTAATTATTTATTTAACATTATTTATTTAAAACAAAACGTCCATAAAGTTTAAACTTACACCGAGTCGCGTGAATATCAAGACTAGTAGATTAATTATTTGTTAGATAAAGAGAACATTACAAATTATTTCAAGGTGTTATTCAGGTCGCACTGCCATAATATGACACTTAAGCCTAAACTACTCGACCGATTTAAATGGGACTTTTACTAAAGTGTAAAACGTCACTTCACGTGTACAACGTCGTTCAGTTTAAAATAAAGATTTTGTTTTTTTCTGACCAAATATTTCTTAATTAACTTGAAATTAAATCATTGGCGTTCGCGCAGTAGGCTTAAAAATTGATAAATAACAATTGTTGAGACTGTCACATCGATTTAGTGTAAAGTTCAAGTAAACGTTTTAGTCGTTTTTTATTCCGTTTAATGTATTTCTCAGAAGTTAACGTAATTTCCGAACCATAAAAAACACAGATAATAAAATTGAAAACAATCGCCAGAAAGAAGTTAGTTTATATTCTTTCCTTGATTTAGGAGAAGGTTGTACAGCCTCGTACACACAAATGAATTATAAATAACCAAAATAACCAAAAATAAAAAATAATTTCATATAAATAACCAAAAATAAAAAATAATTTCAATCTGTATTTCACTATTCAAAATAACTTAGACATTTTTCCTGTCAGATTGTTTACGAATTAGGAGTCACATCTTTTTTGGCCACCAATCTTTTCAAAAAGTTTCACCGCATGTAAAACTAAGTCCCTTTTAATATTATTCTTGTTGTTGAACAATCATTTAGTGTCTTTCTGTGATTTGTTTTTCCTTTATTTTTGTGCCTGTCATCATGGTCATTATATTAATATCCCGCTCTTTTGAGTCTTCGAGCTCGCATCACTAAGCGTTTTAGAGATGTTTCAGGCATTAGCAAAAACTGTTGCAATAAAATTGTTGCAATCGTGTTAATTTTCTGTTGAAATAATTTTTTGAGCTGTCTGTCACTGAAGTTTAAAAATCTAGGTCATTAATGATTTCGGATTTGAAAGGGTAAATTCCTGTGCATTTAAACCCATTTTCACTTATTGCCAACGTATTTTCTGGGCTTTAACAGAAATTAACTTAGCGTTTTTTGCTCGTTTGACACTCCAGTTTCATCAGCGTTGTAAAAACGAGAAGAAGGGAACTTATATTTCTATTGAAAGGGATTTAATTGTTCATAGAAATGCTTAACTTGTGGTTTATTAAATCCGTGAAATTCTAATTGATTTGAGAATTCTTAAAACAATTTCCGCATATCTTTTGGTATAATAGTAATAAATGTCTTTCTCCGCCATATTTTGCTTATTAAATTTATGAGGAATGTTGAGTTTTTCGCCATATCTAATGCTATTTTGAAAAAATTTTTTCCTATCAGGTTCGTATCTTATTAACCTTTGCTGTAAAATAATTTCTTTGCCACTTTTTATGGTTTTCACGCAGATTGAAAAACCTCTCTTGTTTTTTAGTATATCATACCTGTCTGCTACATATCTTACTGCCTTCTGTCATTTTTTTTCATTTTATTTTTGGTCCACCTGCATCTCGTATTGGTTCCTCCTTTACATTTTGGCATGTTCAAACGTTCTGTAAAAACCAGAAATATCATTTCAAGATACTATTCATAAAGAAAATAATTCTTCACAAAAATATATAAAAATTTTAAACCTCAAAATAATGCCCGGTGGTACCCGACATAATCGTATTCGGGGCAATAGCACTTTCATTCAATAATTTATTTATGTACTGTAATATCTACAATTAATGCATATGGAGGACTTATTGCTACTAAAGCAATCTCTTGCAACCAGAACACCATTTAGCACCGGTCGATGAGCGGACGGAACCGGGGTCCCCGCGATGCACTGAGCCCTAAAAGCTTGTGATCACGCCTTGTGATCAACCCAATACACCACGTTGACGACAGTATATTAGTCACATATTTTTTATGGTATAAGATGTAAAATAAATACAATTAAAAATGTAAAAATACTAAATTTCCTATAATTTAAAACTTACACTTAATAACTTTTAATAAAATGTGATAGGAGTCACGAGAAAGTTTTGGTGCAAATAAAAATCTCACTATCATGTCACTCACTCGACGTGGGTGACACAACTGAACTTATTTTGTTTTTGAGTTTATGGCAGGACATTTAAGGCAAGGCTTTGCTTATGCAACGTGTTTCTTTGTCAGCAATTTAATTGCTCGTGGTCGCCGTCCGGGCCTAACCGACCTTCCCCATGATATTACAAAATGTCCCATATTTCAATTAATTATTCAGAGAAAAACTCTGGTGTATTAATTAAAAAGTTACGCAAGGGAAACCACGGGCAAAATTTAGTAAATTAAAATATAAAACACACAAAGTTTTTAAATGTAAGCAGAACTCTGCTTGTAATTGAATTTTAAATAAGGACATAGTAAATTTTACGGTCTCAATTAGTATGAAGTCGCTCTTAAGTATAATATAAAAATTATAATACAGATAAGTAAAATTAAATTTAGAATTTTGAGCTTTTAATCTTCTGTCTGTGATTTTCCAATGTTCAACTATCAATTTTTTTTCGTCTGCACATTCGATACTAAATCAAATACAATTTTTCAAGTCTGTCTCTCTGTTTGACTGTACGAATGGATTTAGGTCGAAAATTATTGAACCTTTATGTTACGGACACGAATGTTACGCAAGGTTATATGGTAGATACTAAACCAGTGACAAACATAATTTTTTATTGTGATATCTCAAATAGTTCTAATGTTGGTATAGAATCACGTGGAGCATATTACACATTTTACTTTATAAGGCTGTAATGCTTATACGTATGGATTTCGTAACCTTTTGATTTGTACCTAATGTAAGTCAAAAATGCATTTAAATGGAGTGGAGTGTAAGAATATTTCTATAGTTATTTTATACTTTGATTAGTACCGAATATGTTTTTAGATGATATTAATACTTTTACTTAGATTCCTTACGGAGCCACGTATGTTACAGTAGTTAAACCAATTCCATAGTCCGCTATATATAGCGGACTATGGAATTGGTTATGGACTATGGAATTGGTTATGGACTATACCATATATGGTACAGTAATAAAACCCTTGATTATTAAAAGTTTTTTTTTCTATGAAGTTCCATACGGCGCAATCTCTTGCGTAGTAGCAAAGTCTTTATTTAATTAAATATATACCTTATTTCGATATTTTTAAATGACTTATTTAAACAAATTTAAAAAACACCGAAAGACGCAATTCGGATCCGCGCCGTAGATTTTTACTGAAAACATCGGGATGAAATCGTGACAAGTGTTTCTTATTAATATATAATTTAATTATAATACCAATCTTTTTGGAAACTGCGTTCGCGCACATTTGGGTTTGCTGCACCCAACAGATATGTTTACAGTGCGTCTTTAAAAGGGAGTCCAGATCTGTAGGAGTTTCAGAGCTATAACACATCGAGCCTCGGTTTCATGCCCATTATGTTCGCATTGATGTTCGATAATGATAACACAGCGATATTTGGTGATCACAATATATACTTGGCGGACGCTGCCCCCTTTGCATCGATTGCCATATTATCACTGTGTTTTGTATTACCTTCCAACAATATTTGCACATGATCCGAGGAAGTTTTCACTATAGCTGGATGTTTTATGCTCAATGGGTACGTAATCCTTTTAATAAATACAAAATACATTTCAATAATTTACAGAAAATGTATACAGAACAAAGCGATAGCAAGTTCTGTATTGTAGGTGACTACAATATAACTTCAATTACCTGGCAACGTCAAGAAGGATACTGCATTCCGTTGTGTAAAGGATCTTAGTACATTATCTTTTATGCATCTTAAATAATATAATCATTTACAAAATTATAAAAACAGAATCTTGAACCTAGTTCTTACTAATATGGACTGCGTACTTACTGCAGCTGACCCAATGTTAAATGAAGATCGTAACCATCCCGCTTTCACTTTTACCATTTTGTGTATTTATGAAATAATGCTGCCCGTTTTACAAACCAAAAAATATAACTTTTATATGGCCGACTTTGAGGTAATAAATAAAGAGATAAGTAAAATAGATTGTGACAATGAATTAAGGGAACTCACAACGGACTATGCTGTGGCCAGATGAATATTTTGCGCCACAAAAGGCTACCCATAAAACACCGAATATCCTGTCTGGTTTACTCGTGGATTCAAACGACTTTCTAAATACAAGGAACGAGCATGTTAGAAATGGAAAACTTATGGCAGCATTTCTGTCTATAACGAATTTTCAGAGCTTCGATATCGTTTCAAACGTTTGTGTAAGCAATGTTGCAAGTCATATATTGCAAACACAGATAATATAATAATGAAAAACCTTAAAGTATTCTGGTCTTACATCTCTTCACTACATGAAACAAATGGCTATCCATCAACTATGTCATCCGGCGAAAGTGCCAATAATAACCCGAACGAAATTTGCCAAATGTTCTCAGAATTCTTTCAGTCAACTTTCAAGCCCATTGACCCAGATATAAACAAATTTATCAATAATGTTGAAAATATGCCTTCTAGTAATTTAAATGACGTCAGCTTATCTTCCACATCGATTGAGGTTGCAGATGTTTTAAAAATGCTTACGTCAATAGACTTGAACAAAGGCCCAGGACCAGACAGAATTGAACCAACCTTCCTCAAATATACCGCAGATAACATATGCATTCCTTTAGCTCTCTTGTTTAATACATGTGTAAAGCATGAGTCTTTTCCTACATGTTGGAAAAAGGCGTACATAACACCTGTGCATAAAAATGGATCTAAACAAAACATAGTTAACTAGAGACCCATATCAATCTTATCAGTAATTCCCAAAGATTTAGAGAGATTGGTACATGAACGAGTATATGCAATACTCCATAATTACATTATGCCCGAACAACACGGCTTTGTTCGTGGTAGATCTACCACCACTAACTTACTACTTCACTCTCAGCACTTGTTCGATTCATTTGATTCCAGAGAGCACGTTGATGTGATATATACGGATTTCAAAAAAGCATTTAACAAGATTGATCACTTAATATTGATGCACCATACATCCAGATAAAATCTGGAGTACCACAGGGATCTATATTAGGCCCTTTCTTATCTATTATATTTATTAACGATATAAGTACCTCTATTAGAAATAGTAATTTCCTAATATATGCAGACGATCTAAAGGTATTTACTCTCGTGAAAGACATCCATGACTGTTCGAATATGCAAGCTGATCTCGATAGACTTCATATTTACTGTGAAGAGAACAAACTGCATTTCAGTTACTCGAAGGGCAAACAAATCTCTTTCACAAAGAAAAAAACAACAAATAAACTTTAAATATGCGAGAGGAGGGAATTCAGTCGAAACAGTTGGCAGCATGCGCGACCTTGGTGTCATTGTCGGTAGTAAACTGCATTTTAGTTTGCATATTGTGCAGATTTTATCTAAGGCCTATATAATGCTTGGCTTCACATTAAGAACGGCCAAAGTATTTAAAAATGCTGAAACGTACTTAACCTTGTACAATGCTCTTGTAAGATCACAACTTGAATACGCTGTAGTTGTCTAGAATCCACTATATGCCACTTAGCCTGATAGTATTGAGAACACACAAAAACAATTTTTGAAACCTCTTCAGCATCGTATAGGTGGCAGTAAATTATCGTATAAAGTATTACTTAATAATTATAAATATGATGCCCTATATCATAGACGTTCATTATTAGAGTTGGTGATTATGTTCAACATCTCCCAAGGTAATTATGACTGTCCATCTCTACTGAGTCAGATAAAGATTCGAACAACCAAACTAACTCGTAACCATCTCTTATTTCGTGTCGATAACGCACGAACAAACACAGGTGTCAGAGCATCGTTACGGCAGTTGTACGACTTGTACAATGTTGACACTTGACATCTTTGCAAGTCCACGCCCCCAGTTTCGATCAGATCTAAGGAACAGGCTTCGTGAAATTTCTGCACAGCAGACGGATCAGTAATGTTATTATCATTTCACTTTGTTCATTGTTTGTCCAACTTATTATTTAATTGATAAATTAATAACAAGTGTTTTACGTATAAATTTTATGTCTTATTCTAAAAAAAATATTGTTTCATTTACTTCAACTAACATTGTCACATTTATGTATTGTTGTATTTAATTGGATAGATTATAAATGTATTTATTTTCCTTTGTTCTTTGTGGAAATGTTAGAACTTAAACTTATTACGTATTTAGTGTCCATAGAATATTTCAAATGTGTTTGTTTTTTTCCCATTTACATAAAATAAAATAAAAAGTAATCGATTTACGTCGTTTTTTATTTTTTCTCGACGACCTCGTAGCCCTTGCATTTGTACGGCCCTTGGCATTTTTGTTTTCTTGCGTTCCTTTTGACACAAGCTTTCCTTTCATTTCCATTTTCTATAATTCTGAGTATATTCACAATTTCTATAGCCCGATTTGCCAGCTGCATAATCGCTTTTCGTTGTTTTTTCATTTTTTTTCGACTGTCATAGCTCTCGTATTTGCTCTGCCTTGAACTTTTTCAGTTTATTGGATTTCTTTTGATAAGAGCTTTACTCTAATATGTCTAATGTTTTGTTTTAATTCCAAACATATTTACAATTAACATGAGAAGATATATTATTTTTTTTTGTAATTTTTAATTTTATGAAAAATTTTACTTTTATTCTAGCAATTTTTATAGTCTCGCATTCGCTTTTAGTAGTGTTCCTTATATTATTTACAATGACATCCAAATCAACATCCTAGCCAAACGCATTTTCATGCTACACTAATTTAAAATACACAAAACGATAATTCATAACCATTACACGACAGACAAAACAAATGCTACACGACAAATACAGACAGATATGATCTATCTGTTAACAGATAGGTTCAACCATTGTTAATGCATTTTTAGTCTCGTAGTTATTAGCCATTGAAATCTGTAGATATTTTGAAATGCAATTAATGAGCGTATAGACGCTTTTACGTTAACAGATAGGTTCAACCATTGTTAATGCATTTTTGGTTTTGTAGTTATTAGCCATTGAAATCTGTATATATTTTGAAACACAATTAATTAGCGAATAGACGCTTTAACGTTAAAAGTCTATTCGAACGAAGTCGTGGGTACAGTAGTATTACAAGAATTATAAAGAAAGCGTATAATTGTAAATTATTAATTCAAATAAAGGTATAAAAATTAGAGGTTGGATAGAAATAGTGATATAAGATTTAGTCAAGGCGTATTAAATATGTGTGCTAGGTGGCTCGACCGAATAAGACAAATAATTTAATACCTTTACTTAAAATAACAGAGATGAAAAATATTACCCATATTAAAAATGATAAGGGTTATTAAACTATTCAGTTATGATGGATAAAAAAGGGTTATGAAATTATTACAACGCTTTTAATCTCTAATGAATGATGTGAAATTCTACTTTTATTGAGCTTTATAACTTAATCTGAATTTTAATGAAAAAAGATTTATGGCATGCTATTTACCATACAACTTGCTAGATGAGGAAAATTTTACGAAAACCGTCGCACATCTTTAGAAAAAATTAAATTAAATTACTAATAAAAATACTAAATATCAAATTTAGTCCACCTTGGTACACTCGCCCATGGGCTAGATAATAACCATGCCTACACATGTATATCAGTACATTTTTTAATTCCATGTTTCTATATTTTGTTTTTTAATATCCTGATAGTTGACTGCTCCTAAATTTGTTATTTTTAGTACAATATCATGAAAAATTACTAGTGAAAATTATAGAAAGTGATTAAAAAATGAGCGAGTTGTGAGCTTTGAAATGTAATAGAATGAGGAAACCTCCCTAACTCATTTGATTTCGTAGAATACAGTGCGCATTACTACAAAATTTAGTATTGTTGTTTTTGTAAAAATGGTAAACGTTTGTGTAACAATTATTTTTTACTTTTGTCAAAAATTGTTATAGACTTCTGTTAAAAATTCAAGTTAAAAATTTTGTAAGATTACAGCTCTTCTTTCAATTCTTAAGCGCCACTCAAAACTAAAACATACTTTTTATGTAGTATTGTTTTTGACTAAGGTCATGTATAATAAAGTATTTCGCTGGTAAATACGCAAGTTTAATAGTAATTCAGTAGTTTTCCGACACTGTATCCCACTGAAGACTGAGCTTTTTGAGATAAGCTATCGTATTCATATGCTGGTATTCTACGAATTGATGGAAACTGCTTTGAACATGTAGAGAGGCTACTGACGAGTTTGACACTGAAAAAAAATCAATGAAACATCTAGATACATAGTTTTAACATTTAGTTGAGACCTAGGTTAGAAAAATGACACTAGAATCTTAAATATATAATTAACTTTGTCAGAAATAGCCAAGAATAGATCAGCTAAATTTTGTAACGCCAATTTTTGAAAAAAAAACATATGTAATATGCAAAGTGAGACGGTTTTACGTTAAAAGATAACTGGGAAGTGTACAAAAATATATTTTTTTAATAATTTAACCATAAATTCCTCTCTTTAGATTCTCTTGTGAAATATCGACTTATACTCAAGATAGAGTCAAAGGAACATAAAACCAAATAGAAATAAAGACGTCAATTTAAGTCAATAATCTATAGTAATTAAATGAAATTATTTTGTTAGTCACATGGCCATTTGTATGCGACTGTGGATGTAGTATTGTCGTGGCGTATTTCTTGTTTTATTACTTTTTTAAACAAATTAAAAAAAACGGTTTTCAATTTTTTGCCTTTCTATTGATATGATAGTGTTTATATTATTTGAAATTTATGTAAAGTAATACAAAAAAGTTTCCTATAATAAAAGGCAATAATAGGTAGATATAATGGCGGTTTACTACATAGAAATATCACGAACTATATTAAATTAAGATAGCTTAATTATCTTAATTTCATTCTGTGCCAATCAGTTTTAATTCACTTCCTGTGTCGGGAGGTCGTGTAAAATAAAAGACAGTTAAATAAAGCTCGTAACTGCTTTATTTGTCTAACTATTCTGTGCGACGTGAAAATCCATAGATTCTACTAGTAAAAGTGAAAGAATAACATTGGACGGACTGTCATTCAAATATTGTCATTTTATTATCTTAGGATGTTTCCGATAATTATTTATCTTATCTTTGTTTTAGTTTAAAATATTTGTTATCTTAAACTTTAAAGCAAAACTGGTAAAGTGCAAAATATGAATAAGAAACATTTTGATTCAGGACCACATTGAAATTCTATTTGTCCATATAAGAATGTAATTTTAAAGGTTTTCGATTAATTTTTAAATTCTTGAAAAAACAATTCTTCGAAATTTGTGTATGTATGATATTTTGGGCCTCTTTTTACATCGTAAATAATCCACACAGTCCCTCTAACTTTGCTTCTATAAAGCTCTGCCCACATTCACATAGCTCCGTCCAACTTCTCTGCCGGGGTCCACGTTAATATAATCTACATATGCTCTTCAATCCCCAATTTGTTCTGTTTTTGGGGTCAATATATTTTCTTTAACGAGTACTCGTTTATTGTATACGCCATCACGTTATGGAATAATTAAGTATGATCTAAGGAATTTCTCATAATATACTAAAGTCGTCTCAAATATCTTAATTTCCCTTGTATCATTTGTACTTTTCCTGTTTAGTCTTTCTGTCTCATTCTGTTCTCATCCTTCATCAACTTCTTGTCCCCGTTCATACGCCAAGCGAAGTGTTTTATTGTGTGTCTTTGTTTTTGTACTTGTTTTTATCCTTGCTCGCTATCTCATAGTCCATCATGTTACTAATTTTAAAAACTTGTCTTTCTCCAATTGACAGAGAGAGACGGCTCTTGTACTAATAAATAGTATGCTGCTAAGTGTATATAGAATAAACGAATGTTGTCATTTTTAACCTTCTTTAATTTCTTCGAATTTACAATGAAGGCAGGAGAAAAAGAAGCTTACAAAATTTTTGCAGATACATTCATCAATATCTCTGAATCTATCCGATATAAAATAGACATTCCTTAAAAAAACTCAGGATGTAGTCTTTCAATTGAAACTCTATACGATGTCATAATCAAGAAATATTCTTATTTCTATGGCAAGCGCTTGCAAGGATAAAATATACTTTAAAAAACAGACATCAAAAAATAAGGTACTTAAAAGTAACAAATAATTAACTCAAAATAGATATCTACTTATTAGCAAAAAATAACTAAATTACTTATTTTTGAAGTCGCTAAAATTTTTGCTTCTAGCAGTTGTTACTTTACAAAATAATTAACTATCAGTAGCAAACATTTTGAATCAAGTTTAATTTACTATCATCCGTTAAGGAGATCCATTGTTCGTCTCCAGAACTCACCATCAGAGTCCGACTTATCGACGGCATAATTATTTCGCAAAGTAACAACTACTAGAACCAAATATTTTGCTAACCAGCGTTGTCCACGTTTATAATTTAATTTATAATGTAAATTAAAAAAAATTAACTTCTAATGTACTCACAATACGAAATAAATTCACAAAGGGAGTATTTAAAATATAGAATTATACATTTGTTCAAGTCGATCGGCGGTGCTAGTACCGACTCTAAAAAGAAGTAACTTAGTTATTTATTGCGAATAAGTAGGAGCCTATTTTGAGAATTAAATTTTATTCTTAAGTATCTAATTTTTTGAAGTCGCTTACTTAAAGAATGTTTTAATTTAAACTTTATAGCGATTAATAATATTAATCATCACAATATAACTAATATTTAATTATTTCTCTCTTAGAACGTTGAATAATAATTAAAAGTCACGGGAAAAGCTGGTATATAGACTATATCCTCTGTGTCAAAAGTTGATTATCAACAATATACAAAAATGAAGCGATAGTAGTAGCCGCCCGTGGTTAGCTGTTAACCGTTGAGGAGTTCCATTCTCCATATCCGAAGTCCAACATCTGATTTTGCCAAATAACAAGTACCACTTGAGGAGTTCTGTTTTCCATATCCGAAATCCAATATCAGATTTTGCAAAGTAATGACTAAAGTAACAACTAACCAGTAGCAAATATTCAATGATATAATGATTGGTTTACTACCATCCGATTAGGAGTTCCATTGTTCATCTTCAGAATGCATCATCAGACACTGACATGGTTGACGATATAGTTATTGCAAAGTAACAACTATCAATAGCAAATATTTTGAATCAAGGTTAATTTACTATCAGCCATTAAGAAGTTCCATTGTTTATCTCCAGAACTCATCATCAGAGCCTGACCTGTCGACGGGATAATTATTTTGCAAAGTAACAACTACTAGTAACAAATATCTTTAATCGCGGTTGATTTATTATCTTTCATTAAGGAGTTCCATTTTTCATCTCCAGAACTTATCATCCGACCCTGACTTGGTAAGTGGTGTAATTATTTTGCAAAGTAACTACAGGTAACACATATTTTGAATCATTGCAGATTTACTGCCATTCGTTAAAAAGTTCCATTCTTAATTTTCGGACCATATTGAGAGATCAATGTCATATTTACATGGGACCACTCCTAAAGCACCCTCTTTTAAATAAAAAAAGAATCATCGAAACCGGTTTACTCGATAAAGAATGATCGTGGAACATATATATAAAAAAGGTTCAGACGAATTGAGAACTTCTTCCTTTTTTAAAGTCGGTTAAAAAAGGCTGTGGCAAACGGACAGATGGACGGACATCTGAATGATCACAATAAAGTTTAATTTTTTTTGAGGTTTGAACCCTAAAAATGGTAATAGTTTTTAGAAGCAGCTGTAACGATTTAGTACAATATTTTTAAAGTTGTAGGACTATTTTAGTCCAAAATTACGTTTGTCATCTTTTTAACAGGAAACAAAAGACCGGGGTAGAAAATTTAACTAAAATGCATGCGTTTGTATAGTGCGGTCGGAGCATTGGGAGGGATATGCGGCGAAGGGATTGATGCTTTGAAATTATCTTTGAAATAAAATAGTCTTCAGCCGCGTCTGCCTTTACGTAAGCAATTTTATACATACGCGTTTCAGTAATTACTGAACAGATTTTGTCCCATTAATGGATATATTGTTTCATGAGGTAAGTCAAATGCATAATTTATGAATATTTTGTGAAAATTACTCGATCACTCTCTACTTAAAGCCATATGGGAGCAATATACATAACAATGTTCTTCCCAAAACGTTCTACAATAAAATACCCGACGTGTGTATATTACATAAAATAATAAATATTTCATTAAAGAAACTTAATTTTTTAACTCATTGTTCTAGAGTTTGTTGTATACAATTGTTTTAGCCATAAATTTCAATTTTATGATAATCTAAACCAAATTACGTAAATCAAATTTTTCTTTAGTTTTCTAACGTATTAATTTACTTTGTATCGTACTTTTCTAACAAATAGTTTAAACGTTATGGCGGTGTTTTTATATAAGGAAAATTAAACGGGCCTGTTGTCACACATCGACGCACCGCTACGTCTTTCCAATTTTTGCCTGCCTATGCGAAGAAGGGCGGGTCGATGGATACAAGTACTTTACAAATTCGACAATAAAATAAAAACATAACATTTTATTGCGATATCGTAAAACGTTATACATACGCTTGAATTTCGCAAGAGAATATGTGTAATGAGGCTGCAGCATTTTTTTGTAAATTGTTGATATGATGACAAAATATGATAAGGTCTCATTCGTACCACGTTCGTATAAGATACCCGTTGTAACTGTATTGATAATTAAATCTGTAGATAAGTATCCGAATATCTGGATAATGACAAGGTAAGTATTAAAAATAATAAATTATGTTTAATATCTGTGTCCATAAATTATGTTTAATATTCGGGCGAATCGAGATAATAAAGTTATCTTAAACAAATCCTGAAGAGTTCTTGGATCTAGAGGTAGTCAGTGGGATTCTTTATATCGGATCGTTGTTGACTGACCAGGGAAGATGTGGACGAGAAGTCAAGAGACGAAAACAGATGACTAAAATTGCACTGAGCCATCTGACTCTGATCTGAATCTCTAATATCATCGAACTGAGATTAGTCTGAACTTTACTTTCCTGAATATTTCTGTATGGCTTGCAATTGCCAAATCTCGTCAAAGAAGCCTTCGAGACGCGGTGTTGGAAAACGTAGCTCCGCATACCATAGACATCCAAAAAACGAACAAATCTATCATGTCGACGTTTTTTACCAAATGAATCTCAGTTAATTTCGTCACATTGTCAGACGGTGACCAGATAACCTTGACAAGTTGGTCGTGGTGGGCAAGGTAGAAGAAGGAAAGAGACCCCGCTGTCGATCATCTAGGGGTTAATGTGATCAAGTGAACCGCTATTGCCGGTTTTCCTTTAGCAACCTCCCTGAGGTAACCGGATAAAGAGGGAAAAGTTAAAATACGAATACCACGAATACCTTTTTAAGAACAGGACCTGCAAACATTTAGAAGACGATCAAGAAGAAAAAAATGAACCCCCACTTATATACACTCTAAATTTGTCTCAGTTCATTTTAGTCATAATATACTTTGTTCGTCTTCGTAACTGAAGTTTGTAGTATGTATAAAGCAAATTAAAATTGCAAGAGATTATATTGAAATGTAATTAATAAGTGTAACATATTAATAAGTGTACAATTACACTGACAGTTGCCGTTGTGACAGCTTTTACGGCAGTGTTCTGTTATGATGATTTCTCCGGTGATACACTTTCTTCATGATACTGTTTTTTCTTATTATTTTTCTTGCTTTCGATTTCAGTGAATTATTTTTCCAATTCTTCTTCCTCCGTACAATCGGTCCACTGATGACCACAGACAGTAAGTACTGGCGGCTACTACTATCGCTTCATCCGTACAATCCGTATAGTTCGGGTACTTTGGATAAACAATCACTTATATTGGGCACTGTTGATTGTGGAGATGGCAAAGTTTTAATATGTGTTTCAAGTGCATTAACTTTCTGCTGTAACTCATTTATTATTACTTGTGGTTGTTGGCACAAAGCCAACTGTTATTGGTATGTGGCCGCTATTTGTTCATATCAAGCCATGTTACTCAAGCCTATACAATTTATATATTTAATTTTTTCTATAATAATTATAGAAAAAAAATGACCAAACCAAACTCGAAAACAATCAAATAATAGAAACAAAAGTCCCATTATCTCCACCAATTAATGTGAGCAATGTTGGAGACTTTAACAGACTAAGACACGAGGTTTTAAAATCAATTAAAAATTCAGTAAAATTTAAGACTATACCCAATAACAATATCAGAATTACTTGTCATAACGAAAACGATTATAGAGCAATTAAAAATGACCTTCAAATCAAAATAAAGGAAAAACGAGACAGACAAAATAGTTCTTTTTACATATTGGAATTCCACATTTTCAATTGAAAAGTCACAGATTTGTCATAAGAGAATTGCCATCATCAACAGATATCAGTGATATAAAATTCGGAATCGATAAACTTGGACATGATGTTCTTAATGTCCTGAATATTCAGAAAAAGACAACGAATGGCGATGAAAAAAGATACAAATATTTTCCATTGTTTTATGTAAATATAAGAAAACAAACTATAATTCTGTATTTGAAATCAATAACTTGCTGCGTTGCAAGGTGACCATTAAACCACCTAAAAAGGTAAAAGGTATTCCAAAATGCACAAATTTCCAGCAACTGCGACATGCCAAAAATTTTTGTAATAGACAACCAGAGTGCGTAAAATGTACTGACAATCATCATACTATGTAGTGCAAAGAAAACGCAACATTGTGGCAATCTGTGCGCTATGTACCGAAAAAGGACATCTGGTAAATTACAAAGGTTGTCCAGTCTATCATTTGAAATTTAAAGCTCTACAACCGAAGAAAATTTCTGCTGTTCAAAGAATGCAATCCGATAATATAAAACTGTCTGAAAAAGATGAACTATCTATTTCAAAAATATTTTACGCTCAAACCATAACAATACAATTAATCCAAGTCATGATAATAATAAGCCAGCTGTATCTAACGAGCCTACTATCGTTGACATGATGAAATTGCTTACTTCATTTTAGGCTGAAATTAAACTAAGTAGTAGCCAGTTAGCCAAAAGAGTGGAAAATTTGGAGGAAATCCAAAGGCCACAAACCAAAAAGTCAAAAAAACTGAAAATTAATAACCAGTTCCTACGAATTATAACATGGAACGCAAATAGGGGAAAACACTTTCTCAATGAGCTCAAGAACTAGAAGTATTCATGAACACTAAAAACATAGATATTGCACTAATATCTGAAACTCACTTTTGACAAAGGACCACATTAAAATAAAAGGATATAGCGCATATTGGACTACTCATCCTAGCAAACATGTCCGCATGGGAACACTTTGTTAATAAAACGAAATATACAACATTTTTAGCAAGAAAAATAAAAAAGCCACATATTTAAGCCACCATAATTACTGTTCGGCATAATGGAGCTGACTTAAGTATTGGTGCTGCCTATTGCCCACCACGTTTCAATATTTCGAAAAGTCAGTATGTAGATATATTCAGAAAATTTGGTCCAAGATTTATTATCGGAGACGATCTTAACGTCAAACGTATTATTTGGGGATCTTGATTGATCACTCCAGGCAAAGGGAATGAAATGTTAGCTGCCATTAGTGAAGCAAAATGCGAATTCCATTACATCGAAGTAGAAGGTGTGGATGATCTAACTTCTGATCTATTTATTGACTCTAAGTGCAACAATAATTAAGAAAAAAAGAAAACAGAATCTCATCAATAAGCATATTGATTGGAAACTATTCAGAAATTACCTTGACAACCTGATCGATTTAAAAGCAAGATTCTGCACTATTGATGACCTGGAGTAATAGGCACAGAAATTTATTGAATATTTACGCCTGACTGCCAGTAAGGCTACTCTAACTTACCTAAGAGATAAACCAGAACAAGAAATAAAATATCCTGCCAACATTAGAGATCTAATCAAGGAGAGACGAAAAGCAAGACATATATGGCATAGATTCAGATATCCGGCCTACAAAAAGATTTTTAATCGAGTTAATGGGTTAATTAAAGATTATAAGCAGAAAAGCATCGAACTCTTACCTACTCTTGTCTACCTTAGCGGACTGGGCTCTGATGCGGACAAAGACTATTCACTGTGGAAATTAACCCGCTGATTCAAATGACCGCTCGTTCAATTGCCTCCTATCGAGAATGCACACGGTCAGTGGATAAGAAGAAATGAAGAAAAACCTGAAGCCTTTGCACAACAGCTAGCATCAGTATTCCAACCCCATAATATTTAAACTAGCATTGATCTAACTCCAATGTGTCAATCAGTAATAGCAATTAAATCAGTAACTCCAACAGAAGTAGCACAAGAAATAGATAGAAATCTAAACCTTAAAAGAGTACCTGACATTGATGAAATATCTTCTCGTTTATTTAAGGAATTATTGGGTAAAGCTATTATCATGCCAACATACTTATATAACGCATGTTTTTGGTTAAAACATATTCCGAAATTCTTCAAAATAGCGCAAATAATCATGTTAAATAAACCTGGTAAACCAGTGGAACAGATAACATCGTACAGACCAATATCACTGATCCCCTCAATATCCAAACTGTTTCCGGATTTCCAGTTTGGATTTAGAAATAAACATTCAACCATCGACCAAGTCCATGGAGTAATAACTATAGTCAAAAAGGTATTCGAGGAAAGAAAATATTACCCTGAAGTATTTTAGATGTATCACAGGCTTTTGACAGAGTATGGCACGAAGGTCTCGTTCATAAAATGAGCAAATTGCTACCAGCAAACTATTGTCAATTACTTTAAGTCCTATCTATCTGATAGAAGGTTCAGTGTCGCATGACGAAGTGTATTCAGATTTTTGTGCCGCAAGGTGTGCCGCAAGGAAGTGTCTTTGGACCTCTTCTCTATCTACTGTATAGGCACCTTTGCTGATGATACGGTAGTAATAGAAACCGCAAACACGCAGTCAAGCTACCAAAAATTTACAAGAAGTACTTAACAAATCGACAGGTGGGCCCTTGATTGGAAAATCAAACTCAACCAGTATAAATCCATTCGAAACGACTTCTCAACTATACCAACGTAGAAGCTGTTGGACTTTTGAATATTACCTATGAACTGAATAAACTTAATTTATCTGCGAGTTGAGCATTGGTACAGGAAACTCGCAGACGACTTACTTGAAAATAAAATCAAGTATATTTCATCAATGATAAATAATTAATTTTGTATTAAAATTGTATAATGCATATCCAACAAAGATGTTATAAAAAAGTGTTCTGTTATAGCAGTGTAGAAATCCGTCTACATAGAATAGGGGTTACTTCCTTGACAGTAGTATATGTGGCAGCTGCTGTTTTTTATAATTTTGATTACGTTGAACTAGTTAAATCAAATTATTTCGTATTTTTTTTATCAATTTATTATTTCACTTAATTTTTATCAGGAAACTTATCAAGTTGTTACAACCTATTTACCAAGTTAAAATGAAGAAATTAAATTTTTGAAGTTTTAAAGTTAAAGAAGTTAAGTTGGCGTTTCGAAAGAATTACGTAACGTCAAAGCTGACCATAATCTGTATACTATTATGTAATATTTCAGAAAATATGTGAAATGAGAAACCTGCTTTGGACATAAAACACATTATTTAACTAAAGGTATCTTGCCATGAACAACAAAAAAAAATGAAATAAGAGATCAAGCGGCGTGAAAAATAATATGTGATTATTTCTACTTTTTGACACTAGGAGTGCGCTATGCCTTGGCTGTCAGATCTACCATCGCACTGTCTCACTGCACTGTGTTTGACTAGATAAGTCAAACTTGATAGTACGACAATAGCATTCAGCTAATGACAGTTACTGTCACAAGGTGCACATATGGCGACAGTAGATGCACGCACTGCCGACACGAACTCTTATGGCGTAAACGCCTCTTAACAAATAAAGAAGAGACGTTCAGAGCATAAATTGCATTATATATTGGGCCATAGGTGTAGCCAAATCGAAGGTTTATATTACATCGATTACACAACGGAAACGTACATTCGTGGAAATATATTGCTGAAAAAATTAAAATAAAAGACAATAATATGAAGGGAAAGAAACTTTACTCCATAATATACAAAAGAAACATTTTAAAATTAACACGTTTTGACGCAATCAATTTTAAATACAGGCGTAAAGAAGCAATTACCTAAGAACTTTTGGAAGTAATTTATAGTTAAGAAATATAGTTTAAGGGTTAACTAAGAGATCATAAGAATATAAAATTTATTTGTTCGTTATTAATTATTAGGTCTGCATAGTTAATTAAGATTAAAAGACGCGACGATTTCTTACATATTTCGAGGTAAGTTTCGTTGTATTACGACACCTTCAGGTCGGTTATTAGCAGAGATTATTTTTTATTCTTTGCTAATAGCCCACCTTAAGATGTTGTAATACAACGAAACCTAGGTCGTGGTAAAGAATTTAAAAAAAATACTAATAATACTACATCACGTATTTTAATTTAATTATGAATAATGACTTTCTACAAAATTAACGCCAAATATATTCAACAGAAGCAATAATAAAAAATAATCATGTTACGGTTACGAATATTATTTAAACACACAGTCATTAAACTAAAAATTCTCATTACCACTAATTTAGTAAATTGAAAGTTGTCAGTTCTTAGAATTTAACAAAAAGTAAGGCATAGTCATCAAAAATATTCAAATAGGATGCGAAAATTACCACTTTTTTGTGAGAAATTAATTTGCTTTTTTAAGTCTAAAAATGGGATCAAGTTTAGAAAATGTAATAATTAATTCGATAATTTCTGATATATCTATCCAGAATTCATTGTAAAGACACAACGAAGGAATATATTAAACGTTCATGAAAATATCTACAGTATTTAGTGCAAATCCGAACAAGTCGCATGTTTCTCATCAGGTGCCCTCCATTCGCGTGGAAAAATTGCGTCTGTTGCCTAAGGGAAAGAAACAAAGTTTCTATTTGGCACTATAATGATCTGGACGGAACCGGGAAAGCATTATGAAAACTTTTATTTTTACTATGTAATGTAAAATCCGATATTCGAAGATTAATGATAAATTAATAGAGAAAAAGAAACTTATACTTATTTAGAAACATAGTTAAAAAGTTTCTTGTCAATAAGAAAAGATACGATTTTGTTCAATTAGATATATTCAATTAGATCTTATATGGGAGAAAAAAATTAATAATATATCAGAATTCAGCAGTCCAAAAATTACTTGTAATAGATATGTCGTAATATTGTCGCAACACATGAGCAAGTTCATTTTCTATTTCATAAATGAGGCGAGCGAAAATGGTTTTATAAGAACAGAATATAATTTAAATAAAAAACAAACAATACAGCGATTGAAAATCAGAAGAGAGCAAAAATAATCTTATTACAAACATAAAAAGCTTTCTTCATAAACGCGAGTTTATTTTATTTTTATCCCAGCAAGATTTGCTAAAAATACATAAAAGCAACAATGGAAATTTAACGAAGTATATGATCAATTTTTGAAATTATTACAAAAATAATAACAATCGTTTAAATATGAAACCAAACACTAAAGAAAATTAGAAAAAGCTGTTAACTGACGTTAATATTAGTTTTCTGTTATTGTCAAAATGTTTCCCACTTTTCACGAATTTTACGTGAGTTTTCGACAATCCTGTCGGGCCTGCGATTTCCATGGATTAGTATATTACAACTGTACATAGGGAACATAACGGGTCACAAGTTGCTATTTGTCTCATATTGCTGGTTCAAAGAGTTCTGTAGGATTAGCATTTTTAAACCTATGTAAAAATTACCCGACCCGTCATAAAAAATGTAGGTTTTATAATTTTTAACATTTGTGATTTAAATAAAACCGAGCGGTTTAAATGAAAGCATTGTCATTTTCATTCATGCAACATCTTGGACAAAAACAATATGGATTTTTGCCCAACCCCCTTTTCAAACAATATAAAAGTATTGGTTTGAACCAAGACGTGACAGATCTGATAATAAGAGTATAAACACTATAGGTTATTAATTCAAAAGGAAATATTAAAATCCGTACTCCAATGTTTAAAATATCAAGAAATATTAATAAAAATCACAAGTAAGCATTTGCAGAATAAAGAAATCATCGATAGTATTTCTTATATTCAAGTTGAGATCGCACAAGTGTTGTGTAGAGGATTCGATACGTTCTCATTTGGTTAAAGGGTTTGGTAGTTCTTAAGATAAAACACAGCAAAGCATAAGCTCGCGAGGCGATCTGCTTAACGCGAATATCAAAATGTAAGTTTTGATCAAACATCACGCCAAGATCACGTAGGCAATTAGAAAATAGATTATCTGGTTTTCAGAAAAAGTGATCGATTTACACTTAGCGTGACTTAATTGTAGTTTACAAGATAATCTGTCTTAAGGATTTGTAAGAATTGTATCTTTAGTCACAATTAAATGAAACTACTTGATGTAGTATTATTTCTACTTTCTTTAAGTTCTTTACCACGACCTAGGTTTCGTTGTATTACAACATCTACAGATCGGCTATCAGCAAAGATCTTTGTAGTAGAAATAATACTACATCACGTAGTTTCATTTAATTGTGAAAAAGGAATTTCTACAAAATGAACGCCAAATATATTCAATGTTGTCTCTTTAGGTTTAATATACTATTTGAAACAGTTGAAAAAGGCTTACCTACTAAGTCTTTTGAAAAATCCTTCATCACTATTGAAAGTGCAAACTTCGTAAACTCGATTAATTGCGCCTAATACAAGGATGGAGTTAAATTTTTTTTTCTATTATCGTAATGGAATACTTAAAAAATCGCCATATGATATAACAAATATTTTTGGTGCAAATTTATATTTAGAATTGTCCCAGAGCTAGTTTAAAAAAATCAGCTTTGTTTTTGTGGCATTGATGGCGTGGATTTTTTATTAAGAGGGTGGGATTTGTCTTTAAGGCAATGACACCAGCCTACATTAAGACGGTGGGATTTGTCTTTAAGGCAATAACACCAGCCTATATTAAGACGGTGGGATTTGTCTTTAAGGCAATGACAATACCTGTTCACAAGGCAGTTGTCGTTTAAAACGTGTAGTCGACGAAGTGCACTGATTTTTTTACATAATCTTCAAACTATAGATACGTAACTTATTTTAGTATTTAAAACTTATTTACCTTTCAGTTCTGAGTATAAAATCGGTCTCCAAAATTGTACAATTAACATTATAGAAAAAGTAGTTATTTCACTACGCTTTTAATATTATTCAAAAAACCCGTCGAGCGATATGTTTAAAAAACTAAGTCATTGTAAAATTATGTTATATTATCATTTTGGAAAAAAATTAATCACCGTTTAGTTTTGGTAAAACTCGGTCTCAAAATTGTAAAATCAACACCACATGTACATAAAAATTATTAATTTCATCACACTTTTCATTATATTTAAAAAACACGTTCGACGATTTTTTTATAAAACTAAATCAATGTTTTACCGTTTAAAAAAAATAAAAAAAAAAATTATTTACCGTTTAATTTTGGTAAAAATCGTTCTCAAAAATTGTACAATTATGTTACAGGAAAAGTAGTAATTTCACCACACTTAATTTTTATCAAAAATGCGTTGAGCGATTTGTCTACAAAATTACATCGATGTAAAGTGATGTTATATATGAACATTTTGAAAGAAAAAAGAAAAATTTTAATTTTGGTAAAAATCGCTTTCAAAAATTATACAATTATCATTACAGGGAAAGTAGGTATTTCAACTGGCTTCATTTTATTTAAAAAAACGCAATTAAAAACAGAAAAAAATAATTTTTTGTTCTTACTAACTATTAAAATGATGTTATATTAACAATTTGGAAAACAAAAAAAACACTTTAATAAAAAATTTTAAAATAATATTTGGATCTTACTGTTACACAACTACCACAAATTAATTTTAAATTCTTGATGCATGCACCATCTTTTGGCATATTGAAGCACTAAAATTCATTGATGTTGCGCCATCTATCGACATGTTCAGTCACTAAAATTTATGAATAAAAACTTATGTTTATCCTTTAGGCATAAAATTGTTTATAAAATGTATGCATAGTAATATTTTTTAAATACACTTAGTAGTCTAACCCCACTATGCACGTACAGATAATGATATTTTATGGACCTTTAAGCAGGGGTGCTTCCCGTTCTCTTTTCCCCGGACACTGTCCTCTTTTTAAAAGAACCGTCCGGGATTTTCAAGTGTTGGGAGTTTTAAAGTAATCAATTTTCTATTATTAACCCATTAAATTAATCCACGAACTAATGAAATAAATAAACAAAATCGGAAACTCTATATTAAATAGTTGGAACCAAATATAAATTTATACTGATTTGTCAGTAATTTTAAAACACGTAGGTGTTTGTAAATTCATTTTATTCCTGATTTCATTTTTAAAATTCCTTACTATAAGTCTTACCCGTTAATTTAATTGTTAAGGTTGAAATTAAGTATGTAGATTGAAATTAATTTTTTTATTCTTTATGCAGTGGATAAAACATTATAATTATTTTATGTATAATCATAGATATACATTTTTGTTTATGATCAGTAAGATGAATAAGACCAGAGTAAGACAAAATAATCTTAATTAGTATTATATCATTAGTGTTGTTCCATGTTTTGGGGTTTTTAGTTCAGAACTTCTAGTTTTCTAAAGGTAATTACGATAATCCTGCCCTAGAGTCACCTCGGTGACTATTATTTTGGTATTGTATGATATTCTTAGGATTCATTTCAGATGTACGGATGAGATTGAAGGTAAAATAAATAAAAATATGCTTAATATAAATAAAGCCTATGTTCTAATAAAGTCTATACATTCAAAAATTAAGAAGAATGAACCCAAGTTAGAAAATAACGTACTTGATGCATATAAGGCCTACTTAATTTAGGTAGACCTTATTTGAATCGAATTTTTGGGTGTATAGGCTTATTAAAATGTCGGTCTTATTCGTATCAAGTACGTCATTAAATTTTTGCTTGAAGTATTGAATATGTTTGGGATTCATTTTGTAGAAATGCATTATTCACAATGAAATTAAACTACGACATGTAGTATTATTTCTACCTTCATTAAGTTCTGTACCACGACTTAGGATGGCTCTTAGCAAACCTCTTTGCTAATAGCCCACCTGTACATGATGTAATGCAACGAAATCTAGGTCGTCGTAAAGAACTTAAAGAAATTAAAAATAATACTATGTTACGTAGTTTCATTTAATTATAAATTTTTGTTAGAATATAATTTATTAATAATTTTATACCTAAAATTTTATTGATGGATTTATTGCTCTCTGGAAAATCTTTGCAAGGCGGTTGTAAGATTTATTTTATATTAAAAAAATATAAGAAATGAAATTAACAAAATTACACAAATTTTCTGTAATATAATAACAACGAAAATGTGAAGATGAAGAGGAGCGGACGGGTTTGAATTCAATCAATATTCAAATTTAGGCACGAACTATACAAGATCTTTTGATTCATATAGAGCCACCTTGCTGTAGAAAATTAATTCTCTTATGTAATATGATTCTTGGCAGCATATGGAAGGAAGTTGAATTTTAATCTAGCAATTAAACAGTATGTACATTCTGTGTAAGCAGATATTAAGTAGGAGCGATATGTAATATTATTGTATTTCAAAAACGATAATTTTAAGAACTGTCGTTATAGTTTCATACAAATTTTGCTTAGGTTTCTAAAAACCTTATCTTTTTCATATACTAAGTTCAGTATTTACGGAAATACAGATGGAACCTATTTATTGTAAAATTTCCGGTTACCTCTGGAGATACTTAATTACGAATAATTTTTTTTGAGGATATTATAACTAGCACTTTTAAACGAAAATACACACAACGTACAAAGTTTTTTTATATATTTAATCTCCGCTCACCGTAAAACTGTAAATAGTTTTTAGTGTTAGCTACTGAGATATATGCTTTGTCATGATTTCAAATTTAAAGTTTCTACATCAAACAGTTTCTGAGAAAAACTTAGTTTCTTCGTGCGATGTCCTCACAATGTAGAGATTGTTGTGAATTAAAATTTATTTGCCCAAAAATGATGTGTAGAGTATAAAAGGCTTTCATACATACTTACAAAAAGACTTAAGGAGATAATTACCAACAATCTATAAATTCTCGAAAGCTAGTACATAAACAGCTAAATGAAAATTACAAATGAATGCTATTAGTAATAATTCATGAATATATTTTTTTCAATAATATTATTGATTCGTCAACATGTTAGGGTGTAGCAAAATGTTAACAAAATAATAATTTTGTTAAGCTATCTTGTAAGAGGAATATTTATAAGGAAGAGAAAAAAAAATTATTTTTCATGCATCTCATATATGAAAAATCATTAAACAGGTCTTTAAAAGAAAATAAAATTCAGCACTTTTTCTTTTCGAGACACGTTTGCGAAATGTCAGAGTAACCAACGTTACCCATCCCCTATTTTTTCAATGAAAGATTTTAGATAAACACATAAATATATATTCATATATGTGTGTATATATATATATATATATATATATATATATATATATATATATATATATATATATATAACATAACTCAATTATTGAGTTATTAGTAAAAACTCAATTATATAACTACGTTCTGATGAAACTGCGATAATATTTATTACAGGTGAGAAATAAGAACAATATCAGTCATTTCAGAATTGAATAATATTCAGAATTGAATATATGTCACAATTGAATAATATGTCACTACAACATTGTCACAATACGGACTGGAATGATGTATTGGCTGGGTACGTGACATCAGCGCCCCCTAGCGTTCGCAGCTTCAATTGCTTCAATTTTAAATGTACTTAGCTTCAAATTATCGTCTCTGGTAAATGTTTACGTGAATAATGTATTTTGTTCTTAACTACGTATCAATTGCTCCTTTGCTATTTTTGTCGAAGAAAAGTAAGTATAATTAGTGGTTTTGAAAAAATCATGTTAAATTAGATTACATTATTTGTCTTGATATTTATTTTAATGTGGAGTAAAATATCTAATTAAATGCTTTTATTAACGAAATTAACAAAATTTTATGTGTCCCTACCGTAGAATATATAATATCCGTTTGTTTTCAGCTCAAAAAAATTAGTTAAATATTAAATTTAGTACCCGTATTATAACATTTCAACCACAAACAATGTCAGAATGAATATATATATATATATATATATATATATATATATATATATATATATATATATATATATAGCAGATAAATTCCAATTTAATATTGAAAATCTGTAAAATTAGAACTTATTTTTTGAAGTATTTTTACAATTTAATACACTGTAACTATCATGACATATTTCGAAAATGAATATCATAGCAGCCATCTATTTTTTTTATCTAATTTTCAATATTATACTGGCAATCTGTAACATTAGAATTTGTTATTTATTTAAATATTTTTACAATAATACGCAATAACTATCGTATCAAAGTTCGAAAAATCATAAACAAAAGATTCAATAACAAATTTTTAAGGTTGGTAGAATTGAATGTGTTTATTAATATTAACTGCGATAAACGTCATCTTTTTAAAATATAAGTTTTTATTAAACTTTTATTTAACCTTTTCTCTTATTATCACCATTCGTATTTATATGTTTATTAAATATATAGTATCTAATTATAAATGTAACGTGAAAACAATTTTAATACAAAAAATGGTATTTTTGTAAGAAATTTTTTATCCAATCAATTTTCCATAATATAGTAATTGTGACTGAGATCTGTTTTTTTAAAACACATCGTTTTTTATTTATATTCTTTCTTTAAAACATCAGTGAAATTCGTATTTTGATAAATTGCACTGGTTCCAAAAGTAAACAAGACAATATACGTAAATAAATTATATTATCTATGACATTATTTAACAGGCGCTTTTAGATGTTTCCATTTCTATTACAGCGAGCGCTGTGATCGATTTCGTTCCCCACTCTGCGTTCGACACTAGGCCAATAATACACAATACAAAATTGATGTCATATTGTTGTAAATTTTCATATGGCATAATGTACACAAATTTTAAAAGTTACATAACATGTTATGGCTTTGTTTCTGAATGTTATTTGAACGAGGCGAATTTTATTTGAACAAGGGTTTAAAATAGATTTTATCTTCCATATTTTGACAATATGTATCTGTTGAAAACCATGTGTGGTAACTACGTCCACTTCTTAAATAAACAAAAATTGATATTGATAGATAAGCAATCAAGAATTGATAGATAAGTAATCATTTCTATTACCTATAGAGCTGTAAACTTTTTAGAGACGTCTATGATTTTACCATAAGTATTTATACGGTCCTTGTTAGATGTTTTCATTAGAAACCAGTCTAAGCGCCATCTAATGGCTCAAATTATAACGCCAATCTATCGGTTTTCCGCTTCGAAAGTCTTCTCTTTACATTTTCGTCACGAGCATGTTCGGGGTTTAAATCTGTGTTCAGAAATTGCTTTTAAACTCAACTCAGAGATGCCAGTATTGGTATTTTTATTATCGGCCGGATTATTGCGATTTAGAGGTATGAAAATGTTGTACTGCACATTTTAAATACTATGGATATCAATATGTTTGAAAATAAAATCAGCGTCTTAGACTATATGTCCAATGAAAATATCAGAAGAATATATATATATATATATATATATATATATATATATATATATATATATATATATATATATATATATATATATTATATTATATTTATATATATATATATATATATATATATATATACATATATATATATATATATATATATATATATATATATATATTCATATGTATTTATATTTACATACATATATGTCTAAAAACCTGCCATGGGCTTACTTTATATTCGCGTGACCGTTTGAACATTGCATATATGGCGTTCATCATGAATGGGGTTTTAAATGTTAAAGTCCAAGTAATTTTCCGACTCCGCATGCGGAAACAAATGTACACATATGTGCGTACGATTATTTATATAAATAAGAATGTGTACATAAATACAAATCTGAATATTTATTTGTATAAATAATGAAATGTTTTACTTACGATAATATACTAGGGAATGGTGTTCTTCTGAAAAATTGAGCAGTTGTTTCTGAAATAACAAGCCAATTTATTATATATATGTTATTCTTCACGATAAATGGAGCTGCTGTGCGACTAAATGGTAATGGGAAAAAGTTTTTTTGTCCTTTTTCGAATTTTTATGATACTTAAAAGTTTTTTAAGCTCTTTTGTTGCTTTCGATTGACATGAAATTATCAGCTGTCTACTATATTAGCTTATAACAGCTGTATGTATATAGATCGTAGAACGTTTGAGCACCGAACAATATCGATTTAAATGATGGGAGTAGAAACCAGATACTATTTTGAATTAAAAAGACCCATGAAAATGGGGATGATATAATGGAAATAGTATATATTTTTTTAAAAAGCTGGTATGTAATTTTCTTTTTAATTTGTAGCCATTGACTTAATAATTAAACATAAATTGTTAACTGATATTGTCATTCGCTCTACAGATGGGCTTTTAAGATCATTTGGGTGACCTAATTAAATATAGGTCTTTCAAATTCGAAAACTAGTGATTTTGGTTAATTTTTTGTACCTAAAAAAACAACAATATTCTTATTACACTTTCCAGATTTGAGTCTGGCAGTCTGAGTTTTTACAAGACTAGCGCATTAGACAAGTTGATGGTTTACCAAAACCAAAATAACTCGGAAATAAACAATACAGTAATAATAATATCAACAAAATTGTAAATCAACAGGTATCATTAAACATTTCAAATATTAGCTTCAAGAAATAAAATACATAACGTTTAGATGATGTTATTCTAGATATTTTCTCAATAAGTACTCAACCTACTTTCGAGAAAATTCATAAGGCACACACACAGCCTTATGTTTTAACCATTTTGTAGAGATGTGGATATTTATCTCTATTTAACCATTTTTTTTTAATTATTTCTATTTAACCATTTATTTTATTATTTCTATTTAACCATTTATTTGCCAACAATAAAAACGATTATCACTATTCTTTTTTAATTTAAATTACATTGGCCGTTCAGTTCCGTGATAGTATTTTTTACATTATTCAAATATGTCGAAGTGTCTTTTTATTATATTTCATAATAAGTAACAACTGAAATAGTATAGTTTAGGTTTTTTAATTTACTTCACGCCGTCAAAATGGTAGCAACAATACGTGAGGGTGCAGCATTTTACAAAATGTAAAAGCTGTCGTTGAGTCTTTTAATAGAAGTTCACAAGCATTGAATAAAGGTCTATACATATATGGTCTATACAAATACAAATGGGACTTCTACGACTTAAGTTTAAACAGGACGTTATTGCTCACTAGTACACGACTTATGTGATGGTTATGCGATCTAAGACATTAAAGGATCCCATCATTTCAATCCAGGTTTTACTAAACACTCATCTTGAACTCCAGTGACGTAAACTATAGTAACGTAAACTGTATCCCGATTTGAAAAAATTACTGAGACATAATTAGTTTAAAATTGATTAATAGATATATGGATACCGCTGACCTTGGTATTTGAGCAAAATCTACAATCTTAGGACCCGCTTTAAAAAAATTCCTTGATGTCAAGTCAAAGTCAGTGATATACTTTTAGAGACGCAATGAAGGTGGCAGACAGGTCGCCAAAAACCAGCCTTCTACATATTCTTCACCGGAGTCAATGTTAATCTTTTTTGGGACACCCATGATCTCCTCTGTGAAGAAAAAAAAAACTAGTATTCAAATCCCTACCGGCAGGAGCCGGGATAATTGGACTTTATAGTTATCTCGTAAAAATATGTTTACTGACAAATATGGAAAAACACTTATATTTTTTACAGTACTAGCGCCGATACATATCAATGAATTATGATATTAGAGTATCGTGAATTTTTGTCGGAGGAGTTAGCCGTAGAGATCTAGAAAAGCGGGCAGCAGACTCCCTCACCAGATTACTAGACTGGGGTACAAAGAATAAGCTTCGCTTTGCCCCCAGCCCTAGGCTGTCCTCTTTAAGTGCATGCTGGCGAGGGAGTCATCTGTGAGTATGGGAGCGGCCGGAAACGGTGTGCGGGATCAGGTTACGTACTTGGGTATGCTCCTTGATTCTAAGCGAAGCTTCTTGCCGCAGGCGCGGTACATTGGCCAGAGGGCGAGGGTGGCTTTTCATGCCATGGCTCGGGTTGCTGGGGTTGGCTGGGGGTTAAATACCTCGACCCTTAAGCTAATGTGTATGGCGATATACCTTGGTATATTAACCTATGTGCCATCGGTATGGGTCTCGTGGTGCGTCGGAGTCCAGCAGGTTAGAAGGGTCGTGCTGAGATCACAACGTGCGCCGCTTATGGCTTTAACTAAGGTTTATAGAACGTGCCCAACGGATGCGTTACCGGTTTTGGTGATTCCCCTACCTACAGATTTCGCGATCGTGGAAGCGGTGGCAATTTTCGAACTGGCTAGAGGGAGGGATTTCGAAGCAGGACTTATGCGTTTTGAGTTCCAATTAGACGAACCCATTAGTTCTAGGAAGAGATGCATATTTGAGATCGTTTGTGCTCACTGGCAGGATAGACGGTCTTTGCCAATCTTCAAAACAAGACAACTAGATTATTATTCCCGAGTATTTTTGACCGAGTCCGGAAGACCTGGCTCAAAAGGGACTATTATACGTCGCAATTCCTGACGGGACATGGCGCCTTTCGCGCGAGCTTATATAGGTTTGCATTACGAGATAGCCTGGCCTGTACTTATTATGGTTTCGAGACGCAGGACATGGAACACATTTTATTTGACTGTGGAGAGCACAACGATGCGCGGAGATCTTTGTTTCAGACCATGCGTCGAAATAATAGAGTAGAGGTACTTAGGATGTGGTACTTTTAGTCACCGTGACTTGGTTGAGAATGGACCTATCTTTGAGTCATTCAGAACGTTCACTAAAAGCGTTCTTGAAAAAATGCAGGTGCGGAATGACTCATTGCGGCGGGATAGACCTTAACCCTGTTGGGTGGAAGGGTTGGATGTAGCAAAGGGACACTATTAGAGGACCTCCGGTGATCCCCTCTTTTATATGAGGGGGATTGTTACGGGTTCCAGGAGGCGCCCTGAGACGACCTGGGTGGAAAAGGTGGGAATAGGTCAACAAATTAAACGAAGATAACTGATTGATCGAGAATTGCAATTTATTTATTTAAATAATTTATTATTGATATATTTTGACAGATCGATTCATTCGGATTGAGTTGAGTTATCTCACGGTTTCTCATTTATCTGATTAAGGAGATTATTTTTATGATTATCTCTACATAATAGTGTAATTTTTACTTGTAAAGGGTTGTAGGCTCATCTCGTGAAAATTATTTGTTTGTATTTCTGGTATCTTAAGCTGTATAATATTGCGTGACGTGTATAAAAGCAAGTAGATAGGTGGATGATTAAGCACATAAAAATTTAGAAAGCGTCCGTTATTTTTTTTAAATATATTCTTTTCTAATTTCTTTGTACATAATATATCGCCTTTATTCTTTTATTAAATTTACATATTATATTTCAGATTGATTTTTAATCGATTTATGTTTCACTATTGCAATTGAAATAGTTGATTGCGTGTTGTGGTGAATTATTGTAATTGAAATAGTTGATTGCGTGTTATGGTGAATTATTGCAATTGAAGTAGTTGATTGCGTGTTGTGGTGAATTATTGTAATTGAAATAGTTGATTGCGTGTTATGGTGAATTATTGCAATTGAAATAGTTGTTGCGTGTTATGGTGAATTATTGCAATTGAAATAGTTGATTGCGTGTTGTGGTGAATTATCTAACACCATCATTTTCTCATTTGGCCGCTTTTTTGGTCGCAATATCCTGTAACAAAAAAACCTTAATTGCGGTGTTAGTACTTTGTTAATATTTTATATCGTGAGGATTATGGATATACCGTCGAAAGACGACTGACCTAATTTTTCAGCAGGTTTTCCTGGGTTAAACTCGTCGTAATGACATGTAAGTAATTAAAGTAGGGGAAAAGCTCGACTTAAGTTGGTTTTTAGTTTTACCTACCTCGAAAAGAAAAGCGGAAAACTTATAAAATCATTCGTGTATCCCTGGGCCGATTTTCTTAGAAAGCACTTGGCGCAGAGATTAAGAATCACAATAAAGGATATTAACTCATATATATTGTAGTAGTTAACATTTAACCACTTTTTTAATAATTTTTCGGTAATATATTTTCAGAAATATACTAAGAAATGTGTAAAAAATATGTCCATGCCTATTACATTTAAAGTTATTTAACTTAAAATTATAAAAAGCGTTTAAAAGCAAAAGTTTCGAGAAATCTATAACGATGATTCTAGATTTCACGGATTTTAAGATGTTCACGTTGTTATATATGCCCTACCCCTATTTAAGTATATTAGGCATTATGATATATATATATATATATATATATATATATATATATATATATATATATATATATATATATATATATATGCATATTGCTTTTCCATAATAGCGATGACTTATGACAAATAAAATAATTTCACTTCAAAAATGGTACATAATCGTCGATAAGTGAACCACATTCCATAGCATTTCCGTGAACTGTTTTCATTTATATGTATAACATTATTTCAAATTAGGATCCTTATTAACATAAAGAACTTAGAATATTTACTGTCGAATTTTGTTTTCATGATATATTTTAAACTATTAAATAATAAAGTTTGAAAGATTCAGAAATGACATTGAATTAAACAGAAAAGCAATAAGGCGATTGGGATATTCTTCTTCTTCCAGCAGCCCTACCTTTGTGGGTCTTGGCACTATAATCGAGATATTACTATATAATTAATATATTTAGATGTCACTCCCATTCAAGATTTAATACGTTTAATTTTTAATAAAATTACGAATAATAAGCCCGCTTTTTAGGGTTCTTTATCCAAATTATTCCAACGGAACCCTTTTGTCGCTTCAACGTGAAAAAAGAAGTGTTCCTAGACTCAAAAATAGAAACGATATTTAAAACGCCTTAAATTTAGAGTGTAGGTGATTCCTTATATGTAAAGGAGGGAGTGGATTTTTACTGCATATGATCGTGAGATATTACGTAAAAATCTTAAATCTGATTTTTAAATTTTATAATATTTAAAAAAGTAACTATTTAGTGGAACCTCAAAGTAACTGGACATATATATATATATATATATCTTCAGGGCCATCAAACCTATACAATTTAGATCCTTGTTCCAAACAAGACTTACACCCACATCACCACCCAAGTAAATAAATATTCGATTTTGAAGATGTACCTTTATCGAAATTAAAGGAAATTTCTGGAACATTAACTGTAAAAACACCTTTTCAAGAACTAATTCGGACTCAACAATTTGCAATTGTTTATTCGAAACAAAAACACAAAGTTGATTATGTAGGTTCTGTTAGATGCTTTTAAAGAAAAGTCTAAAAAGATTCAAGAAAATGAAAAAGAGAAAATCTAAAATTCTGATCGTGAGACGAGAAAGGTTAAAAAGCAGTTAAAAGCTTAACAGTGAGACGAAGCTGAAAAGCAGACAGAAAATTAGCGAGAATATAGGAAAGAAAGCAAAAAGTGATGTGTTGTACTATCAAGGTTGCTAGACAGAACACATAGAGTGCCAAGCATGGAATTATGAAGATTGTATGGGTTTTACGAGAGAAGACCGAGATTTTATTTGCCTTAACTACGAATAAGAATTTAGGCGGAAAGTATTTCTTTGCTTTTTGTGGTGAAAGATAAATGTTGGTTTTTCCTTGGTATATTTTAGTTATTTTTCATAGAAGTTGATTCTTGTTTTAAGGTAAAAGAACCTATTTAGTTTCTTCGTTAATTCTTTTATGTGTTTTTCTCATAGTCCGTATAAGGCCTATGGCAAACTATGATTAAAAATGAATGACTAATTCTAATTAGTGTCTTAGTTTATTTCTCACGGATCAGCTAGTCAGCCTCCATTTATTTCTAATTAGAATTTAGATTTATAGTAAAACCTCTAAATGATCATTTGGCGGGTAATAATTATAAAATACGATTTTACTACACATAGTTAGGCGATAGATCTCATTTGGGGCTAAGGTTCCTAATAATGCCAATAATTAAGGTTTTTAAAAAAGCAACAAAATATGGTGATTTCTTCTATTATTAAACCATAAATAAACAATACCTTCCATACTGATTGTAATTTTTATTAATTACGCAATTCCCTGATTTCATAAATATTTTGTAAAAAGTGGGTCTTGTTAGGAAACTGTAGCTTACTCGTATATAAAAAAATACGATAAGCAAACATGTCTTCTTACGGTTTACTTATATGTATAGATAGACATATCTGTCTATTTTTATTAACAATATAAATAAATAACATAAAGTATTCAAATATGTAAAGAAATAACTTACTAAACATACACATGTCTCTTTGTGGATAGCTTAAAAAATTGTTTACATAATGATAATTTTGTTTGAAAAATCTTTTTCGAAACGTATTTAAATAAACTTCGTACAATACACCGATTTCATAAATATGTTTTATCATAATTGTGGAATTATAGGTCTATAAACCTTTTTGAAACTGACTGCCTTCTCCGGGTCGACAAAAGCGGTCGTTCGACCCGCTCCAAACGGAGCGCTCAACGCGCGCTCCACCCAACCGCTGTACCTACGTCTACTTTCATATATTTTCTGGGGTTTATCTACCTCTGAAGAAAGCCTTTGGGAGTAATAATATTTTTAAAAGCGAAATTTAACAGTGTCGAATAACTTCGCGGAATCAAAAATGAGTCTATTGAGAAGTATTATTATGATGTTGTGGTACAACATAATCATGATAATTAAAAAACCAAATATTTATATCGTATTGTTTTTATTACATGCCAACTTCAGAATTTACAAGAAAGTAACATTAGCACAAATAATGATAATCTAACCGTTATTAATAAAATTGAAAAGTTTAGCACAGATAATGATAATCTAACCGTTATTAATAAAATTGAAAAGTTTAGCACAAATAATGATAATCTAACCGTTATTAATAAAATTGAAAAGTTTAGCACAAATAATGATAATCTAACCGTTATTAATAAAATTGAAAAGTTTAGCACAGATAATGATAATCTAACCGTTACAATAAATTCAATTTCGCCCCTTAAAATATGTTGATTTATTATTTAAATGTATTTTTTAAAAATATTTAAGCTTTACCGTTTAATTTAGCTTATAATAACAATGTGTCAATGTTAAGGAATATTTCCGTAACGATCCTAACTGAAGACGTTAATTAATTGTTTTAAATTAAGAATTCGTTTTGAGTATATCCATAAATATGTTTCGGTTATTCTGCTAAACAAAAGTGTTTCAATTTAATTGAAAATTTGTTTTCTTTATTGTCATAATAATATAATTTTATTGTATTATATTAATTCTTTGAGTACCAGAATGCTATGAGAGATGAATGTGTAGACGAGCAAATATACATGCCACAATATAATGTTGAAATAGATTGATATTCAGACGGGATAAAGTAAAAAGGTCATAATCTTTCAATGTAGGCGTTTATTGTAATAACTAAAATAAAGGTTAGTCATATATTTGCCTGACCTGATGATTAGGTTTCGGGAAATTCAAACAACGAACTCGCATGTGAGTAATTGAACCATAATTTACGTTCATGACCCATGTGGGTAGCAGTAAGCAGGTCGGCGGCCTAGTGGGTAGGTATTATGGCCAATACACGAAAATAAAAGTTCATTCATCTGGCCATAGTTTTTTCAACCAAATTAAGGTTTATTATTCAGTTTCTTTAACCAAGTTTAGGTTCATCTGTCAAATATTGCGATATCTTTAAAATTTTGTATTATTGATTGGTACACTCTAGTATCATGTTTTATAGTATAAAAATGACAGTGTGACATCTCATTTCACTCGATCAGTGGGGGATATGGTGGTATTATTTTGCCATGTAACGAGTGCAAAGTAACATTATCTAGCAAGAATTACGCACATTGACCAATAAATGACGCGGAAATGACATCATTTGCCAGTGCAATGTTATGAAATATCCATTCATTGTTTCATTTGCTGAAACAAAATAAATTTCACTATGAAAAGTGTTTCTGGGAAAATTGTAACAGACCTTTTTAATTATCAAAAGGTAAATTACTATTGAATTACTATACGGACATATTACATACCTCTTTTTAGAATTAAAATATAAAATAATTTTCTTATTACTGATGAGAAGATTCGTATGAGAAATAATCACGTGAACCGTAGTAAGCAGGTCGGAGGCCTGGTGCCTTCTTATTACTAATATTTCTGGTCAATCTTCTTATTACCAATATTTGTTAGGGAAACTCCGAGTATAACCTGTTCCATAGCTCCCTGAGTGATTTGAAGTTTTTTTACGAGGTTAAAAGTAAGAGGCAATGTCTTACTTCTGCAATAGATACTGGTAGAAGGCCGAAAAACACGAATATTTTGGACGAGAAGATATGGGGGATTACCCCGAATGCTGCCCTGCTGAGTTGGATCCTCTGATGGATCTCTTTCTCAAAGTTGAATTTACTTGATAGGTCAGTGTATCATAAGTATACATAA
The DNA here is from genome assembly GCA_039881145.1 of Druceiella hillmani. NCBI lineage: Eukaryota > Metazoa > Arthropoda > Insecta > Lepidoptera > Hepialidae > Druceiella > Druceiella hillmani. The sequence continues at coordinate 1,854,463 of JAYKKI010000140.1, read as the reverse complement.
TGATCAGCAACTTCGAGAGTAGCTTAGAGTTCTCAAAATATATATTTTTTATTGTTTTCTGTGATTTATTTTCATGAGTTTTCTAGAGATTCTCGTTAAATTTAACTTGAAGGCACAAATGGAATAGCGGCAAAAGTAGCAATCAATAGATAATAGAAAGCTACCGAATTTAAATTTTGGCTCCGTTACCTCGTACGTAAAGAGATAGCAAAAGAGTGCTACTAGTTAATTAACTTAAATTGAATAGTCATTAACTATGACGAATATTAAATATAATTAATTCACTATGTTTGTACGCATTTTTCTTAGCGAGCTGGGTCCGACGGCAATGGATACTGTATTTCAAAGTCTATTATCTTTATTTTACAGTAAATGTGCTGTTGTTTTGCGGCATAAAATTAGATACATGTCTTTATTTGATTTAGATCATTTTAAATAACGATGTACTACTACTCAAGGACACTTTTCGGTCCTATCTAAAAAAAATAGTTCAAAATGATGGAGAACACATCTCCAACGTCAGCGGAAATTTTGGCTACATGTAAACATATTTATACACACATGCATATATAACTTATCGGAAAACCAGAAAATTAGGGCAAAGTTGTTTTACTTTACGAAAAATTTGACTATGATGACGTACGGAATGGGTCAATTTGTTCAAATTTGTTCTAAGCTAATTGGAACTATGAAAATACATTGTCTAAATCTTGGTCAAAGTTCAATGTAATGCGATAGTAGAATACGATAGAAACAGATTGGTTTACTGAGTGATCGGCAACATACTTCATTGACAAAATTACACCAAATACGATAATTTGATAAATAACAAACAAGCTATCCACGATAATTATTATTGTTTACGATTTAGGAAATATTACAATATTTTGAATTGAAATTATAAAGTAATAAAAAAGGGTGCGTGTACTTATGTACGCGCGTGAGAAGTTATACTTCATTGGCATCATTAAATAATACATACGGATAGATAACCTCAATTATATTGGAGCTCTTGAAAAGTCTATAAACACAATTTTTTCACTAATATTTACGAATAGTAAATATATTATTCAAAATATTGAATTTAAATCACTACTGAATATAATTTATCAGCTCATATATAAATCGCACTTATATGAAACTAAAACACGTGTGTGAATATACACTAGAAACACGTGGATAAATACTATGAATATGAAAACAGTGAACAGAGGCGACGATGGTGCCAATAGCTTTTGTTATTGGCACCATTGCGAGACTGCAACCGCTGCAACTTCATACTGTAACTTTTGTGTGACGAATCTTAAAATTTCACTCATCATTTTTTCATAACGCGCCTAAAGAAGTATAACTTCAAAAAGTAAAAAGAACATCGTTCCTATTTAAATAAGGTGTAAATATTATGAACATTTACACTTTGCTTAATTAAGAACAAAGTCCTTTTAAATTTTCTTAAGGAGATTTCTTCCATTTATTTTTGAAAAATAACACTATTGCTAGAATTTAATCGTTATTTTATACATATGAGGAAAAATTATCAATCGCTGTGATTATTAAAAATATATATTATATTTTAATTACAGATAACCACGCCTTTATAATAACATTGAAGTTAGATGCATGAGAAAGGTGAAAGTGCGATTTATTTTACAACGATGGTTTGCTTGCGAAAAAAATGTTATTGAAAAACATTTTCCTCTTAGCTGTGTTATATCTCTTGTGATAATAAGTCGAAAAAACATGTTTGTTAGATCAAAGTTTATAACTAGGAGTTGAATTGCTTTTTTAACAGTTGGGCGATCATACAAATCGGCATTTTGATAATGGGTTTTTGTACATACATAATATAAAATCGGGAAATTTGTAATAATATCGAGCAAAATAATAAATTTTTCTTTCATAAATTTTTTTTTCTATATTTATTTAAATATATAATATTTGTACCATATCTTCTTTAATTAAACACACAATAAGAATCAAATCATTGGTTTATTCTGTGTATAATTGTATTATTTGAGCGAAAATTGCGAAAAGATGTTTGTAAAGAAAGTTCATGCGGTAGTATTCATACGACGAAAATTAATATTTGAACACTAATCTGATAACGAGGACATTTTCGTAAACCTTCTCGTATGAAAAATTAAATAACCATATACAATTTTGTTGTAGTTATTAGAGATTATTTTTTGACATTTTTAATATGCAGTGACGTTATATATATACACACACACACACACACACACACATATATATATATATATATATATATGATAAAAATGTTGCAGACTTTTTAAAAAAAATATCGGGGAATTTTAGACTTAATTTACAAAATCTGAGACTAAGATAATTCACGTTTGGCGTGTTTCAAAAATTTTCATAAAGGATAATTATAATTGTAACTAGAAGATATGTACAAAAAAAGGTTAAAAATAAAACCAATGTGACTGTTATCTCTGACCTCTATAATACTAGTACGGCTGGACTGGCTTTACACAAAGTCGTAATGAGGCTATTTAATTCTCCCTATTTTGGCACTGATGTTGAACGTCCACAGTAGTGAGCGTCCATGCAACTAATGTTAGAAATGGACAGTGTGACAAAATAAATCGATAAAAATTTTGATAGAATAAAGTTGTCGCCCATTAAGTTTTCTTATATTTATTTATACAATTAACATAATAACACGCCGATAATTCGTGTCGATAACTGAAAATTTTCTATGGGCAGGAATAAAGTGTAAGATATATATATAAAAAGACAAGTAACACCGAATAACAATTAACTGATTACAATCATCAGCGAGACCAAATCGTCAATCCAACGATTACTTAAATTGATTTTGTAAGTTAGAAAATAATATTCCCGTTTAATATATAAGATCGTTAAGTATTTTTGCAGTTAATACCGTGGGATACTTTATTTCCATCGGAGGTTTACCTTTATTATTTTTAAAAGTTCGTTTTTAAAAGAATAATTGCTCTGCCAAGAGAGAGTAGGATATACAATTAAACTACCTCTCTGTTTTTTAACAACGAGTGCTATACTATTTCTACAATTCAAAATGAAATCTTGTGGTATAAATTCACGTTCAACTAAGTATTCATTACCTAAATTTTCATTCAGTTTGCTCAAATGATATGTCTTGCAATATATCCGATACATTGTTTAGACGTTTCGTTCGCCTTAGATTCCAACATCGCCTAAAATAAGTTTAAAAATTTATCGAATTCATTTTACAGCGATGGTAATTCTATTTATTATAATTTCTTTATTTAACTTTAGAACAGCGATATCGCGAGGAAGTTATAATGATTTTCTTTCAATACAAATAAAAATTGTAAGCAGACAATTTTTTAATTTAATTTGTGTCCCTAACATTAACAGAATAATAGGAAATATCGACAAAAATATATACAAAATAATGTGATATTTTGGTGTATCGATAGAATGAATTGAAAAATGATATATCGATACAAAGGAAAATTTAGGCATCTGTAATTAAATGTCAAATTTAGTTCCCGAGACGTTCATGACTGCGCTTCAAGTAGGTACAAAAAATAGCTATCATTTTATATGGTATAGATTATTCGGCGTATTATCATAATAGAAGCTGGTGAACTGTCACATATTTGAAGCGACATCATAACGCGTTTTTTTTCAATTAACTTTCAAGTTAAATTCGTTGTCTATGATATTTTAACATCTCATCCATTGTACATTACAAATTCTCGCCCGTGCTTATAATTGAAAGCTCCTGCGTGACAAGACATTATTAAATTATTTTCATCGCCAGGCATCTGGTATATCAAATGTTACCTTGCTTTGTTAATGATATGTTCTCAGAAAGTGGAGAAATTGCGCGGTTAATTTTAGATGTATTATGTATTTGTAATGTGAATATCGTCGTTAAACTATTTTGCAGTTTCTATAACAGGTTTTTATAGTGACAATTACAATGATTATCAGTCGCATGTGTCTCATTAATCATTAGTTTTACTTATAGCAGCTATTAGATAAAAAAGAATTATAATAGGATTCTGTTTTAATCGCCTTTTAGTGGAATATATACCGCAGATGTGTTTTTTATTATCGAAAAGCATGACAGTCACGAATTTTGACGGTAGAAGTAATTATAACTCAGATAATTTTGCAAGCTTTTTAGAAAGAAGAGATCTTCTAATTTTTTAATTATTTAAGATATTTTTTTACGATCTAAATTTGCTTTGAAAGGGCCTGCATCTTTGTCCGTTTGTTGTGTGCATATTTATGAGCACGCCTTGGATCCTGCCGATTTTGGTAAATATTTAATCAAATAGTGCTAAGATATTAGAGGAAAACAATTTTTGAAAGTTCTATGAAAGTTGTAAATTTTATGCAAAAAAAAGGTATCTAAATAAATAAGATAATTTATTTTCTAATTTTAAGGAATATGGTAATATAAACATGTCTAATTTTTTTATTGCATTAAAATTAATTTTTCCTTCATTATATTAAAGAATTAATCCACATACATCTTGTGTTTTCTTCCAGCATGGAAGTAGTAGATCTAATAAAATTCCCACTATCAATGTATTCTGTTGTTGGACCGATGAATTTTACTGGCTCCGTTCCGTTGTGTATTAGGTCTTCAATATGTCCGTCCTAAAATAAAACTTACATGACGTTTATTGGGCGAATTAGTGAAACGGATATTTTAAAAAATTACAGTTTTTTTTCTGCTTTTTGTTCTGGTAATAACTGTTAATATTTGTAGTAGTTTCTAGCAGTTCACTCATAACATGTTCATAGAAAACTTTCACGGTTTGCAATTTCTGGTCATCCAAATATTTTACACAAAGCAGCAAATTTTTTATATTTATATTATATTCATTCTTCTTTGACCTCACTACTTCCCTTTACGTGGGGCGGTTTTCTTAATTTTGAGACGCCATTTCTTTCACGCGTGAGCGTCATCTTTCGATAGACCCAACTTCTTCATGTCGCGCTTGATATTTGTTGATCAGTTTGCCACTAAGTAAGTCTTCCTCCCCCATTTTTTCTTAAAGTCACGGAAAAGCCTACGTAATTTTTGGGTCTCTGCATTACGCGAATATACCATCTCAGTCTTGCCTTCTGGGTTTTGTCGACAATCGAAGTTTTATACTTTGTCTTTGAGCGTTAGTCCACCCTTCCAGCGCACCATACGCATTTCGGTCACGTGGAGTTTACAGGGATATTAGCTATATATATATATATATATATATATATATATATATACACATATATATATATATATATATATATATATATATATATATATATATCTGAAATATTGATTTTTTCTAATTTTTATTGCTGCTATTGTAAATATAATCGCATTTAATGTTTTTTTTAATCTATCCTTCACTGTTACGTCCAAATTTGAAATAATTAAACGTGCCATAGTTTAATTTTGCAAATAAACACACCTGTCAGTTTTTGAGCCCCGTTACTCCACTACTGCTGCACAACACACTCATGCGCCTAGTCCATTGCGACCTTCAACAGAGAGAGTTATACGATACAACGTCATTATAGCGCGGCGCGTTTGCGGCGTTGTCATTCTGCTGCTCCGCTCGCGCATCCTGTTTGTCATCCGTGGCCTGGCGTGCGTGTGCTGCTACGCACTGCACAGCTAGTGCGTTTGGTATGCCGACTTAAATACTGTTTATAATATTAGAAATTCTGCTGCAACACAGACATGCTGCACATGCATTTGGTTTGACCCAGCCATTAATTTCCCATACCAACAACTATTAATCGATAATAATTATCGATTGATAAGCTATCATAATATTTATAATCGATAATAATTATCGATTGATAAGCTATCATAATATTTATAATCGATAATAATTATCGATTGATCAGGTATCAGAACATATCTTATTGATTTTCACAATTGTTTGTTGCATAGTTTGATTTTTATAAACAATTTCTACAAAAGTCGCTTTTTTGGTGTTCACCGATAGTTTATGGCTTCCGTTTTGTGTAAACTTTCTTGACTCTTCCCACTGCCTTGTACTGTTTTCAACTTTTAATTTTTTTTATTATATATGTGTTAAAGACTATGTTTTATATTGATTTTTGCCTTATTTATTAGTTATAATGAATTAATCTAAACTTATCGCCCTGCTCAGATATATAATTTTGAGAACAAAAACAAAATATTCAATACTAAAATAATATTATCAAATAAAAAAAATTATGTGTGCACTTTTGGTTTTATTAATGATTATTTCTAAGTTTTTTATTAATAGTATTATCCAAATTGTGTTTATTTATTATGTGTAGAATTTGCTCAAGTAAAAATTGGCCATGCCATTTTAAAAAAATGTTTCTTCGATACACAACAGAAATTGGGCGGAAATCGTAATAATTAGCAATTTATTGAGTTGTTCTTTTTGGAGATGATTTATATAATATCTTCATAAAGAAAGCTAATAAAATTAGCAAGCCGGCCTAAAGATATTAGTCTAGTAGGTATAATAATGTTAATAAAAACGTCACTAAAAGGAAATCGGTTTATCTTATATTTTTTTAAAACAACCGATAATACTTCCAAACATTCTTTAACCCAAAATTATAATATAAAATTTATTTATACGTGGTATATTTACTTTTTTAGGGGAATATTAACAACTAGCGTGACCCGTGCGAAGTCTTCGCATTATTTATTCCATTATGAAGCTCAGATGACAGATCAAACAAATATTTTACTAAAATTGACATATAGAGGCACAAGTATCAAAAGCATTGAACTAAAGCGCCACTTTATTTATACGTGAGTGGATTTGAAATTAAACAAAAATTTTACCGACCGTCAATCATATTGACGTTGAGCCGTTAGATGGCAGCATTGCTGTTTTGTGTATATAATTTTAATAATTAATTAATTTGCAAAAACAATAGCAATAATAATTTTTTTAGTTGTGGATGCCGGTAGAGCAAGCAATTATCTATAAAATGATATATAATTTATGTGGAGTAGTTGTGAGGTTTTTTCTAAAAAGGGAGTGTAACATCTTAACCTTAGCGTATTAATATATATGATGATGATGATATGATGATTAATTGACGCTACTTTACAACTATGATAATAATCCAAACATTTTAAACGTCATTTTGATTAAAGCCAATACCTTTTTTGCACAACAAATAGTTTTATGTTAAGAGATATAATTTGACAAATATATTTCTTGTGTACAGAAATATACTAAAATGGCTTTCAATTGTTGCGGCCCTTGAAGCGATTTCATACATTTATTTCTGCAGAACTAAATAACATCTTTTTTGCAGGAAAATAAAATAGTAATGAATTTAAACGTCACTATGCTTTTAAGCGTATAAACACATTAATATACAATTACGTTGCTATTAAGACTCTATCTTGTGGATATCACACTTCTCTTATACCATTATAATTACATTAAAAAATGTATAAAAAGTTTACTCACAAGTGTACTCAGCATGCTTCTCTTTCCCTTGTTTAAATCCTTATCCCTCATTACTAACATATTCTAAAAATGTATTATGTACCCTGGATATATCTGGATACTACAAAATATACGGTATTGAAAATTGTATGTCCATCAGGTAAGTCGTTTTGTGCCAAAACTTAAGAAAAAAAACAATGAAGTAACCAGTAAACGTTTTCTTTATATGAAATTAGCTTGATTTGTACTTCAATATATGTGCCGGATTACAATTAAAATGATAAACGTTAAATTGTTTTCCAAACAGATCTGGTATTGTCTGGATAATATTTGGCTGGATAATGAAAACAAAACGAGGCAATGGGTTTGAAAATTATATGTGTTTATAAAAAATTAAATAATAAAAAAGGATATGAATACATAATTTAACGAAAATAGGGAAGCAACTCGCGGAGAAAGCCCATCGCGGAGAAGTTCAATGTAGGAATAGATATAATATTTAGTAAATATAGATACAAATTTTCAATTATTCATCTACACTTCTTTAAAGAAGCTCTGTAAGAACTTGATTTCTTTTATCTTACTACTTTTCAAGGGTAATTTTATTAAAGATGAAAAATGATAGCCTCCCGAATGTGCAAGGTTACGAAGTCACAATATTGTGACATGCGCGCTCTGGGCGTTAATACATAAATAATAGCTACAATTATCTACTTCGATATTCTACTTTTCCTAAGGGTGCCTTTCCAACTAGTGAAAGTTGGCAGTCAGTTTTGCCTACTTGGTTTTGGTAAGGCGGAAAAGTTCGACGGCACTTGTACTCCCTCTTCATCTCGGATGTCGCGCAACCGTGACTCTCTCTATGACCTGCTGCCCTTCTGCCAGCAACTTTTCCGATCATTGTAACTTGCAAGAGTTGTTAGTCGCAATTTATTTTAACCGTTATTTTTAATTATTTTACAAGTGATTCTAAGTAGGCTGTAAAAGTTAAGACCACAAATATCATATGATATTTACGTAACTAGATTGATTTGTGGACATGAAAATACGAAGAAATTTAGATTTTTATAAAACTAGTTATACAACAGTAGTTAATAGCCTATTTCGAACCAGTTCAAGAATAGTAGTATAAAGGCCATTTAATTTTTAGCGCTTTTCATAGTCGAAGTAGTCGTGTAAACTATGGACGAAGTGGTCGTGTAAATCATGACCACATGTTGGTAGGTGTCATCAAAAACTCCAATTGGGACTGTCATTGATTTATAGTTGTCAAATTTTAATAACGTAGAGTTTTCGGTGAACTGCCGATTTATCATCGACAGATTCTATGAGAGTGAAAATACTACTGATATTTCTTTTCAGTACCTATTAGGTTTGAGGGTTTGCGTATTTCTGCTCATTGCTTACTGACCCACTCTCCAATCAATCTTAATGACATGTTTTGAAAAATTGATTGCTTGGTGGAAGTTTATAGAAGTTATGATATAAAGTATTAAACGAATTATATTGATACGAGTATATAAAGTATTCATATATAAAAGAGTAAAATAAAGTCTTAATAAATTACCACTAAAGTCACATTTAAAGTAATAAAACTAACAAGTACGATTAGAATTCTACACTACAAGTTGCGAACCCATTTAGGGCCTTGTAAACATTTAAGTGTTTATTTGCATGGAATCTAGATTTATTTAATAGAATTATATGTTATTTCATATAAAATTTTTAGTTTTGCATCACAATAAAAAAATACTGCATTTTTTTTATTTTGATGCAAAACTAAAAAAGATTTAAGCATACATCCTATTTCGTTTAAGAGCTAGAGGCTTTTGAAAAATCCAAGAATAGAAATAAGATTCTGTGAATAACATATAGGTACAGAATTATATTAAAATATAATGCCAGTTTTTGATGGTAATAACTGAGCTATAACCTAAGTAAAAAATGTAAAGTTCATTATCTCTATAAAATACGATTATGACAAATAAACATTCTGAATAATCTAAATGTCTTGAGCTAACTATAGCAATCATAAACATTGATTTCATTTTCTATAATTAGGTTTACTTGATCAGCGTCATTGCTCTTATGCATAACTTTTAGTCAACTAAAGTCATAGCTCTATAGATTACCAGTAAATAAATGACAATTTATTCATATAATATCAAAATATAATAGACTTGTCATGTACATAACGAGTCAGTTTAAGTTAATTTTTTTAGCCTTCATCGTATATATTCATCTATCACCTTGTTTTACTAGTAAGGGCTACTCAGTGGAAGCCAAAACTGATGTTTTGCGCATATTGGGAGGCGTAAACACTACCATTACAAAACATCGATACACTGTACAAATTCTAAATCACGCTGCTTTATGCGGCGGAGTCATATTGAAGAGTTACATAATACTGACCGTCGCTCATTGTTTCGATTTCAACGAAGATCCAAATTTTATCGACATTGTAGCAGGTGCCACCAAATTGAGAGGTGGCAAATCTTATCCAGTACTGAAGATCATGATTCACGTTGAGTACGGAGCCACCTCGAGGTATGATAATGATATTGCACTGGTGTTTCTTAGGAATCACGTGATATTTGAAAGGGATAATGTGGAAAAGGTTCTTATAGCTGGAAGTGAAAACTGGAGGCTTACTCGTACCAAGCTGATAATAGTTGGATGGGGAATGCAAGGTGTAAGTATCGGTTAAACGGTTTGATTTAGTAAATTTGCAAGTGTATTTAGCATCCTATGGTTCTCAGAGGTGCCAAAATTATTATTATGATAAAAAAGAATGAGTATTTTTTTGATGTAAAATTCAATTCTGTCAGCTTTAGTGTACAAATTGGATCTTTCCTATTTTTGATCTTTGCTACATTTGATAGTATCCTTTAAGTAATGAAGAACTTATTAATTGGACCGCATATAATAAATTTGCCCAAATAAGGAAAATGCGGCTTTGATTTTCTACATTTTTTTTTCAGTTTTTATAATTGGATACACCGCATATATATCGTATAAATGGCGTAACTTACTCATGACTTACTTCGTTTCTTGCGAGGATGTGGCACACAAAATTTTATAAAATATTACCAAATTTTTAAATTTATTTTCAATAGTTAAATAGTCAAAAACCTATTTCTATGTAGATTGTATTATCCTATTTATACTTTTATTAAATAGGTCAAAATACGATTTATTTTTGCGCATAGTATTTTGTAAATGACGTCCGTCTAATGCAGAGAGTGAACACGTAGTTCTAAGAAAAAGTATAATTTTTAATATAAAAGAAATAAATATAAATATAGATGGGCAAAGATATAGTTTTGGAATGTTTGAAATTGGCGCAAAGTTTTTAAATAAATTTTGGTTCTAAGTTATGGTTTTGAATAAAAATTATTTGTTCATGTTATCACAGAATCTAAACAAAACTGAGATTTTGTTAAGCCATTTTATATAAAGCGATTTCTAATAAAAATTATGTCGACGTGTATTCATTTCAGGAATTGACACCAATCTCAAATGTGCTCAAACAAGCTTACGTATATTATGTGCCTTTATCTAAGTGCCAAAGGTTATTTGCCTCTTACGTTAATTTGACCCAAGGTATGTTTTGCGGGTTCAGACCGTCCGCGGACACATGCGCTGGGGATTCCGGAGGACCAGTCACTTGGAATGGGTATTTAGTTGGTTTGGTATCGTTTGGCTTCAGATGTGGTCGATCTTCATATCCAGGTGTATACGTGAATGTACAATATTACATTTCATGGATAAAAGAAATGATAAGTAAGTTTAATAAAGGGTTCTGTGAAGTCAACGGTAACATTATTCCTAAAGTACGTAAATAATTAAAGTACAAAATTAATTAATCAATCACAAGACGATGGATACAAAGTTTGTAGGTAATACGTTAGAAATGTTGGATCGTAAGGTGACAGTATTGTTTAGTAAAAATACAATATTACGATTTGTTAACACTCTAAGACATATGTTTGAAAGGTGTGACTAGTTTTTTTAGTGTGTATAGAACATTTTGTTTAACTTTTTTCGTCTCAAATGTTAATGAAATATATATATATATATATATATATATATATATATATATATATATACATATATATATATATATATATATATATATATATATATACATATAATGTTTTTCCATGTGTTCAAAATTAGGGTGACCATTTCTTATCGGTGCTTTTCACCTTGTAACTCTCTAAATACTATGTAAATTTTACTTGCACTATACATTGTATGATACACCTGAATAATGGCGTTTCTTAATTCCTGAGATGGATGAAAATCTATAACAAAACAAAGTTTAACATAATTTTAATTTAGTATCTCTGTGTATTTCTAATTAGTATAATATAGTTATCGAGGAAGGTATCAATATTCCAACTCCAACGAAAAAGAAAAATAAAGTAATGTCGTAAATGTCAAACATACTGCTTTAGAAACGCTACGTATTGCAAAAAAATGTTTTTTGAAATAAATTACATGTCTATCTTAGTATTTTTGTAATATTGTACAGTTTTTATTAAAAAAAATAAATTTTAAGCAAAATATATTTTTTTTAGTTAATGTTTATTGTTCTTGTCTTTTTTTAATACTGATGATTTGGTTTTGGATAGAGTTCTAATTCTTACTTATTTTGCTAATTTGGCGATAAAATGGCATTTTTTTCCATTTTTTATTATTATTCATGGAATACCAACAGAAATTCTAATTAATTTAAAGTTAAACAAAGTAAGGTATCTTCTTATTCTCTACTTTAGTAGTCGTATATTCGATTATGTCTAAAACTAAATCCGTCAGGTAGGAATCATAGAAATAAGTCTATTTATTATTGTTTGGAATGAAACAGGAAATCATCCGCCCGCATACCGTACACGCATAAGTATGTGAGGTTACCTATTAACATTTAAACGTACATGTTTTACTATTAAAATTATTTTTCATCGTGTTTGTAATTTATTTTTTTTACTCTCTGTAATTATACTACTTTAAAAACTTATTTTAATTTTAATAATATCATTCAAATTTTCTTTTTCATTCATTTTTTTCAAATCGAAATTTATTTCATTGTAAAATATGAAATTCATCCCTACATCTTTCTAAATAAGGCTTTCTTAATAATAATATGACAATATTGCTAAATTTGAACTATTTATTATGGACACATTAAGCGAATTAGTTGTTTTGAAAGTGAAATTCTGAAAATATAATTAAACCATATTTTAGATATACTCGAGAATAAATCTCAAGAAAATTGAGTCCAGACGAAAATATAGCGGTTATGACCAATGCGGTCACCTTATTAAACTGTCAGTAAGCATTATTATGCTACCGAAAGCAATGTTTAAAAGAAGAGAGTAGCATACTAAGACATATTGGTTTAGAAAGTTAATTATATCCACGAAAGTTTAAGGCATTTTTCAATAAGAACCACTAAATTTAGGGCCGTAATGTTTTACTGATATTTAATAACAAAAAATGTATTTCCTTCGAGCTTGCGTTCAATGGTTGGGTCTGGCCACAATGATTTTTTAGATAAAGCTCTTTTTGGATAATAATAACAACGAGAACGTAATTTGTCTTCATACATGGCAATTATCGGCGCTGGTAAGTGATTCATTTGTATTCTAAATCTTTTTAGAATGATTTCGTGTGAATATTCAGTTTAAATTGAAAAAAAAAATTTTAAGTCTATAAACCACAAAATTTCTTTATATACAAGCACAAGGAAATTTTGTAGTTTATAGCCTGTTTAGTTTAAACAAAGTATAATATAGTATGGCTTCATTTAATTTAGCGTACATAAAACACTTTTGTCATTGTTGTGAAATATCGTTGTGGTATGTCAATTCTGTTGTGGCTAAATAATTTAATTTGTGAAAGAGTCATATTAATATTTTACTGTATACTCTTTTTTCTGTTTCTGTTAGGCCATAAAGTAAAGAAAATCTAGAAAAAGATGTAGTAAACAATGCTAGCAATATACGTTTATTAGGCTGACAAAAAATAAGATGAAACTATGTGTATTAAAAAAATGTTTTCTTTTTCAAAATATAGACAATGAGAAAATCATTTAGAATGGTTTAGTTCTTCAACCAGCTTTTAGGGTATAGATAAAATATATAATGGAAATAATAGAGGCGGATATTAAAGAAATATTTACTTTTTACTTGTTTTCATGTTTATGAATCGAAACATTTCAAACGCTGTTATTACAAGTTTTAGTTTCAAAAGTGTACTTTCTTTGGGTCTTGGATACAATAGAGCGAGGAGATACTAATTTTGGAGTTGATAGACGTTCACAATCATCGTTGTGAATAAATTTTCATTAACATGCAATTAAGAAAATAAATGAGAAATTTAACAAAATTGTAAAATAAACCCCATCCCGCGCTCCCTTTGCGGGGCACAGCTGTTTACCTTCGAGCACTTCGCCCGTGGTACCTACGGCTGGAGAATATTATATTTCAGCGGCGCAATTATGATTTTCCGAGAAGCGTCGAAAATTTTCAGCTTAATGAGATTATTTACCTGCGTTGATCCTTTGTGAGACGTATACCTTGGATCACCGTGAGGCGGTCTCCTTCTTGTTTGTCCCATCGCTAGGCGACGCGGGAGGGTTATCGGTGTTTTCGTTGCGCCTCGGTTGGAGTGCGCTCCCGTGAAAGTATTGTGAAAGGATTTGAATTCTTACCCAATATTTTTGAGTACGTTTATAACAGTTTTATCTGATTAGCTGTAGCAAATTTTACATCTGTAGGCCTTCAAAGACTGTCCTGTAGGCCTTCAATACACTTGCTTTAATAATGTTACTTTTGTTCATGTTAACTTTTTGTCTGCTAGTGCTTTGTAATAGATTATATCTGGAAAGTTGTGAATAAGTTACAGGAAATTTTAAGTTTTATATCGTACTATGACATTAAAGTTATAGATATGAATGGTTGGGAAAACATACTTATAACCCATTATAATAGACGTTTCATTTAATTTTGTATTGAGTGAAGCTAATCCTTGTGTTAATCTTTTAACTTAACCCTTAATTTTTTGCAATTAGTCTTAAGTTCTTTATGATCAAAATACAATAGCATAAAAGGAGAAAATTTTTAGCCAGTATGAGTTATTAGCCATAACATACGCAGGTGAAACGTGTCGCCTTCCTATTGGCTTTGCAACAACGCCCTAAGTCACTTAACAAGCTGTGGAAAGGGCTCGAGGTTTTTTTACGACAAAGTAAAGGTTGGGGGAAATCTTTGAATGTAAGTAGACACAGAATCGATCTTTTTTAGGGGTGTTCATCTATGGATCTCTTCCGCCTTATAATCACGATAAGGCTTAAGTTCGTTAAGTGACTAAGGAAGTAAAGTCCATATAATCGTACACTATATAATTTTCGGTTATCTTTATAATTTTCGAAAGTATGCCTAACTAGGTCACGAGCGTAAAAAATTAAATGTTTCAAAAGGCTTCTTTTTTAGACTATTGCATTAATTTTAGAACAATTTTCAGTAAAGTCTTCCATTTCAGCCTGTTTGCAAAAGAAGTGAAATAGCTAGATAAACATACATTCATGTTTTAGAATATGTAGGGTAGATTCATGAGAAAAAATGTTGAATGGGATAAAATATAATATGTCTTAGAAAAACAAACGAGATAATTGTAATACAATTTGTCAAATAATTAAAAGATGGCGCCATTTACATACACATCATTTTCCTTATAATTTATAACGTTCAGTTTATTTTTGATTTACAGATGTTAATTTATAACGGTTCAGTTTATTTTTTTTTATAGAAAAAGAGATTCAATTTAAAATTCATGTAAAGTTGAATAAAGTATTGAATAACCAGAAAAAATATTGAATAATCATTAATGGCCCTAATTACTGCCTCATTACCTGAGCATATTTAGGTTAGTATTCGATATATGAATATCGGAAGTGTTTTAAGTGAATTAATACTAATTATAGTTTGAGAAAATAGTTTTACCAGCAGATTAATAAAAAGGAAAAAAAATAAACAAAGCGCAACATGGTCTGTCAGTGGCCACGAAGGTAGAAATTAGTTAAGTCGACGTAAGATTCGCGCAGATTTAATGATTTAAGCCGTGGAATCAAAATAAGACAGAAGTAAGAAAGTAAATCAAATTGGAGTGTTACAAACAAATTACTCATAAAATTTAGAATACATAATGTACTTAAAGAGCTTCAATAGAAGTTGCATAGAAATAATTAGGAAATATCTGGAGAAGATATTTTGAATAATGGAATAATATATTTTCACTTAAATAAATTAACTTACACGTAGTTCAAAGTAAAACTAAATATTTGCCTTGTGGTAAATCTGCCTTTTCTGAAGAAAATTCCGGAATCGGCATGTATCGGTAAGCTTAGAAAGGTTAATAGACTCACCTGTTCGGAAGGTTCAAGTAACGATCTCATACTAGAAACACAACCGTAGCCGAGAGGTATTTTTTGTGGATAATTATAAAAAAATATCTAAAATAAAATTTAAAAAAAAATCAAGATCCTTCTCTAAAAAACCTTAATATTTGTAATGATAGTTTCTACGAAAAATGGACACTAATCTCAATATATTAGAAAATACTTGCAGTTTTCAAAAGAGAAATCCTGAGGAGAATATCAAGCGGCATCTAGATGGAACTTGCCAGAGAAAATAAAATCTTTCATTTTGTAGACAATGCAACGAACCTGATTAAATACATTAAAATGAAAAGAAAGAGGACCAGACGTTTAATTCGAACGTTTATTAACGTTAAAAACATTTCGTTTACTTTTCTACCAAAAAAATCTTACCATCAGCTATACACCAAACCTAAAGACGGGCTCAGACTGAGATGGACTAACTCCTTTGAAAATTATATGGAGATTATTTGGGTCTACGACATCGAGAAATGGAAAATAATGTCTAATTCCCTCTTTGTTTATTACATTAATAGCTTTAATTTTACATTTCGAATCTTATATTCTTGATCAGTTAAATGAAAAATATGTGAGCTTTCAAGTATTTTATAGCTTTCAAGTACGAGCTTTCAATATATGAGCTTTCAAGTATTTTAATAGTTTCACAACTACAATTCAAACGAATAAGAAGAAATGAACTATAATAAATTATAGCGTAATTTAATAATTTTATTAAACTCTTCACACAACTGTAACTAGCCAACTTTTAAAGTTGCAAACTGGTCTAATAATTTTATCATCATTTTTACCCAATACGTATGGTAAAGTGGCAATGTTCCACTTGTACTATGTGGGATAAAAATTGGTAAATATATTTCAGGATAAATTCGTCTGCTAAGCGCATTATATATTAATTATGCATTATATAAAATTATCGCTTATATATTAAGAAGGATTCATATATAATATGTCATAGAGTATAAGCAGAAAAAAATAAATACCACAATGACGTTAAGAGGGTACGAAGGAAAGCAAGAAAGTGACCAATATTTATAATATCGCCCAACAAATAGCCGCGGCCGCATGTCAAAGCGACACAAAAGCGTCCGCTCTTTACAAAACTTCACCCTCAATGTAAACGCTTGATAATTTATTACGCGAATACATTAGTCATGTTCACACGGGCGACATTCATAACGAGTAGGGGGCGGGGCGCGGGGCGAGTGCGACTGGCACGAAATCATTTCGCCGCGTCGGATCCGTCAGTTTGAATTATCGTGCGCGACGCGGGTGGACGGGAGATAAATGACGATTAAAATTGGCGATATTTATTTTATTCAATAATTCGACCAGCTGTCTACCCCCGTTAGAGGACTCTCGCCAGCACTCAGCCACTGTCTGTTTATTTCAGGAGGCTGTTGCCGAATTTGAGTGTTTCATTAATAGCTGAAGTAAATATTATGAATCTTTTTGGAAATTTGATTTATGAACGACTATAGCTACGTTGAATAAATTTATTTTTAACTTACTTTGATGGATATTACGTCAAGTTCACAATTATATTCGACATTTTCTAATGTTGTAATTCCTTTCAACTCCGATGGGAATTGTTTTTCATCGTGAATTTTAAAATTTTTTTAATTCATTATGTAATCAACATAATAATAACCCATCGATCCTGAGTTTATTGGCCCTTTATACTCCTGGCTGCTACATGAGGGGACGATGTCAATGTTTATTTTACCTGCCCAGAGCACGCATGAATAATTTGCAGTGTTCACCTTTATGTCGTGCGCTCACATTGTTTAACGCAGTATTGTGAGATGCGCCCAGTCTTGATATTTTTTGCTCCATTGACCGCTTCAGAAATAATAGTAATAGGTGGTACACGAATTATTGCTAGATGATATTTATTCAAATTACTGTGTATTTGTTTTTCTATTGTATAGAATTATTCTGTGAATGTATTGTCCTATTCGTCATTGTTATATATATATATATATATATATATATATATATATATATATATATATATATATATATATATTCTTCCATAGGCCCAGCTCTTTGGGTAATACTGTTTGTGGAGTTTTGTGGAGTCGACTATTTGTTATTCGCTTGCGGTTTAGATTGCGTAAATTTATTTATGTACTTTGCTGCTGGAGCAGTGGTCGATATTTAAATATGTTATAGCAGGCCGACATTTATATTAACTTTTTTAAATTGTTTGAATATGCCATTACCCGGAAATACTTTGCGATTTCGGCGCATGGAATTCCGAAATGTAAGATCACGGTTTTAATACGTTTATTTTTTGTTCTTGTATCAGACTAAAATAATCAATTTAATTTAAATCCCGGCCGATTTGAGCTCCTTCGCTCTATTCTCAAGCCCATTCCCGTGTGTTCCAACAGCCCATCGTTGCTCAACATCTGTGTGGGGTAAATTTTGTTTACTTTTCCAAATAGTTTATTTATCATCATAACTACGGAACCGTTTGAAATATCACGATAAAATGAAAACTAAATTGGTACTTGGATTATTCCACATAATATATCTAAATCGTGTCCAAAATTTCAATAGTTTTCAATTTAAATCTAATCGTATGGAAAGACCGACAGGCGCTCAGATAAGTTTTTTAACATTAGATTTAGTTTTGTAATCGAATACGCAAAAGGACATTGTATTCAAAATTTGAACGATGAGAACTTACGAACTGTATAAAGTATAATGTATATTTAAGCGTCTTTTCAATGTGGAAAGCAATGCAATATTAAAAACAACTCTATTTAAATTGATTTGGCAGAAATGAAAACAGTTTCATATAATATGTACCATAACCATATTTAAAATTTATATAAAAAAATAATAAATATGATAAACTGATATTATATTTTGGAGTTTGTTTAATGATTTTCTTGATTGTGCTAATTTTTTAGGCTGTACTATTAGATAATCGTATCGAGTTCTTATAACGATCACACTTTTTAATAATAATTTAAAGTAATATAATTAAAAGACCAAAAAAAAATTGCTAAAACGACATTCTTAAGAATTTATATGTCCATGACATTACAGCTATTTTGTACCGCGTTACTTGTGTGAAGATCCTTTTCCGAGGGTCAGACGAAAAGATGTATAGGAAAAGGAGATGTAGCGGAATGGACTAAAATAAGTACAAAGTATTTAAATTGAGTTTATTAATGTATGTTGTTCACAATTATAATTATCGAATATTAACATTGACAGTAATACTTAATATTAATAGCAAATGTAAGTGAGTACAATATAAAACAAGGTCGGCAGTGAGCAGAACGTAACTGGAATGAATGAGAGGATGGAATGATCCTTTTGATGAGCTCTTGTCCAGTTTATATACTGTGTCTTATCATATGTAAGCAGCGAATCTAATATTTGTTATTGACAATATAAGTAAACAGTTCCGGGAGTATTTCGTTTTAATCTAAGGATACAAATAAGTTTAGGATAACTACAGCTTATCGAATTAATAGTTTTCTTTGTATGAAGTACATTGCGTTCGAGAATAGTTAATTAGTTGTTTTGTTTGTTCTGTTCGACAACATTAAAAATAGATAACTAATAGTTAATTAGTAGTTTTGTTTGTTGTGTTCGAGAACATTGGGAATATATTACTAATAGTTACGTGGTTCGGGTTGGTACATTATCTTTATATACATAGTTTACAATATGTATAGTTCTACAGTAAATCGTGTCCATATAACTTGTAGTAAGATACAATAAATAAAAATATGATGTTACCCCATTCTTGTTTCTTTCACTACGAGTCAGTCAGAAACAAAATCTGAAGTAGAGAGTTTTATTATTTTGGTATTACCATGAACTCATTAAACAGACGAAATATATGATTTTTGCAAACGCTGTTTAAGGAACGCATCTAGGTAGAAAGTAAATTCGGCCATAGAATCCACTTGAAAATACGTATAAAAAGTTTTATTTGTGAGTAATATCATTCTACTAATAGTTATATTACTTATGACAAAATTATATATTGATAAAATCGTAGAACATAAATGGAACGTCAGCGAAGGTGAGAAAAGTATGAATTAAGAATGAATGAATGATGAAGAAGATGACTAGATAGCGCACGATTTGCAAACTATATGGCTCTCTTTATGTTTTCGCCACAACGCATGCAGATATTAGTGATAGAGCTACATAAAGCGCATAATTTATTGAAATCCATTTTGTATAACAATCACGAAAGCATATGTCGCCCCTCTCCATCATGAATTGCCTGCATTAGCAAAATTAAATGAAATTATATTTCTGTTAATTTCACAGTTTGTTTATTTTATCTATTGAATATAATCGGCATTAATTTTGTAGAAATTCATTATTCACAATTAAATTGAATTACATAATGTAGTATTACCTCTACTTTCTTTAAGTTCTTTACCTTTTCTTTATTTTATCTACCTATGTATTTACGGTAATGCTCCTCAACATGATCCAAACATGGTCCCACATGGAACTTTTGGAATTCTGTATTTTTTTTTAATTCGATTGTTTTACAAGTAATGCACTTTTGACGTTTCGCCTCATTCGACAATAAAAAATTGTTTTACTTTACTCAAGCGGTAGAAAATAAGTGAAATATGGTAAAGGTAGCTTATATTTTTTCAAATTTTCATTTTAAAATTTATGCAGCTCTGAAGCAATTACAATATTCAAATATCTGCTTGGTCGTAGAGCGGTTTTTCAACACTCTTGAAGAAAATTTTTCTCTTACTATGTAAGATATATTTTTTGCTGTGTCTTATGATAAAATAGATCCTTCGGCAGCTTCAAACTTTTCTTTTATTGCCCACTTTTAACAATTGTAAAATTTTGTCCAGCCCCATATATTCATTTTACAAAAAAAAGTCATTTTACAGTAAATCTTAACAAACCATAAATTTATGAGAAACCGTAAATTTCACGATAGAATATTTTTCTTAATAAAAAAATCTGTACTGTACAATATAGTATAAATGAAAGTAACACTTAGCCAAAGCGAAAAAGGTTAGAACAGTTATATATGACTTATCATCATAGCTGTTGAAGACGTCACGAAACTAAAAAGAAAGTATAAATACACCCGACGACATTTACGTCGCAAGTATTACTTGAAACTAGACACAATTTTAACTCCTACAAGTATAACTAGCCTCCTTTATTCTTTTCCATCTAATGCGCACGTGTCTCACGGAGGGCGGATATAGGTGGTGGGGTTCGTTGGCTGCGCATCCGTCAGATAGCGGCGCGTCCTGTCTGTCGGGCGGACATCAATCACGCGCGCGGCGCCGAGCGGCTTTTATTGCCTTCCGCTGCCTGCGACTTTTGATTGATAAAGCTCCCGTAGATAAATGCGGTTATAACGTGTCGTGACGTAGATGCGAACGAATAAACCTACGTTATGATATCACTTTTGGTTTAACTAGAATTTGGATGTGGAATTGGTAGGCGATGTGCCACATTACATTATTTTAATTTGGTTAAATATATATTTTAGCTCTGTAATTAACAATTCAGGTATATCAGATGTTATTTGATACCTTGTCTAATTTTGGAATCTAATTAAGAAAAATTGGCTATGTCGAGTGAGCTTTTCGTATTTAATATACGAAATTGTTATGTTTACCTACAATTCTACTAAACCGATTAATTTTACAGTCTGCAGTGCAAGATCTCGGCAAGATTGCAATTGATTTTGGTAAAAAATAATATGAATAATTGTACAAGTACTGCTATGAAAATTAAAATAAAGTAATTTATTTTGGGCAGAGTGAAGAAGTATTTAAATTTTGGAAAAGTGATAAAAATGGGTATTCGATTGAAACTGCAATAACTTTGAATTTGCTATGAAAATAAATTTCAGTGCAGAATATAAATCTCATATATTCGTAATATTTATGTGTCAGTTTTCACGTACGGACTCGAAACGTGGGTCTTCGCTACAGAATTCATCACCAAATTGCGAGTGGTCCAAAGAACATGGAAAGGAAACTAGAAGGAGTATCACTATGCCACTTAAAACGAACATATTTATAGCAAAATTTAAGTAGGAATGGATTGACCACCGAGCCCGTATGTATGATTTCTGGTGAAATCCGGCCACTCAACAGAGTGGAAATCATGGATAGGAAAACGCCCCACAGCAAAAGGTACAATATGTTTGCATGATGACATTAAAAGAGCAGCTGGTTCCAAGTAGATACAGGTGGCACAAGAAAGAATGGAATGATTTAGAATAAAGGAGGCCTATGCTGAAATGGTAAAAAAAAGTTAAAAAGGAAAAGAAATATTTTTGGGATACTTTTTATTAGTTTTTAAGCAATACCAAAAATTAAAAAAAATAAATATAAGATGAAAGTTGTCGAATGTAATAAAGACAAGATATCGTATACACTTCCTAGTAGTAGTCAAATATGGTTTTAAAATGTATCTCAAACTTTTCAAAGGCGACTTACTTGTTGTATAAAAGTCATCTTTCATAATTATTTTTTTGTTTATGTTTTCTTTTTCCCTGTTTGTTCTCAGCATGGAGTTATGTAAAAAATTATGATTGCAAGACTGACAATTTAATGTAATTCAATATATACTGTAAACGGGAATATCCATTTATTAATATGCAAAAATATTATATTCTTAAATTTCGGTATCTCAAAAAAACCGATCAAATAGAAACTCAACGCAATATTAAATGATTTTATGGAAAAATCGGTTATGACAGACAGATATGAGTAATCTTACGAAGGTTCTATTTTTTTTCTTTTTGAGATATGAAATTTTAAGAAACTAAATTCCTTGTAAGATCACTTTCGTGCCCATCCGTTTGTCCATCTATTACAACCGTTTTTTTAGAACCCAACTGACGAAAGAGCTTTATATTATGCATATATAGTATATTAAATTACAAGATGGAATGTTTATAAACAATCACTCTTGACAGTTCAGGTATTGCAAACCTTTTTCTTACATTCGCGTTAGTAATTTAATATGGATTTATTTGTTATTTGTGATTAAAAAATATTTCTTTTATTAGTGAGCACATTTACACTGTGTACATACGTAAATTATATTAAATAGATTATATTTTATATTTATGAGAAATTTAGATAAGTAAGGTGAAGTGTTTCGAACAAATTTAAAAGTATTACATAAAAAACACATATAATAAAATAATACCAAAAGTTTTGATAGAAATAGTCGTTTAATTAAATATTAAGTTATACAGAAAATTATTACAAAGTAGTCGCAAACACTTCATTTTTGAGTAATCATTAAAATATTGTTTTTAAAACGAACTAATGTATAAAAATACGCGAAATATAATAACATTTCATAGACAAAATACACTGAATACAAATACAATTACATCAAAATGCATCTGGGCTTCACACCGATATCCAAAGATGGTCGTGCCTAATGCTAGCGCCGGAGTAGCCGGTCTTATGCCGATATATCATATCTATTACACAACATATTAGCAGAATTTATTCATCATAAATCTATCTATTACATCGTATATCAACAGTAATTACATCGTATATCAACAATAACAATGTTCGTTCAGCCATGCCGCGGGGCTTGTTAAATGACATTGCTCCAAGTAGAAATCTTTTGACATCGCTTAATTTAAAAGTAGTGTTTTCTTTCGCTACATATAATTTATTTTGTGTCCAGATCATTTTGATTCTGTTTATCTTACAGTAATATGACGACACTCTTAGTATTTTACAGTGACATGTATTATTGAACAACTGGTACGGTCCTTAGAAGGACATTCGCCATTTTAATTACACTCGTACTTAAAAATATCGCACATTTAACACAACGAATTTAACAATATAAAACACATAATAATATAATCATCTTAATATAATACAAAATATTTTTATGAAACACTAAACATTTAGAGAGCAATATTGGAAAATGAGATGTACGGACATCTCCCGCCATTACGTTTATAAGTGTTGCAAGCGAGTATTTATTATACGTTGTATATATAAGTTGCCATACGTAGGCATACAGTAAACAAAAAAATATAATTGATCTCCTGAATCTAAATATCTTTGGACAAGAAGTGTGTCCCTTGTGAACATATAAATAATGAATGTCGCAAATAATTATACTAGCTGTGCGCTCGGATTAATTAAGATTTTTTCAGTACTACGTAAATTTATATATAGCCACTTCTATATAATTTTTAGGTTTCGTGTTTGTGAAACAGGCATAGATAATCATACGAACCCGCATTGGTTGTCCTCAAACTAAAGACTAATAAGTTAATTTTACCAGATATACATATCCGAATGGAGAATAAAGTTTATTGTCCGGCAAAATTCATAAGCACAGATCGGGATTTTTATTGGATAAACTGATAATTTTTTGAAAGTCGAACGAATGTACGGTGTCAAAATAATATTATTAACTAATTCTCAAGGTGTATTGACCATAAAAATGGGTATTACATTTATTTTCTTTCTAATATCCATTCAAATATTTTTAGATTATTCGAGTAGTATAAAAATGAATATAGGTATGTCAGAATGAAATAAATATTTAATTGTTTGTCGAAGATTTTGAGATAAGGTAAACATTACATTTTCCGCAGCCATTGACATAAATGTATTATTTTTTAAACTACTTGTACGAAACACAATACGTAGATATATCTTTTCTTTTCAGAATAATATTTCAATTTTTATATTATTTTCCGCTTAGTATACTATGCCGCTCATAATGCGTTTTCTTTTTGTACGACTATTAAAATGCGTTATAAGGAATCACTGCGTATGCACTATAATATATATATATATATATATATATATATATATATATATATATATATATATATATACACACACAATCAATGCTGAGTTTCCGGGTATCAGCGTAGGGTAATTCAATATTATATGACCTGTTCGATGAAACGACCAACCGAAAAATTTTTACTGTCTATTTTATATGTCGTGAGCTAAGATTGGTGAGCAATTGCTGCTCGAACGTGTACGTCACTTTATACATTTTTTTATTGAAGAAAAAATTAAAAAGTGTTTTTAAACTTCAAAGTTTCAATTTACCTGAGATTTTTTAGTACGTTGATATTTGATGTTGCAATGTTAATATTTTTAAAATTTATTACGTTTTTACTCTTTTTTCGTTGAATATAATAACCTGTCGATAACATAACCTTAAATCGTATAAAAAATTCATAAATGGCGCTAAATTTATATTCCGGATTAATCTTTCCAGATTATGCTTACTTATCTGATAATTTTAATAATGACAGAGTTATTCAAGATATATTAATGATACTTGAGGATCCTACGTCTGAACGGGTTCAAAAAGAACTACCACCAACCGGCTCTTTAACATAAAGATCTAATTAGGATGCTCACAAAAAACCCGCCTTCAAAGAACCTGACTGATTTGTACCCAGTTGTAGAACTGCTTACTAGCACTCCTAGATTATATTAGTGACAAAAAGGAAAAAGAAAGTAAAAATAATACGATTATGAAGAAAAATCTTAACATGAAAAAGCAAAAAATGAAATTACATTCAAGTTTTGAGGAAGAAGAAATTATTATCAATAGAATTAGCTGGTGAAAATTCCGGAACTGAAGATAATATATATGATGTATGGAATGCGGTGAAAATTACTACGAGACTGAAAAAATAGATTAGCTACAGTAAATTGTAAATTATGGCCGCATGTAAATTGTATTCCATTCAAAAATTCTTGCAATCCTTGTGGCAAGAAAATGAAGAAACAAGAAATGGAAAAGGAAAACTTACACGAGAAAAATGAAAAAATGTAACGAAAAAGGCAAAGGAAGATGAAAAATTATCCGGAAATTAAGTGGCCATCTTAACCTTATATGAGCGACCAACTTATAACGGATATTAACATTAAAGCTTTTTTAATGTTTTTGATATAAATATATCTAATATTAAAAATAATCATCAAATATGTCAAATTCGATTGTTTGTAAACTTCCATCTTGAAATTGAATGGATTATAGATACAGCGAGTTAATACAACTGATACAATGCAAGTTAATACTACTCACATATATTTCTAGTTAAGGTAGTTCTCGTGTAAAATGCTTTGTCGACGCAATTTATTGAATATTTGAAAAATTATTCAAACTAGAAACATCTAACTTATTTTAAAATTTAAAAATTATTTACCATTTACTTTTGATAAAATCTGTTATAAAAATTGTACAAGTAAAATTACAGGAAAATTATAATTTCACCCCAATTTTAATTTTATTAATTAACGCAACATTTGAAAAAAAATTACCGTTTAGGTTTGGTAAAAATCGCTCTCAAATATTGTGCAAATAACATTATAGGGAAAATAGTAATTTTACTACACAAATTATATTTAAAAAAGCGATTTGTCTGAAGAATTAAGTCAATGTAAAATTATGTTATATTAACATTTAAAAAAATGTATTTATCGTTTAGTTTTTTTTTTAAATTGCACATAGAAATTATATAATTAGCCTTACCGGCATAGTAATGATTTGACTAGACTTAATTTTATTTAAAAACATGTCGAGCGATTTGTTTAAAAAAACTAAGTTAATGTAGAATGAATATCATTTTATATCAAAATTTTGAAAAAAAATTGAAATAAAACAGTTTTATAAAATTTTTTTGTACTGTCACGCCACTATTACTTTAACAGTGAAAAAAACTCATGTGGATATTTTAAATGAAGTAATAGATTTTTTTAAATTTCAATCTTTTTAAAATTTTGCAAGATATCCCTTGACGGAACACGCGAAAATAATTTTTTAAAAATTTTGTGTAATATATTTTTAGTGATATTGTAGAAAATGTCCACAAAAATAAATTCTTTCATCTATCTCAAAAATTGCTAATGTCAAAATTATGAAAAAAAGACAGATGTAATAGAAATTAACCGAAAAGCTACAGAAATTATTCTAATACTAGTTTTTGAGATATTCACAATGTGGTGAAAAATAATATTAATATTTGTAAATAGTCTAATTAAAATATTCGAGGTACGAGATATCCATAAATTACCCTTAATAGAGATACCATTAATTAATTAAACATACGTAAGTATGGACGAAACTCCCGTAGTGGGGGTTTTACTGGCCCTTAACAGGTTTAATTTGATTATGTACCTTTTTCCATAATGTGAAATTGAAGTGGACATTTATTTTTTTGCAACTATTA
Source organism: Druceiella hillmani (assembly GCA_039881145.1). NCBI lineage: Eukaryota > Metazoa > Arthropoda > Insecta > Lepidoptera > Hepialidae > Druceiella > Druceiella hillmani. The sequence continues at coordinate 1,827,327 of JAYKKI010000140.1, read as the reverse complement.
TGGAAACATTTTCCAAAATACAATTGATATTTATTTCATCATTGCCTATGCTCAAGTAAAGTTAGCGTGATTGATACGTAGCGCGGCGTCGCATCTAATTAGATAGTGGTTGACAAATTTGTGCAAAATTTTAAGTGAAATATTTGAATAAAACTTTAACGTAAAATTATTTAGGTTAACTTACATCAACAATTTTAAGGGATATAGGTAATTGTGGAACCCTGCTTATTGTGTGTTTCGACCTGCTGTACTGCTATGCTTCCTTTTTGCCAACAACATTTGCTGATAGGTCTGGTTCGGTCGATCACGATTCTTTTGAAGATTCTATTTTTAACTTCACTTAATAACTTTCCCGATAATTTTATTTCGAAGTTATATACTTATTTGTATCGCATAAAATATTGAGTAAGTTTGAATTGAAACTTACAATACAAAAGAAAACATGGATTCTTGCTGTGCAAATTTACGAAAAGTGTTGTTTTAATGAGAACACCTTAATTAATATTTTAGGAATTGTTAATTGAATATTAGAAGTACCAAAATTATTGAATAAGTAATTACCAAAGTTATTCACAACTAAATGAAACTACGTGATGTAGTATTATTTCTACTTTCTTTAAGTTCTTTACCGAGACCTAGGTTTCGTTGTATTACAACATCTTCAGGTGGACTATTAGCAAAGATTAACTCTTAGGAACATCCAACAGCATTTATATGTTTCAAACACAATAGCGGAAGCCGGGTTTGTGTGGGGTTTCCCACTGCTTACGTTAGTGAGTTTATTATAAGGGAGCGGTGTACGATTTATTATATTTCCGAGAGTCATACTATATACCAATATTTTAGTGAGGGTAATAAATTCAATTGTTGTTATTATATGAAGTTGCACAATGCAGTAAATAATAATTATAACCCATCAATTGTCACAAAACTGCAGCATAATAAATTAAGAAAGATACTAATACAAGAAATATACCCAGTTGTACCAAATAATAATAATATTTACTATAAATCTATCCCACACAGAGGTAATGTATCACTCAAATTAGGAAAATTCTTAACTAATAATAAAAATATAAATAATAAAACATGTGCTTATAGTGCTTCAAATAACTTGGTTAAAACCCTTATTAATAATAAAGAAAAAATATATAAACATAAAAAGAGTGGTATCTATAAACTTAAATGTAATGACTGTAATAGTGTATATATAGGTCAAACAGGAAGAGATTTTACTACAAGATATAAAGAACACATTGCCAGCTGGCGAAATAACAAACCAGACACATCTCACTTTGCTAAACATCTCATTAAAAATAACCATCACCCTTATACTGATAATGCCCCCTATATATTACAAATAAATACAAAAGGTAATAAACTTAATATCCTAGAAACATTACAAATAAACAGACATAAAAAAAGACACCAAGGTTAATATATTAAATGAACAACTAAATATAATATCATCACCCATACTTAATATCTTCTAGACATAATATAATTAGACAACTTTGATACTACAGTACTCTTCAAATTGTTTCAGCCCAAATACACATATAAATATAAGTATATAAAAAAAATAAAAAAAATTTAAAAAATTAAAAATAAAAAAAAAATTGAAGGAAATAAATAAATAAATAAATGAATATAAAATATATAAATATGTATATATATATATATATATATATATATATATATATATACATATATATATATTTATATATCTTACGTGACATGAAATGAAAATAGCATACGTTTACTTCATTTGCCTCTTCTAGAATTTCTATGTAAATATATTCGAGTGTTAACCGTTGAAACACATGTGAACTAATTTCATTTATACGTATTGAATATACCAAACTTTAAGTTTCTATTTTAGATGATTTCTGAGAAAAGCGGAAATCACATATGGACACATGATTGATCTTTTAATAGTTTCATTTGTTCGTTTTAAGGTATAGAATCCAAAGAAGTAAACAGCAACATGTAAAATAATAAAGATGAAATTTGTATATTAATGACATGTTATAAAAATAATGGTAATTATTTACGTTTTATTTTCTTGATCTATATTATACGGATGCCTATAATATAGAGGATGCCATATGGAATACGATACAAATAATGCATATTAACCACAAATTATTCTAATTACTAATTTTGCTACTGTTAGTGGCCGAATGAATATATCGTTACAGTAAAATATCTTAACAACGGAATTTAGCTATTATCCGATATCTTTGAAATTTTAAATACCATATTATTGTTAGACTTAACAAGGACTTAATTTTACAAATATACAAAAAAACAAAAAACCAAAAAAAATTGTTTGTTATCTAATAATTTCGCATAGAATTACAAACAAATGATTTTCGGTTATTTTATTTACTTGCACCACGAGATCTTTCTTCGTAATAAATTTCTATTAAAATACGTGGTGCTTGAAAGGCCTTATCTTTTTATGGCGTTAAGCTCGAAGTTTATTTTTTGCAGAATTATAGGGCTGCAGACATTAGTATTTAATTTAAACTTGACACCCTTAGTTATTCCTGAGAAAAAGAGTTTTAATATACATATAGAGGGGAAAATGAAGTAAAATATTTTTTTACATTTCAAACTTTTTTGAATTTTGTACGATATCCCTTGATAGAGCACGCGAAAACAATTTTTTAAAATTTTGTGTAATATATTTTTAGTGTTATTGTAGAAAATGTCCACAAAAATATATTCTTTCCTCTATCCTATAAAATTATGAAAAAAAACAGAGGTAATAGAAATTAACTGTAAAGCTACAGAAATGGTTCTAATCCCAGTACTTTTTGAGATATTCACAATGTGGTGAAAAATAATATTAATGTTTGTAAATAGACTAATTAAAATATTCGAGGTACGAGATATCCATAAATTACCCTTAATTGGTCGAGCTACCCTTAATTAATTAAACATACGTAAGTATGGACGAGACTCTCGTAGTGAGGGTTTTACTGGCCCTTAACAGGTTCAATTTGATTATGTACCTCCCTCCATAATGTGAAATTGGAGTGAACATTTATTTTTTTGCAACTATTATGGAAACATTTTTCAAAATACAATTGATATTTATTTTATCATTGCCTATGCGTAAGTAAAGTTTGCGTAATTGATACGTAGCGTGGCGTCGCATCTAATTTGATAGTGGATTGACAAATTTGTACAAAATTTTAAGTGTAAATATTTGAATAAAACTTTAACGTAAATTTATTTAGGTTAACTTACATCAACAATTTTAAGGGATATAGGTAATTGTGGAACCCTGCTTATTCCGTGTTTCAACCTACTATACTACTGTGTTTCAATGTGAACTGGACTAGTATGCTTTAATTTTTTTTCATAAATCCTCGTATGATAATTACACCTAAAGTAATTTAAATTTTATAAAAGCAAAAAAGATAATTCTTAAATTTAATAATTACTAGTATATTCATAAAATCATGCTAAGTTACGTGATAATTGATGTAGGAAATATCTGGTGACATTGAAGATTTAAATGTTTATGTAGAGTAAACAATTTTGAGTATGGTATGGTGGGGAAACTTACAGAATATAATCCAATTCCATGGATAGCTATAAATGCATAGGTAAATTATTATCGTGACGCAAAATTTGAAAGTGTTAGGATTACTGATTTCATTATAGAGGAGAAACAAATGTAGATGGCGCTAGTCTCCCTATTCTGTTTATCTCAATCTATTTTCACATACTTCGTAGATATTTTACTTACCTTTGATGGGGTTACTCCAACCCTTACATATATGCTTCGTTTTCGCCAAAACCGTTTGCTGACAGGTCTGGTTCGGTCGATCACCATTCTTTTGAAGATTCTATTTTTAACTTCACTTAATATCTTTCCCGATAACTTTATTTCGAAGTTACATACTTATTTGTATCGCATAACATATTGAGTAAGTTGGAATTGAAACTTACAATACAAAAGAAAACATGGATTCTTGCTGTGCAAATTTACGAAAAGTGTTGTTTTAATGAGAACACTATAATTCATATTTTAGGAATTGTTGATTGAATATTAGAAGTACCAAAATGATTGAATATGTAATTACCAAAGTTATTCACGATTAAATGAAACTACGTGATGTAGTATTATTTCTACTTTCTTTAAGTTCTTTACCAAGACCTAAGTTTCGTTGTATTACAACATCTTCAGGTGGGCTATTAGCAAAGATTAACTCTTAGGAACATCCAACAGCATTTATATGTTTCAAACACAATAGCGGAGGCCGGGTTTGTGTGGGGTTTCCCACTGCTTATGTTAGTGAGTTTATTATAAGGGAGCGGTGTAGGATTTATTATATTTCCGAGAGTCATACTATATACCAGTATTTTAGTGAGGGTAATAAATTCAATTGTTGATATTATATGAGGTTGCACAATGCAGTAAATAATAGTTATAACCCATCAATTGTCACAAAACTGCAGCATAATCAATTAAGAAAAATACTAATACAAGAAATATACCCGGTCGTACCAAATAATAATAATATTTACTATAAATCTATCCCACACAGAGGTAATGTATCACTCAAATTAGGAAAACTCTTAACTAATAATAAAAATATAAATAATACAACATGTGCTTATAGTACTTTAAATAACTTGGGTAAAACCCTTATTAATAATAAAGAAAAAATATATAAACATAAAAAGAGTGGTATCTATAAACTTAAATGTAACGACTGTAATAGTGTATATATAGGTCAAACAGGAAGAGATTTTACTACAAGATATAAAGAACACATTGCCAGCTGGCGAAATAACAAACCAGACACATTTCGCTTTGCTAAACACCTCATTGAAAATAACTATCATCCTCATACTGATAATGCCCCCTATGTATTACAAATAAATACAAAAGGTAATAAACTTAATATCCTAGAAACATTAGAAATAAACAGACATAAAAAAAGACACCAAGATTAATATATTAAATGAACAACTAAATATAATATCATCACCGATACTTAATATCTTCTAGACATAATATAATTAGACAACTTTGATACTACAGTACTCTTCAAATTGTTTCAGCCCAAATACACATATAAATATAAGTATATAAACAAATAAAAAAATAATTGAAGGAAATAAATAAATGAACATAAAATATATAAATATGTATATATATATATATATATATATATATATATATATATATATATATATATATATATATATATCTTGCATGACATGAAATGAAAATAGCATACGTTTACTTCATTTGCCTCTTCTAGAATTTCTATGTAAATATTCTCGAGTGTTAACCGTTGAAACACATGTGAACTAATTTGATTTATACGTATTGAATATACCAAACTTTAAGTTTCTATTTTAGATGATTTCTGAGAAAAGCGGAAATCACATATGGACACATGATTGATCTTTTAATAGTTTCATTTGTTCGTTTTAAGGTATAAAATCCAAAGAAATAAAAAGCAACATGTAAAATAATAAAGATGAAATTTGTATATTAATGACATGTTATAAAACTAATGGTAATTATTTACGTTTTATTTTCTTGATCTATATTATACGGATGCCTATAATATAGAGGATGCCATATGGAATACGATACAAATAATGCATATTAACCACAAATTATTCTAATTACTAATTTTGCTACTGTTAGTGGGCGAATGAATATATCGTTACAGTAAAATATCTTAACAACGGAATTTAGCTATTATCCTATATCTTTGAAATTTTAAATACCATATTATTGTTAGACTTAACAAGGACTTAATTTTACAAATATACAAAAAAAAAACCAAAATAAATTGTTTGTTATCTAATAATTTCGCATAGAATTACAAACAAATGATTTTCGGTTATTTTATTTACCACGAGACCTTTCTTCGTAATAAATTTCTATTAAAATACGTGGTGCTTGAAAGGCCTTATCTTTTTATGGCGTTAAGCTCGAAGTTTATTTTTTGCAGAATTATAGGGCTGCAGACATTAGTATTTAATTTAAACTTGACACCCTTAGTTATTCCTGAGAAAAAGAGTTTTAATAGACATATAGAAGGGAAAATGAAATATTTTTTTACATTTCAAACTTTTTTGAATTTTGTACGATATCTCGTGATAGAGTACGCGAAAACAATTTTTTAAAATTTTGTGTAATATATTTTTAGTGATATTGTAGAAAATGTCCACAAAAATATATTCTTTCCTCTATCTCGAAAACTGCTAACGTCAAAATTATGAAAAAAAACAGAGGTAATAGAAATTAACTGTAAAGCTACAGAAATGGTTCTAATCCCAGTACTTTTTGAGATATTCATAATGTGGTGAAAAATAATATTAATATTTGTAAATAGACTAATTTAAATATTCGAGGTACGAGATATCCATAAATTACTCTTAATTGGTCGAGCTACCCTTAATTAATTAAACATACGTAAGTATGGACGAGACTCTCGTAGTGAGGGTTTTACTGGCCCTTAAAAGGTTCAATTTGATTATGTACCTCCCTCCATAATGTGAAATTTGAGTGAACATTTATTTTTTTGCAACTATTATGGAAACATTTTTCAAAATACAATTGATGTTTATTTCATCATTGCCCATGCGTAAGTAAAGTTTGCGTAATTGATACGTAGCGTGGCGTCGCATCTAATTTGATAGTGGATTGACAAATTTGTACAAAATATTAAGTGTAAATATTTGAATAAAACTTTAACGTAAATTTATTTAGGTTAACTTACATCAACAATTTTAAGGGATATAGGTAATTATGGAACCCTGTTTATTGTGTGTTTCGACCTACTGTACTACTGTATTTCAATGTGAACTGGACTAGTATAACTTTAATTTCTTTCATAAATCCATGTATAATAATTACACCTAAAGTAATTTAAACTTTATTAAAAGTAAAAAAAAATTCTTAAATTTAATAATTACCAGTATATTGATAAAATTATGTTGCCTAATAATTGATGTAGGAGATACCTCGTGATATTCAAGACTTAAATGTATATGTAAACAATTTTGAGTATGGTATGGTGGGGAAACTTATAGAATATAATCTAATTCCATGGATAGCTATAAATGCATAGGTAAATTATTATCGTGTCGCAAAATTTGAAAGTGTTAGGATTATTGATTTCATTATAGAGGAGAAACAAATGTAGATGGCGCTAGCCGCCCCGTTCTGTTTATCTCATTCTATTTTCACATACTTCGTAGATATTTTACTTACCCTCCCTTGACTGGGCAAAATGTATCCACGACGATTTGCAATGTCGATCTATTATGAGCATCACTCCAAACCTTAAATAAATGCTTCCTTTTCGCCAGCAACATTTGCTGATAGGTCTGGTTCGGTCGATCACGATTCTTTTGAAGATTCTATTTTTAACTTCACTTAATATCTTTCTCGATAACTTTATTTTGAAGTTATGTATTTATTTCTATAGCATAAAATATTGAGTAAGTTGGAATTGAAACTTACAATACAAAAAATAATCATGGATTCTTGATGTGCAAATTTACGAAAAGTATTGTTTTGATGAGAACACTATAATTCAAATTTTAGGAATTGCTAATTGAATATTAGCAGTACCAAAATTATAGAATATGTAATTACCAAAGTTATATGTAGAACTGAGCATGCCTAGAATTTGTACTACGAGCATTCCATGTCCATTTAGGTAAATATATATATTTAAAGGTGCAGAACAGTTACATATAATCTGTTAAAATACATATTACATTAATATATGTATTATTATATTATTTATATTATTTCTCACAAATTTTTTCGCAGATTTTTAAAATATTGCGAATTTCTCAAAAATTGGAAGATATAGAATAATTTTTTCGGGAAACTTTGTTAATATTATTTAGCTAAAGGTATTTCGTACAAATATATCTGAAAGTATATAAAAAAAATATTTTGTAATTCTCTTAATCGATATCTTACACGACATGAAATGAAAATGGCTTAAGTTTACTTCATTTGCCTCTTCTAGAATTTCTATGTAAATTTTCTCGAGTGTTAACCATTGAAACGTATGGGAACTAATTTGATTTATACGTATACCATACTTTAAGTTTCTATTTTAGATGATTTCTGAGAAAAGTGGAAACCACATATGAAGGGATGGACACGTGATTGATCTTTTAATGGTTTCACTTGTTCCTTTTAAGGTACGGAATCCAAAGAATGAAATTAAAATGCAACATGTGAAATATGAAATATATGTTAATGATAGGTTATATTAATGATGTCAATTAATTACATTTGATTTTCCTGTTATATTATACGGATGCAGTTATAAATTATGATTGTGCTAAATATTACAAATAATGCATATTAACAGCAAATTATTCTAATTCTAATTTGGCTATTGTTAGTGGCTGAACGAATATATCGTCACAGTAAAATATCTTAACAATGGAATTAAGCTATTATTCTTTATCTATTAAATTTTAAATGCCATATTATTGTTAGACTTAATAAGTACTTAATTTTAAAAATATACAAGAAAAAACAAAGAACCTTAAAATTTAGTTTGATGTCTAATAATTTCGCATAACAAATAAATAAATGATTTTTGGATATTTTTTTACTTGCACCACGAGACCTTAATTTGTAATACATTTCAAGATTTTAGACCCCCGACTAGTTTTGCGAGGGAGTCTATTAAAATATGGATGGTTGAAAGGTCCTATCTTTTTATTGCACTGAGTTCAAAGCTTCATTTTTTTACAGAACTATAGGGCTGCAGACATTAGTATTTAATTTTAATTTGATACCTCTAGTTATTCCTGAGAAAGATGGTTTTAATAGACAGACAGACAGTAAGCGGGACTACAAAATTACCTCAAAAATGACGTTATCTTGACTGAAGTTCAGTAACAAGAGTCACGACTCCTATTTAGGAATTAAGTTGTCAAATTTCCTTGGTATGCGTATATTTATAGCGTAAGACTAAAATGAAAACATCTTTGTAATGAAATTTGAAATATATTTTCTTCTGGAATAATAAAAAGCAAATAAAATATCAAGTTAGCTGACGAGGCCACGAGGCACGAACGGGGTTAAACCCGCGCTCCGCAACCATCCGAACGTTGCGTTTTTTTATAAAGTCGCTGGCCTTGTCCGATCGAACTTTCCCGCAGTTGGTAGGGATAAATAAAAGGAGAAAAATGCACACGCATTTTCTTTTACTCGTAAAAAATGTTAACGACAAGATCACGTTTCGGTTCATCTCGGCGCTGATCGGTTGTAGGCCCGGGGCGTTGGAGCTCGATTTATCGCAGCTAACCGCTTAGAAGTCGATCATTCCCTTACATCTGATTTAACTACATATTTTAAATATGATTATTTATAGTATTATATTTGTGAACTACATAATATTGTTTTTAACAATCTGACCCTTGTTTGTACTTCTGTTGATGTTTTCTAGGTTAATAAAAATGTGAATTTATTTCAGAATACGGTTTGAAACTCAAAAAGAATCTTAATACTTTGCCTGGAGTAATTTTTTTGAAGAGCGCAATTAATTTAAAAATCCATAAATTTGAGGGAAATTAAATTTAAGCCGATATTTTAAGGTTTAATTATTAAAATAAAATCTACATATATCCCCACACGCGTATACGTTCCCACACTCAACGAACGCACACATTACTTCTGTTCAAAATATTTTTCTTCCTCATTTATGTTCTGTTAAAAAGTTTCAGTTGGGCAAAGTAGGTTTGGTGAAGAACTGTTTATGCTCATTAATGTGAACGCGGTAATCTCTTTCGCAGCTCCAGCTATCATTGATAATAAAGGAATTGCCATAACTTATAGCTTAAAACTAAATGTACAGAGCTTACAAATAAGGCTAATTTCCCAAATGAACCTTGCTTTAAAATAATATACATGTATTCATTCTATAGTATCTTTATAAGTGAGTTGGTAATTAATACTAAAAAGTAAAGTTAAAGTGGCGTGTATGCGTATTTATAAACCTTGTGTTTTTCAAAATTATTTTCATAACTTATGACGGTATTTAGATAAACTGTTAAAGTTTCTTAAGCAGAGGGTTAAAACGAGCATTAAAGCTCTGTTTGAAATAAAATTACATAAGTTTATTGCCTTTCTAAAGTTCTTTATCTTGAAAGTTCACAAAAAACTGTTATGAGGAGATTATTTTACCACTCTGTTTTTCTAACCCATAGACGATTAATTATTCAAAGTATAGTCTTGACCTTTAAATGAAAAATATTTCTCAATAAACCACAAGTTCAAAAAAAAAGACATTAAAAATTAAGAATTAAAATAACTTAAATGGTTATTAACAAGAATAGAATATCGATATTTTTAATTATTGGTAACATAGTATATCCACTGGTGACGTATATTGTACTAGATTTTGCTTTTTAACTTTAGTGATAGAATGACTTGCCTTCTACTCAGTGTCTCTGCTCGCCTCGCTGTGCATAGCGCTTTCTACTTGACCGCCCTTTGTGTTTCGGCTCATAAATATTAAAATAGCACTCTTACTTCAATACCTACATTAAAATCGTATGCACAAAGCTGGAGTAAATATAATCTATAATGGACATTAAACTACAACTACATCATAATCAATTCAGTAGAACTCAAGTTATCAGAAAACAGACAGATGTTGTGTTATACACACACACACACACACACACACACACACACACACACACACACATATATATATATATATATATATATCTCAAACATATATTAGTCCTGTGGAGATATCCACGGAGATGACCATCTGTAAATGTAAAAGTACAATTAATTTTTTATCATCACTCAGACATTTAGAATTTCGAAGCAATAGGCAACGTATCACAGTATTTACTAGCAGTATAACTCGAACTCTTACCACTAACTGACTTACTATTTTTTGTAATGAAATTGGATTACCAAAAACAAAAATAGTAAAGCATATATTAGTAGTAATAGCATAGTATTAATAAATATTTCTTCATAAGTCTTTTTACAATTACTATAATTCAATAATATTATTCAATATTGTTATAGTTAACAATAAAATATTTTTGATTCCAGTGATCTCAAAAGAATAATTTGTATGTATTTCAATATTGCGCAAAACGTTATTTTCACTTGCAGCATTCTGTCTATTTATTAAGGTATGAAAATCAAATATAGTCTTCGAAATAAAAAGGCTACAAAAGTTTTTTCTCGGAACCATTTCTAATTTTATTTTAATACTCTTGTAGCAAAAATTACTTTAATTCAAAAACATTCTAATGTAAATAGCAGTTAGCTTATTTATATAAAAAAACAACGAAAACTTTATTTCATATCTAGAAAAATAGGATTTAAGAAACGTCAGCCATTTCAATCTAGCATTATATTTTATTTGTTAGATTATATTGCATTTTGTTTAAGGTAAGATTACTTACATACATTCAACGAACAAAAGAGTAAATTAAAAGAAAATCTTAATATAATTTAAAAATTCATTGCATGTTGAAATAAGTTTAAATTATTATATCGTTAATTATTAATATTACATGCTTTTTTCATATGGATAATGCAACTGAGCTTTTGAAGTCTAACTTTAGTTTCTATACTTAACAATAAATTTTCCGATGGAAAAACAAACTGTTACCATTTTCTCGTTTTAAAATAACGGCTGTTTAAATTTAATTACGAATAGTCGTGTAAAGCGTTTCGAGACGATGAGTCCCATTTCAAAATTTTGCTTTAAAAATAACATGATACCACGCTTTTGCAATATCGTATTATTTTTAATACTCCATTTTTGCTTATCCACGAGCCATTAAAATATTAAATAATTGAGTGTAATGCGATATACGGCAAATGAACGCTTGCCACCAAAGATAAACAAATCCATTACTTGAACTCAATAACGTGAACGATGCTAAAACAATTAAAATGCGTAGTAACAATATTTGACTTCGTACACGTATCAATTTCACTTTTGCTCACGGCGTACGTGCGTAGGCGAATATATTACCGTTCAACAAAAATTTATCGTAATGAGACAGATAATGAATATGAGGGTATGAATTTTATTGTTTTTTACTTCTGTAGAAACAAGTCAATTATTTATTTTTAATTTTAGTGTGCTTGTTTTTTTATCGAACTGAATTATTACTAATTTCTAGTATTATGACCATCTGAGATTGGAAATGTTCTCTAGTCGAAGTACGTAAGTTATTTTCAAGAATATTATGTTCAACTATAGGTCTATATGTCCTAAGTTAATGCAAAAATTAAAATTAAAAGGCTGTCAAAATGTCCTTTTTATTATTATTTTCATTCAACATAAAAACTCGTAATTTCAACACACACACACACACACACACATATATATATATATATATATATATATATATATATATATATATATATATATATATATATATATATATATATATATATATACAGACAGATATAAAACAATTATATTTATAAAATTTCAAATTACGTAAAATGTATTACTCACAATAGCCGCAATGCCATTTTCGCGCGCCACAGTACCGCGCCACCTACGACGTAGGCCGGCGTAGCACGACCGCATTCGTAGCGCCAGTCGCTCGCGCGCCTTCGCCTCGAGCGCACGCATCATGTCGTTTGTATTCGTTTGCGCTCTCTACATCGTGTTTACGACAACAAATGTCGCCGCTAGAGCCGTACGTATTATATACATATGCTTATCGTGTCATGATGTTTGATTATTCGTAGATATAGTCGATATGGAACATTTGCTTATTTTGTACTGTCTATTTTTTTTTAAATTTTAATATATTGTCTTGGAAAATAAAATATGTGTAGATTCGTAAGTAGGTTGAGTCGAACTGTAATGGGTTTCAGAAAATTTCAAATGTACTTTTAGTAAATTGTCATTTTGTCTTATTCCAACAACGAGTTACTTTTTGGTATATTCGTAACAATTGTTATTTGTTATGTTTTTATGTTTACTATTTAACTTGATGAAATCTATATGTTATATCAATTTCATAGCGTCTTTCGGTAACATTAGTGCTGTATAGTGTAATTTGAGAAAAAAATATAGGTGAAAGTGGTGTATTCTTACGTTTTTACTGCCACTAAAATATACTTATTTCATAAAAATAGTATAAAAACTCTTTTTGCTTATTTCCAATGTTTCAAATTTTGGAAATGGTATTTTGTTGTTATATCATTTATTTTACATGACTATTTTCGAGTTTTTTGAATTTAATAAAGTGTTTTTCTTCAGAAATAAAGTTATGAAAGTAAATTTTTTGTACGCGATGATTTTGGTTAAAATAACAATAAAAACATTCATGACGTTCATTTTGTCATTTTTTAATAAATATTTTTTACTACAATGATAAAGATGGTTGTAATAAATTTGTTCATAATTTTTAAAGCTCTTGTTCAATTTTTATAGAAAAATCACTTATAAAACTTTGATGTCTACCAATATGGTAAAGAATTTGACAAAGTGTAATAATTTATGACTACTTTAAGAGTTTTTTTTCATTGAAATTTAAAATTTCGACACGGTTTACAGATAGCAAAAACTCGAAATGTATAAGGTAAATTAAAAAGACTATGAATGTAAATTAAATTATGTGTTGTTTGGTCATCTTAGCTCGTGTTTATCTCCTCGTTGGGAAATTAATTTTGTTTAAGATTGTGTATCTTAATCAATCGTCTTACATAGGTAATGTTATTTAAAAATAAAAATAATACGCAAAAGAGAGAAAACAGCCAAGTGTCTATTAATCTTCTTGGGAACAGCATATTTTCGGCTTCATAATAGAAGCGTTACTTAAATTAGTTAAATAAAACTATTAATCTTTCAACTTAAGTTTAAGTGATTATTATAAATGAAATTCGTAAGTAACTTGGCGTAAAATCACATAAAATGTAGTTTTCAATATTGGCTTATTTATTGGTTCTTTAGATTTAAATTTTACTAAGTGCATTTAAATGTCTGTTATATTTTAGATCCAAAAATTATATACTTAATATCCATTTTTATTGGTCTATTTCTCTTCAAAATTGACAAGGCAAAAACTTGCAATTTTAAATATTTTCATACGCATTTTTATTCTTACTGATTTTATTCATGTAAACGTGAAAAATTATGAATCGAAAGGTTTGGATTTTAGAAATCTGAGAGATAAATACATTTACAAGTTTGTTACGGAATACTTTAAACGAAGCGAATAACGTGAACATTTGCTATGACAGAAATACTAAATATAACTTCCAAAAATTGGTGTATTTAACGAATAAATTGGATAACATAAATTATATACGAACAATGAAATGATAGTTTAATTGTATGTATTCAATAACCAATTGTAGATCTGAAAAAAAGCCACATTTTTTTATGTCATATGCTTAACTTTGTATAAAATTGGGAAATTAAATATCGTAGAAAACTTTTGTTAAGTCTTTGAATCTCCTTATCCCATCATTTAGCTTATTTAGAGCTAGGTTATACTTTATCTCGATTTTTGAAAAGCAAAGTGTTCGTGCAGGTATTGCGAATAACGAAAATTGACTAAAATATCTTCTAGTTAGCATATAATCTATTTAAACTAATATATCATCTAGTTAGCATTGGTCATGGTATTAAAGTAAAATCTTAGAAAATACATTTACCGCAGATCATTAATTCTTTACACCAAATGTAATTTTGTTCAATTTATTATCGGTTTCCAGTTTTATGTCGGCTAAAAACTTGTTTCCCAACACATTTGTTCTTCTTATTTTATTTAGGTTTAAATAATTAAATTTTGAATTATTTTTATACCACATGTTTTCAACATTAGTTCAATTTCCCTATCGTATACTACCATTTATCGTGATAAATGGTAATATACCATTTATCGTATATTACCATTTATCGTGAGAAAGATAATAATATTTTTACCGAACAAATTGCAAGAACAATGTTCATTGAATTGCAATTATTTTGGTGACGACGTTTTGTGAATACGTTGTGATAAGTTTTGGTGTACGTGGAAGAATTTATAGTTACTTTTTACGTAAACAAAAAGTAAAAAATACAGAAATATAAATGCGTATGTTTTTATTGCTTAAATTAATAATTATCTAAATATTCACCATACGGTGTAATTGTAGTTTCAAAGGGATTTTTTTACGGGGTCAGATATTTATTTTTAGTATTCGTGGCATTTTGTGCAAATTAACAAAATTTTATAAGGAAAAACTTTTCATTTTTAACTGTACTTTTTTCCTTTTCTCAAAGATACTTCCGTAGAAAATTTTTCTGGAACATTATTAACATGTAACCTGATTATGCTAAGTTAGGAAATTCCAATCTGAATCTAATACTAAATCGATTGCTTTTTAAAATTGTTAGTTCAAAAAACGGTTGAATTTAAGAAATTGTAATTGTAGCTTGAAAATTGCAATAACGATATTATAATTAAAGTACTCATTGTGTCGAAAACTACAAAAGCACGATTTCTTAAATTTAGGATTCCACAAAATTAAATCCCTTCATAAATTATCTTTAGCTGTTCACGCTTAAAGCTATCATCAAGCTTTAAGCGTGAAATCTGAGGTTTAGGATAAATGATAAAGGCAATTATAATTTTGCAATGAAATTAGAACATTAAATTTAGTCGTTTCAATATTTGATTTGTTATTGTTAAACAATATTATAAACAAATCTTTTATAAAACAAAATAAAATAATACTGACTGACTTTTATAAAACAAAATAAAATAACACTGATTTGTTGGAATCAAATTTAGGTCCATTATTTTGCGATATTTTTAAAAGCTTTCTATTTAATATTTATACCTAAATTTTCAAATTTGATTTGAATAAAAGTACATGGTTTATTGAATCAAAAAGAATAATTTTTGAAATGTATAATGAATACGTATTTGAGAAAGTTTATTTATTATTATATTTATATTTAATAAAAATAATTGACTGAGTGAATATTTGGCTGAGTCAATATTTGGAAAAAAATTAAATGATCGAGATGTAATATAAACGAAGTATTTTAATCTATGAAAACCATGCGCTTTTCATAAATGATAGTAAATCGTTATGTGAATAAAAATAATATTAGTTAAAAAAAGACAATATTAATGATAAAGCGTATAACAAGATAGGTGTAAATTAGGATCTACTCAAACACATGTAAGTCATAGTCTTGAAATTGTGTATCATTAATTGTGGTTTTCTATTCAATGCGGAGTTAAGCAAAAATAGGTAACACGAGATTTATCCGTTAGTTATTTTGCACGTTTTCACTCGCGTAGATTTCGAATTAACACATCGGAGTAACAATATTTCATGAATCTTTGCTAATATCCCACCTGAAGATGTTGTAATACAACGAAATCTAGGTCGTGGTAAAGAAATTAAAAAAAGTAGAAATAACACCACATCACGTAGTTTCATTTAATTGTGAATAATGAATTTCTACAAAATTAACGCCAAATATATTCAACATTCAAAATGTAATTTAAATCTTGAATTTTAAGCCGATTTGCTGTGACAGTTTCACAGTAATTCCGGTGCTGAACGTATTCAAATAAGTTTAGTAGCGAATATTGAATATATTTGGCGTTAATTTTGTAGAAATTCATTATTCACAATTGAATGAAACTACGTGATGTAGTATTATTTCTACTTTCTTTAATTTCTTTACCACTACCTAGGTTTCGTTGTATTACATCTTCAGGTGGGATATTAGCAAACATCTTCGCTAATATCTCACCGGAAGATGTTGTAATACAACGAAACCTAGGTCGTGGTAAAGAAATTAAAGAAAGTAGAAATAATACTACATCACGTAGTTTCATTTAATTGTGAAGTTTAGTAGCGTTTTCGTGCGGTTCTAATAAGTAAACAGATAGACGAAGTGTTGTCTTGCCTCCTATTTTATTTCCAATATTATGTAAATTGCCTAAAATTCATTCTTTTTAAGGCAAATTTAAAATTGAAAGTTTTTAGCTCTAATACTCATTACTTTAATAAAATTTAAATTATACGAAATGAAAGAAAATTGATTAAATAAAACTTAAAGTTTATAAGAAAGAGAAAGAAGTTTCTTTTAGATATTATAAAAATTATATTTTTAAATCAATACCTTTCCCATCAAAGTTCAACCACTTAAATACCAACCACCTAGGACCCAGCAATCGGCCTTTTTAAGCAATACTATGAAGAATAATTGTGTGAAATAATGTTCAAAATCGTTCCCTTAGAGCGCTAATCATTTCGTCATCATAATTTTTGGAATGTGAATTTGTTTGCAATGAAGTCACAGTTTCTTATTTTCCTTTTTGTTGCAATTTAATTTTTCAAGCTTTGCATTCTTTTCTTTTCCGTTTCTCTTCTTTAGACATAATTCTTTTAAATTTTGCATTAAAAATTCCGTCATCTTAATTTATCTGATTTCCATTTTTCAAATTGATCCAATTTACTTAAAAGTGGTTTTCATCGTATAATATTAATATACTTTACTTTCAAAGTCAAGCCAAAATATTATACGGACGACTTTGATATCAAACTTTTTTTGGTCCTATGTTGTAATTTTTAAATATTATTTTACACACATTTCGTGTAATCATTTCTCTCGAAAGAGGACAAATTTTCGATTCGAAACGATTTTTGCTCGTATGTGGCAAATTTTTCTTTTACGAAATTTAATTTTTATACAGAAACGTAAAGCAATGTTTTTATTGGTATACTGTTGAAGTTGCTCAGTTTTATTGCTCATTCGTGTATCTTTCACATATATTAAGGATTTTAATAAATTTGATTAATTTTAATAAAGTTTTAATCACTTTGAAATAAATAGGTTATATTAAAAAAAATATATGATATATATTAAGAATGCGCCATGGTCCTCTTGATTCATTAACTTTCTTTCTATTTGTTATTACTGGCATTGCTTGGATTAGTTTTTGTTCTTCGTGTTAATGAATTTGTTTTAGATTCATCCTATTATCCTATGAAGTGGGTAAATGTGTGAAGTGTAGTTGAAAACAGAAATCGACTTACATTGTCGAATCGAATTACGAACATTAAAACTATGAAACCATAAGTCAATCGTCATTGACTATCGAGTATTTAAATATTGCTGAATAATTACGCTGTCTTTTTCATATACAAAAACTACTTCCAGAGTGAGTTTTGATTAGATATTACAAATTCAATGAAAAACCAGTAGCTGGGTGAAGCTGACTATTAACTAGTCATTAAAAATGAATGAAGCGTATTCAGCTGTGGAAAAATTATGAAATTTGCGATATTTTATAGAGATATGTAATCCTAAAGGAAACATTTTTATGTTAAAATAGCTAACGTTAATTTACATCTCTTTTAATTACAAGAAAATACTTACGTGAATTGTTATGTCTCCCCGTTATGAAAACACATTGCATCGCACAAATACGTGCATGTCGTTGAAAACTAACGACAATTTTTCGGCGACTAAAATATTATCTCTGTGTAAATGTGTATAAAAACTAATTAAAGACAAGAGATTTGATTGATGTTTTTTGGTTTTGTTTATATTGATTTGAGTAATAATTGTTTTGAAACATTTTATTGCAAAATTATGTAATTAATAATTAAATAATATAATTTTATTGCAAAATTATAATTGATTTTACCATTTATCCTAAAATATCCCAAAATCATTTATCAGGTTTATAATTAAGCTATAAGTTCAATTTGAAAAATTTCAATTTCGAAAAGAAATCGATTTGGCTTTTAGAGTCAGATAGCAATTTCCTTTAAAAAATCTGACTGTCAGTGAATTGCTGAATGCCAGGTGTTTTATCCTAGTATTGATTTCTATTTACTAAAATAATTATTTTTAATAAAAAGCCCGCCGAATTTTTTATTTCGAAGTCGGTTTTTCTTTTCATTTATCTTTCGTTAACGTATCGCTTCTATATAACAAATTATGGTATTTTACTTCGCAAGAATTAAAACATTGTAAAAGACGGATATTAACCAAATATTGGATTACTGACATAAAATTTCATTTAACAAGTTCACCTGGGTCGTACTTTATACTCATTCATCAGTCTTGTGAGCTTTTAAGCGCTGACTTCAATTGGGACCGAGTGTCCTGAAACTTTTTCACATACACATTTGTAAAGTTCCATAACGCTATAATAACTTCACAATGGAAGTATTCACTTTCGTCGAATCCGTGACGAACTTTTGTATCAGGCAACGCAGCAACTTGGGTGTTGTAAATATTTTGGAAAGGTTCGCTCTTATGAGACTTTCGGCTTTATTGAGCTTGTTGTTTACCGATTCTTGTCGTCGGGATATAGTTACTGAATTTGAACTGTTTAATTTAATTAGGAATATACGAAACATAAAATATTTCCCATTTTCGTAACGACTGTTCTTGTTTTCTATTAATGGCATATTTATTTTATTACATAAGGAGAAGGATATAGTTGTAAGATCTAATGTTATATTATTAATTATTTCATTGGTTTAAAATTACGTAAATTTTGAATTGCAAAATCTTATTTTATTAATCAAATGTTGTTATACTCACATAATGATAAGGCTTGACGAATAGCCTTGAGGAAATCAAAATTACATTCATTAATGGTTTAAACCTATTTTTTTAGCGGTATAGTTTTTTGACAACAGCTGATTCCAACTTCCCATGACTGTTATAAACTAACAGTACTTCACTAATAATAGTCAAGAAAAAAATCATTTGTTAGTACTTACCCCTGGAAATTATTTTCTTATAATAACTATAAAAATAGGTTCCATCTATGAACCAATAAGAAGAGCATGTAATTTATCTGGTTCTAATCCAATTAGTTTTTCTTTAGTTTTCACACATTGATTTAAAGTAAACAATAATGTAAATCGAGAGAGGAATAACATTTTGAGCTGGGAAAATTACAGTTTTATTCATTCCACCGAGCACTAAATAAAAAAGAATAGTAGTTAATCGAATAATCCCTTCAAACTATAGAAAGCTTGGAAGGCGCACTTATATGTCGCTTTAAAAGGCTTAAAATCTTTATGCATACTATTACATCCTGTAATTGTTAGCACTAAGACCTAAACAGAAACACACTCATCATTTTTAAATTAACATGATAACACGATCAAGTCTGAGACTATCACTTACTTACGAAGAAGCTCTGTTCTCCGATTCATCAGCCTGAGTATTCCTTATTCTTTCTAAAACCTAAATCAAAGATTCGTTCGAAGGCTCGAATCCAAGTCTAACTAATATTTGGGGATAATAAAAATTTATTAATACCAAAATATAAAATCATTTAATTTCTAAAATAAATGTTTTTATATTTTCGTACAAAATTAAAAACAATAAATAAATAAAATTAAAAGAATAAATTACCTCTTAAAAAGTAAATAACAGTAACTAGTATGTGATTAGTGGTTATATACTTCATTTTCTTTAAAAACTCCCTTACTTTCATTGACCCAATCCTGGATGTTTCATAATTTTGATGAAAATAGAAATTGTAAGTAAACAAAAAACTATATCTATTTTTTAATTGGACGAGAATAACCGCGGTATGTGGTGATGTCTCATTCATAAATTTACTGTATACTCATGATGTATTTCGATGTTACTTTTGTCAAAATGTTAGTAAATAAGGAATTTCTAATTATGCGTGGATTTTCAAAAGGAATCTCTAGTATAAGACAAAGCTAAGCATTTTTTTAAATCTGTGTTTTTACATATAAAAAAACCTCAAGTTATTACTGATCTATTGTAGTAATACTTTTGGTGAACGTATCTGAAGATTATTTAAAATAAATTTATCAAGTACCAGTAAACTTTATTTTTATTTCAAACTAAATGAAACCATGTGATGTCATATTATATCTACTTTATTTAAATTATTAACCACAACCTAGGTTTCGTTGTATGCCAAAATTTTCAGGTTGCCCACCTGAAGATTTTAAGAGATTAACTCGTAGGAATGTCATACTACATATATTAAATGACGTCCTACAACATAATTAACTTGTATGAACGTCCTACAACATTAAATATTATTCACAATTAAATGAAACTACGTGATATAGTATTATTTCTACTTTCTTTAATTTCTTTACCAAGAAATTCTTTTACAAGAAGGTAAAGAAATTAAAGAAAGTAGAAATAATACTAGATCACGTAGTTTCATTTAATTGTGAATAATGCATTTCTACAAAATTAACGCCAAATATATTCAATATTAAATATTATACAAAACAATAGCGGAAGTGGGGTTTGAGTGGGTTTTTCCAATTTTTACATTAATAGTTTTTACCATGTTTTCGAAACTTATACAATGTACGAGTAATTTAGTGCGAGTAAAAAATTAAATGGATATTATTCTTAGAATATATCCATACGATAGCACGAGCATCTAATGGTTGGAACAAGGTTATATAACTAATTATACATATGTTCCATTTTTTCTTTCGTGATGCGTCTCTTTAGATATGTGACCGGGCTGAAACAATTTGAAGTAAAATGCAGTATCAATGGTGTATGTCTAAAAGATATTGAGTACGGGTGATGATATTATATTGAGTTGTTCATTTACTATATTGAGGTTGATGCCTTTTATATATCTGCTTGTTTCTAAAGTTTCTAGGTTATAAACAGAGATATAAAGACACCAACGTTAATATATTAAAAGAACAACGCATTACAATATCATCACTCATACTCAATATCTTTTGGACATACTATAATTAGACAATATTGATACTGCATTTCACTTGAAATTATTTCATTCCGCTCACACATCTAAGGCGACACATCACGAAAGAAAACAAAAAATGGGAGATATGTGTAATTAGTTGTATAACCTTGTTGCAACCATTAGATGCTCGTGTTATTGTTTAAATATAAAGATCATTATCCATTTAAATTATTACCCACACTAAAATACTTGTACATTGTTTAACTTTCGAAAATATAATAAAAACTATTAACGTAAAAATTGGGAAAACCCAATCAAAGCCCACTTCCGCTATTGTTTTGTATAATATTTAAATATTGTCGGAAGTTTCTACGAGTTAATCTCTTCGAATTACCCACTTGAAGATGTTGTCATGCAACAAAACTTATGTCATGGTTAATAATTTAAATAAAGTCAAGTATTTTAATAAAGAATAAAAATTAAATGATAATGAATTTCTACAAAATTAACGCAAAATGAATTCAATATTCAAGTACCAGTAAAATCAGCACAAAGTAGGCTTCGTTCATATTAGGTATCTACATTACAAGTTTAAATATACAAGTGTACATAATATTTCTACTAAACCCTTAAATTTCTCATATACCTAAACTATTTCAATTTTAAACACAAATACGAAGTTTACGAAAGACTGCTGAATGATTCTTTAAAGCTTTTGAATAATTGTTTCTATATGACAAATGTCAGGGTCGGAAACTTTCTACTTTATCCCGACTACTAGATTAACTGGGGAGGACCGTAATTTATTTGCAGTAAAGAGTTTACTTACGTCGCGCAACTGTATTTCTTCTCCACAGCCACTTTACTCTACTACCGACACCATTAAGACCACGAGAGAACAAAAAAAAGATAAATATTTCGCAGCATTTGTAATCTGCGTTTAACAAAGGCAAAACAAATATAATGCCTAAGCCCTCGGAGGGCGCAGCATCAGATCTGTCCTGAGATGAAGAGAGAATATATAAAGGAGGATTACCTAACGCTAATCCAATTCTACTCGCGATGCGCGTCCTTATCTTTCATTACTTCTCTTTAATCCAAAGATTTACAGACGATTTCGTTTATTGTTCTTTTTAATCGAGACCGTCAGGAGTACACGTTTCTTTCGACGATTTTTTAAAACTGTATTGATTATAAATATCTTTATTGTATTTCATATTTTTAACATCGGTTTACGAACTGTTTATACATTGTCACCTTCGCCGAATGCTTTGAGTTCTTTAATAAGATATTGATAATATTTATATGAAAAAGTAAAGAACCTGTTTGTTTATTACTCAATCATATAGGAATAGTTTGTATATATGTTTACATAATTTGTATACACTAACATAAATAAATTGTTAAAGTACTGAAATAAAAAGCGACAGGAATAAAAGAAACAAACGTCTTTGTGCCGTTTTTTATTTTGGTATTTTAATTTTATCAGTTATCAAGCATTTAAAGTGTTCATATATCTAGTATCCTTTTGAATTATAGAATTTTAACATTTATCTTAACTGAATAATAAAATATCTATGGCAAGAAGGTTTTCACGGAAATTTGTTCTGTTCAACCAACGCATCATCGCAAATGTCTTTATGCCGTTTTTTATTTTGGTAATTTTATTTTTTTTTAAATTAAAACTATGACTAGTTTTGAATGTAGATTGGTAATCGCTCAGTTCTTTTACTGTAGGTCATATTAACGAAAACCTTCGCTCCATTTGTCAATTCTTCTAAATATAATTGTATAATTTCAAAAATGAACTTTTACTATTTTCTTGCACAGCAAGTTTTAGTGTCGTAATAATATGTGAGTTACTTTTTGTCATTATTCTTAACAATGTAATAATTTATTTCTTGTTTAATCATAATTACGAATTAAAAATGAAGCATGCACTGATATTTAATTTTTAAAATTCTTTGACTGATGTTTTAACAACTAAATTGATGTAAAATTTTAAATGTCAATATTAAAGTTGAATTTGGTTTGAGTGACAGGGAAAAGGAACGATAGTTTTGACTAATGATCATAAAAAGCATATTCTTTGTAAGACATTTTATATAATAGTTTTTCCTACACTTTCGTTGGCTACCATAATAAAAAAATTACTTTTAGAAAGTCAAAAGTCTTCATTTGCATGATTTTTTATTCAGCTAAATACATTGACTGTCTACTATCGTAATTGATTGCCTACAAAACGATCTTCGTGATGGTAAACGTATATCTAGATTATGCTATTGAAATGAACACATTGTACTTATTATCACGGAATATATTTTTTTGGTATTCCTAGACGTTCATTCACGCACTTAAGGATAAGAGCGTGAATGTAAATATGTGTGGTATGTATGTGTGTGTCAGTTTACCATTTCCGCTTCTAAGATCCGATATTTTCAAAATAATATTTCAGATTAATTTGTTTCTGTCCTAATAAATTACCCTAAATAACTAAGATACTATCATTGAATCATTCAGTCCTAAAGTCTAACACGTTCCTTCTCTTTTAAGCCGTTTAATGATAACGTATCAGACGTGTGTAATTCTTCCATTATACGACGGATAAAGGTACGCTACAACCAAAACTCTTGTGAAAGTAGAGTTATAAAATTTTCGCGCAAATGTAATGGTAAATGGACACTTAGAAACTATAAATTAATGCTAGCATATTTTGTACCGAAAATTGGACACGATATGTTATTGTTTACACGCTATAATTTGACACATGTCTATTGTTATGTTTTCAATAGTGAATTTTTATAAACATAAATTAACAGTAAGGTGGTTCTTACTTAATTTTTGCTTTCCAGTAGTCACTACATTATCACCGTAGTATTTTATGATCTCTAGGTTGAGAAAAGTACTTTATTTCATTTGAATGATTCAACTTTGAGTATCTACTTGTGCCTTGAATTTTTATCATTTTAAATGTGACGTAGACACAATTACACTTTAATAAAATATTAGAAGTTTTTATAATAAAATTGGATTTAGAATCTGAATTTCGTTAATTCGTTTGACGTGGTACTGAAATGTCTTTTGATGAAAATTGGCAAACTTAGCAATAACGAATGTAGTCATCTCGATCTCAAGGTCACCATTATAGCCAACACCATTACAAACTTACTAATGCGTATACACAGTAGACTTTAACACTTGGTTCTTGAAACGTTCTGTCACCTAGCTGTTGGATTCGCTTGTATAGCTGGGGACCATAACCCCCTGCTGGACGTGGAACTTGTTTATATAAGATACACTTTTCGTAATATTTTAGCTCATAATTACGTACAAGCAACTGCCATAATTTTCTTAACTTGATGTTAACTTCATCACTATTATTCTTAATATGGTTCTTTCCATCGAAATACATACACGAGTCATACCAAGATATTTTACTGGTTTGGCATATGGTAATTTAATGCCATTGAAGAAGATTGATTTTTGTGTAATCTTATTTGTGAAGTTAATATATTAAAGTAATCGAATAATTTTTTATTGTTTTTAAGTGCGCAGGATTTTGTTAAGTAAGGCATTTCTGTATAAAAATAAAGTTACATTGCTATATGAATGAAAAATCTTTAGTAAAGACTGAAGAGTACAAATAGAGTATGTGAATAAAAATTTCGTGTTAAAAAGAAAAACAGTTCCTCTCTGAAGAAAACGATGAGATATTTTTAGTTAGGAAATAAACAACAAGCCGAAGGTTTCTAAAATCGTTCCTTGAAGTTGAATTTCTAAAGGCACAGTGTCTAGTTTAGAGATTGTAAAACGGTTTAGGGCCTGAATATTTTAGAGAGGTGGTGGATGAGGAATCGTATGTCATAAAATGAGAAGAAAAGTAAAAAGTATTCTGGACATAATTCCAACCGCGCAAATTCCTTGCCTGGTCGAAATTCGTAGGTATCACGTAAATATACGCAAGGATAAATTATTATCTTTCTAACTAAATATGTTAAGTGTGTAGTATCAAGGAACTTTTGTAGCATATTTACATGAAAATACTGGAGTTTATTTACATAAGAAGTCATAAATTTTCATAAAATACGGTCGTGTACATAATGTCTAGCAATAATTCTTTTCTCATCACTGAAATGCTTATCCTGTGTTACCTACTGATGATATATATATATATATATATATATATATATATATATATATATATATATATATATTTACGTTTTTTCAATCTTTTTCCATAGTAGGTATTGGCAGCACGTTCAAATTTTTGTGCGAGGGTCTAATTGTTTTGAGGGTTGATATTAACTGCCCTGATTATCTAAATGGTAGATTTATATACACGTGGGCCATCTTTTAATTTTGAATGTATATCATTTATATAAAAATTTCACTGAAATTTATTAGGCAGTATAAACGTAAAAGACAACTAAAACATATAAACAGAGAATATTTTACTTTCATTATATTAGTAGGATCTAAAAAGGATTTACAAGTTTAAATTAAAACATAATTATTGTTAATACAAAAGCAAACAGCTATTGTTTAATTCAGGAATATTGTTGTAGATAGACTTATGAAATGCATTTGCATCCATTAAAATTCACGGACAGAATGCCATGTATTTATAACTATACTAAGACTTATATCTCAGCCATTTCTGGTAGAAAAGAGCATTAAATATAATATCGCTGTCTAAACGAACGCAAGCCAAATGACCACTTAAAATTCAAACATAAAATTACAATTATATTTTAATGTCCCAGCTTTCTAAATCGCAACGAAATGTTGAATCAAAATAATTGCACTCGAAACGGACAGCTCGCAAAAAGATAAATGAAATGAATATCACATTTCGTAGACACAAATTTCGGAGCTCCATCATCATTAGCAAGGGAGGGATTAGGGATAACATATTATCAAGGGGGGCGGAAGCAGAAAACAGATATAAATCTGTAAATTCTCCCTCATTCCATTCTAACCCCCTTCCGCGCACTCGCAACGGAATCAGCTCAAGCCATCATCATAAATAAGAGAGAGATGTTTATAGGGATTTAGCTATTTAGATTTTCTCATAAATTAGGAAAGCTGCGCCGTTTTCACCGGCATTTCATACGGCGTAATGATACACTGCCTGTAATAAACGTCACGGTCTTCTCTTTCTCCTTCGCTCAATCGACCGCGTACTGGGTTACGTTTGACTAGTTTACGTATGCGTATAAAAAACTACGCATTTAAAGTTAAAGCTTCATATTTTGCATGTGTTAATGACTACTGTATTAACATATACACATATTCGTTTTAAAGTGTGAAATTCAATATTAATCGACATTACCAATTCAGTAAACTTATTCATACGGTTCTGTAATTAAATATGACTGTTAAAACGAATACAGGGAAAATAATGTTATTTTAAGACATTAGTTGAATATAAATTAATCTTTGGAAGAATTTCCATCTGTGGCCTGTAGTTTAAACTTTCATATTTATTTTATTTAAAATCTTGGCAAATGCTGGAATAACAAATGATAGTTAGCACCATGATATCAAGGTATTCATAATAACTAGTATATGTACGTGAGAGATTTTTGTATTAGCTTAAAAGAAAGAACGCCTCATTAAAAATATTACTGAAAAAAGATCCGCGTTCCCCTTTACAAAGTTAGTCAATAAAGATTGTTCTTGCACAGTATAGATGAGTGAGTTACAGTTTCCCTTTAGATTTGCTGAATAGTGTATCTTCACGGCACTGAATTTTGTAGCGATAAATTCTTATTTCCCTCGCTTTTGCCATATAATCTTTAATACCACTGGAGTTCCTTTTAGAGTGTATCGGGGCTGAAGTGAACTTTAAAATCACGTAGCAAAGATCTGTGCTAATAGCCCACCTGAAGACGTTGTAGTACAACGAAACCTAGGTCGTGATAAAGAACTTAAAGAAAGTAGAAATAATACTAAATCACGTAGTTTCATTTAATTGTGAATAATGAATTTCTACAAAATTAACGCATATATTCAATAATATTTATTTGTTCCTAATCTCTATAGGCAAATTAAAACTGCGGCCTCGCATAATAAAACACATTTAATTTCAAGTTAAACTTAAGTAAACAACTTTAATGATACGGTTGGAAAATGTTTGTTTTAGTTATTTTATAAAATTATGAGTGAGTTCCATGAAAACAATTTTTTATGCTTGTTTTTGTGTATAGGAGACCGAATAGCTTGGTAAATTTTATTACTGTGACGTTATTTACAAAAAAAACTGTCAAACACCAGTAGAACTCACACTACAAGGGTGACACATTTAAGAATGAATATTTAATGATATATAATCTTGACTCCTTAGAAATTAAGACTTTAATCGACTAAAATTTTCAATTGATCAGGAATTATAGGCCTGAACATTGTATAGTGTGTTGTATAAAAGTATTTCAATGCTTCATGAAAACTATACAATATTATTTAGTTTTTAAAAAATCTATTCTCCATATTCGTAAAATAACTCTTTAAAATCAATGACCCCTCGTCTTGGTGCAGCTCTGATCATCTCGATTTCGATATTGTCGCTTCTTTAAATTTATATTTATGTAAGTCAATAACAGTCAACATTGATATTCATATATTAGTAATATTAACATAGAAATTCTTATGACTAATGTTGTTTAATATAAACAGAATTATGATCTGCCTTTATAAATGAGACCTGAGCTTAGATATTTTGCAAATAAGTTTAAGTAATAGGTCATAAAAAGTGTTTTATTTGAGTGTTTTTTCAATATTTAATTTAGTTGGAGAAATTTTTATAAAAAATTATTTAATGGTAAATAATATTTCTGTTAAACTATTTACAAAATTTACATTTTCAGAACGTAATTTATTGCCTGCTATATGTTTCACAGGCGCATATTGAAAAAAAATGTATAATTTCCAACAAAATGAAAGTTATTGATTTTTGAATTTTGTGCTATAAGACTTTCCATCACACTGAGTTTTCTGATTGCAGATAGATCGAAAGCGTTGTATAGGTTTTATAGATAAATGAGTAAGACTACGGGGAAATATAAAAAAAGTACGTTTTAAATGTAAGTCTATAATAGATGTATAGTAATGTAAGTCTATATGCTTCAGTATACGATATTAACATCAACTTGATATCTAAAGTCAATTTTGAGAAAAAAGTTTCCACAGATAGACAGACGAACGGGCAACTGATTTTATATTAGTTCCATTTTTTCATTTTTAGAGAAGGAACCCTAAAAACGATGTGAAGGTAATGCGTTTGACCATACTCGGTCTAGCGCCGAGTATTTCCGAAGAGTTTTAAACCATTTAACCGTATTTTGCCCACCGCCGATCACATCCGAAGCACGTTATGTCATGAGCGTGTCGATCAAGTTGCAATGTGGTAAGCGGAATAAGGTCTGGTTAAATACCAGATACTTATTTCACTTACACCCTACTTTTCTTTCAAACAGGACTCTTATCATTCCTTGTGCTTACGACTTTCGGCTATCGTATTCGTCCTATTTTCACAAACAACCTTGTTTTTATCTTTGAACTAGGGCGACTGAAAAGAGTGGTACGCTCGTCAAACCACTGCTATTGCCTCATTGTTTTCTTTAAAAAAAAACACATTCTAATTTAATATTCGCGCAATTTCAGTCTGTGTACATTTCTATCGTATTTAACTGGTGAATAAAAACAATGTAAAAGTCAATAAAATGTTTATATTAAAACCAGTATTTGGAAGTACAATCATTTAAGAGAACCTGTTGCCAACATAAAAAAATAAAATATATATGGACTCGGTTATAATTGAAAATCGAATAAAAAACGCCAATAAAAATAATTGTTTTCCAGAGTGACAGAAAAAGTGACGCTAAAGGTATAATCAAATTCGGAAATCTTTTTTATTCCATTTATCTCCCATATACGAGTAATTCAATAATTAAGTTTAAAATATTACCATAGAAATAAGTGAAAATCTAATACAATCATTTAAAATTCTGTTTGAATGAATGTGAGTTTTGTGTAAATTCTTATTTATTTAGAACTGGATTCATAAACTGAAGTTTTATTTGCCTTTCGTTTTTGCAAGTGTAATATTATCTCACGCTGTAGTGTAAAAGAAATAAAAAGGTACTTAAAAAAGTCAAAGAAGTACATTTCTCAGTTGGATCAAAGAAAGAAAAGAAAGATGAAAATTGTCGGCGTAGATCACCGCCCGCCGCTAATATACACAAACGCTTAACTCGGTCCACTAAGACTTATAACTTTCATCGTGAAAGGAGATGAAAATGACGGCAGTGTTTTTACCCTAAGTGACTCTTAAAAATGTGAAAAAAAAATTTTATCCACGTTTCAAAGTTACAAAACGTTAAATTTTCCTTTTACGCCACAGCAGTAAAAAAAGAAAAACTCCATTTAGAGTTTTTCTATGTTGTCACAAGTTAGCGATCGATAGAGCCATTGTGGCAAAGCAGTTGCTGAGATTGGTCTAAGCATGTTGCAAGGGAAAGAAATAAGTAACGAAAAATGCGAAAATAAACGCATTTTCTTATTATATTACATGCTTCATACGTTAAGGGTCGAAAAGTGATACGTTCAAAGTTCTAATGAAAGTAGCTATGAAATACAAACAAGTAGTTATTGAAAAGCATACAACGGCGGCTTAAGCCATAGAAGCTTCTTCTAGTGCAGAAAATATATTATAAATTTGGTAGGTATTGGTTGTCGCAACATAATTAGGACAAGGAAGTATTTTGTAGCGTAAATATACTGTTTAAAAAAGGTTTCAGTAAACTTATAATGGATGATTTATATGTTACATTTAAATAAATTACCTTTCAGGTAGTGTTAACAAAATTAGATGACCAATAATTAACAGATTTTCTGATTCGAGCTAAATTTATTTCTAGGTGGAAGCCCATTTTAAATTAAATAAGTTTTTTTTGGTAATGCAGAACAGTACTTTTGGCCTTTGAATCACTCTAATAATTATGTTAGGTAAGCCAATGAAAAATACAGATTTTTGAATAGTTTTTTATAATTATGTTTCTGAAATATGGAATTTATTAAAATTTGATGTCAATCATTTTATACATTGTACGCATCCCTAAGTTCTCTAAATTTTTACCGAGTCAAGTGAGTGGTTCCTATTTCGAGGAGAGTTCGTTTTTTCTTACAAGTGCGTGATTTTTTATTGTATAAGGTTTGAAATTAAATGTTACAAGTAAATGAATACAGTTCGGAAAAAATCGAAGTTCATAACTTAAAGTTCGTAACGTTATACCTAAAAACTTTCGTTAAATAGTATTGCAATAAAAATTTTGTGACTCAATGAAAATTTTCTGCATTTATTTTTGTTTGTACCCATCGAAAAAAACTTGTCAATCTGGTTTTATATCAAGTAAATTAAGAGTATATTCTTACAGAAAATTAAAAAGGAATTAGCATCCATCGGCAGTTTTATCGAATTGCCACATAAATAAGTTTTAAAAACAAATTTTGCTGTTTTTTTCTGATTCCTGATTCATGAGATATCATGGTCAATGTTCTGGCGTGTCATTTTATTTCATGTAATTTGAAAAACTTTGTTTTTAAAATATATATATTTATATATATATACATATATATATATATGTATATATATATATATATATATATATATATACAAAGTTTTTCTTTCATTTATTTGGTATGTATTATTAGATAAATAAAAAACATTTATTACACTATGACACATGTTTTTGAATAAAGCCTTTTAAATGAGATATTAATACAAGAATTGATTCTTAAATTGGATCATGGTTTCTTCTTATTTTTGGGTTACGAATCTTAAAATATAAAAAAAACTTTTACGATTTCGTTTTCATTACCATTTATTATAATAGATGTCTTTAAATTCTAAACCGTTTTAAAAATTTTAATTGGTCAATTTTTTTTTAATTCTCGGTCTGCTTTTCAAATTTACCCATAAAACTGACATCAAAATGTTATGTCATGAATTAATTTTATAATCTAGTAATATTACTGTGGTTTTGATTTCATAACTATATCTTGCATTTGATCAGCATTTGCCTTTTTTACTTTTAGTTCTTTATCGCACCAAGCAAATAAAGTTTCACTGTAAAGTATTTCCCCAAGGTGGTAACAAATTTATTTATTATGTTTAGAATGAATTGAATACGATAAATATTGAATTGTAATAAGCTTATCAATGCCCACGTCGACCAGAACCCTATTTGGTCAAGTTTATATTTTTGTTACCCAAATAAAAGACGTAAAGTGAAATAAAAATTAATTTTCTATGGATGCGTTATTTGCTTAAAGATGAGGTTAAATTTGTTTCCACAAAACTCTTCGAGTGGAGTAAAGGCAATATGTTATGTTATGTAATATTTTTTATTTAGACATCTTTTTCGGCATCTACAAGCTGCCAAAGTCGTTTACAATGTGTCTAAACATTAAATAACTTTAATAAAAAATTAGGATAATCGTTTTTGGTGATTATTTCCAATAAAAATTTATAGGAATAAGTTATGCTTATTAATTTTGCGATACTAGAAACCATTTAATATTTAAATTCCTGTATTTCATTTTAGTTTTCGATAAAAAATTATAAACAAATAGTTTTTAATTATTATATATGCAAAACTGTATGATAATATAGCAAAGAGGAAAAAGAAAATAACTTAAAACACTTGACCAGATTTGACAATAAGTTTTAATGTGATATAAATTTATACGCATGAATACCAAAGAATTTAAATTAATCATAAAATACTGGCCAAAGCTTCAACTGTAAAGTAAAATATTAGTACTTTAACAGACGCGATGTAAAGTTTACACAGACTTAAGCTAATATAATCAATTAATTATTTAATCCAATTGTAATATTTTTATTTAATTAAGAGGGATGGTACCCAGAAGTTTGTGAGCAACTCAATGGCGGGTCGGATTTCATTTACGTTCGCAGCCTCTCCCCACGCGATCCGCTAATTAATGAATCTGGAGATTACAAACTTAAATTTAAATTTTCTTTCACATTACCGAAGATCCCTTTCGAAGGAAGAGAGATTTCCTTGAAATTGCCTTTTCCCACAGAAGGGCTATTCGGGATTTCAGCTGTGCTTTATTAACCCTATTTCCATCGACACAGGCTTGGATTTTTTTAATGACAGGTCGGAATTGATCAGTTTTACTAACTTCCGTCTAATTTCTCTTGTTTTATTACCAAATCACAATACAATAATTGGAGCATTTTTAGGTGCTAATGAAAAGTTGTAATGTATATTTTATACGTAATCTATATTTGATACTTTCATATTTAGAAAACGTTTTAAAATATGTAATTAACATTATATTATTGTTTAGAGAAAAAAGAATGTGATGAAATGAGAGAGTGAGGCATATTTAAAAAGAAATAATGATACCGACCTATTTAACGTAAGGTAATGCAGTCGAAAGTTATGGAATCTCATAATTTTTTAGTCTTTACTTTCATAGTACATAGCTCTCTTTTTTATTGCCACTTGGAAATATATATTTAATTTGTATATAAACTCTCGTCTTATCTCATATTTTTTCTTATCGAATATAATGGAATGTCGTGATAAATTTTTCACCATCTTCTCGTAGAGAACATTTTTTCTTAATCGATGTTTTGTGATCTTAAAGTTTGACATGAAGACGCATTCTAATAATAATACAATCGGATTTGCGAAAAAATTAGACGTGATGGCGTTTCAATTCGATTTGCACTGCACCTGCGCAAATTGCCTTAGTCAGCAAACTCTTTGTGTCCTTTGGCTGTAGACGAGATGTTTTATCATGAGCAGAGAATACCAAAAGTGCATAGGTTACTTTATATTCATATTTAATGTTAACAGCAAAAATATTGTGGTACATACAGTGGAAATATTGCGAACTTGATAATTTTTTTTCCACGTTTTATTATAAGTTTAAATTGTATGTGTATAATTTTCCAAACAGTGCCACGTATTGAGTAATTTGTCTAATTTTGATTTACCAATCTGAAATCTAAATCGACAAGAGTTGCAGCTGCACTCAGTATTATTAAATTATTGATCAGACCAGCAAAGTGCTATTTACGAATAATATTTTTACAAAATGTACGCCTCTAAAAATGTTTGTTATTCCCATCCTTTTTAATTGGTTTATATTGTTGCTTATATAACAGACAGTCTAGAATAAACACAGAAGCTAAAAAAACTTTCAAATTTAACTAAAAAACTTTTATAAAAATTAAGCAATGCGTAAATTACATTAATAAAATAAGACAGTCAA
Source organism: Druceiella hillmani (assembly GCA_039881145.1). Taxonomy (NCBI): domain Eukaryota; kingdom Metazoa; phylum Arthropoda; class Insecta; order Lepidoptera; family Hepialidae; genus Druceiella; species Druceiella hillmani. Next base: position 1,793,292 of record JAYKKI010000140.1, on the reverse strand, counting down.
AATTCCATGTCAAATCAAAAAACGTCGTATTATATCTAAATATAGAATAAAGAGTAGCAGACTTTTCTGAATTATAGCAAAAAACAATAAACTTCCGGATCTGAGTCATGAAACGAGCTAATCATAGACCACAATCATCTTTCTCTACTACACGCGTACAATCTGTATGTAACTTTTTAGTGTATAGAAAAAAATAGTTTTTTACCTTTATTCTGGAAACACATTTCCGATCATAACTAAAAATAATAAATAACATTTAGGGACTAATTAAATAGCTTGTAATTTCTTCCGTTAAAACCTGAAAGTTCTTCGTTAGTATTAAAAAATCTTAAGGATACATCCGATTGCTTAAGGACTTCTTTTAATGGATACTAATCAGCAGAATAAAAAAACGGTAAATTTTTAAATTTGAGAATCTAACCTGTCGTTGAATTTTGCCACCAAAAAATTTATACTTATATCCTAGAAAAATTTAAAAAAACTAATTGTTTTTAAAAAACTAATAAAACTTAAAAAAATTAACTAATAACAATAAAAATTAACTAATAAAAATAAAAAACTAATAAAAATTTAAAAAAACTAATTGTTTTTTTTTAATTTTTCTAGGATATAAGTATAAATTTGTTGGTGGCAAAATTCAACGACAGGTTAGATTCTCAAATTTAAAAATTTACCGTTTTTTTATTCTGCTGATTAGTATCCATTAAAAGAAGTCCTTAAGCAGTCGGATGTATCCTTAAGATTTTATAATCTTTTGAAAGTACAGTCTCATTTCGTTTGAAAACACTTCCTTTCCGTAATTTCATTAATCCCCTTCTGAAGACTAACGAAAAGCTTTCGCCTTTTTGATAAACGTATAAGTCGCTCAAGTGTCTCAAGTATAAATTAGATTTTAATAATTAAACACATAGTTGATAAATTCTTATTAATATAAACCTTTTTATAGAGACTTTGGAAAAATATAAACGTTGTTGAATTTATATTTCGCTTTTACATAATATCTAATTGATGACCTTGAAAAATATTTTTCATAACAGTTGAAAATGTCGCTTAAAATGAAAACTTAACTTTTTATATTTAACGACTGTCATTGGAAGACTATTTTTCAAAACTACGCTAAATCTTAATTTTCTACGTCTATTATTAAAAAAAGCTTCTGAAGGACAAACAGACATTGGCGTAGCGTTTTTCTATATTTCTTGCGGAACACTAAAAATGCACTCAACTCTTTGTCATCCCTAAGCTGGCGACATTTTTGAATAATTTAATTAAACAGCTTATTTATTTGTTCCAACCTCCGTAAGTCGGAATACTCTATTTGATGTTGATATTCATGTAAAATGCACGCCACACAATTCGCTAAACACAATTTCCTCGTACATTTCACAATTCCAGTGAAGCTTTTCTGTTGGTTTACAAAACGTTTTGCGTTTCAAGTAAATTCCCAACGCGCGCAAAGTAAATAATGAATAAATAATACGATACTTAAGTATGAAAAATGTAAAATGTTGGCGAAAGCCTAAAGCGCCTTTCAAACTTTGTATCGCTTATCAAATATTTACGTGGTTGGGATGAATGTAGGAAATTAGGCGCTTTGCGGCCGTCACCCCCGCTCGCCTTGGACGCCCACCCGGTTTAGATCGTGCACGGATGTAAGCGGTTGCAATAGAACTTCCGGTCTCGAGTTTTAATTAATTTATAAATTAATCTTTGAAGAATAATTAATAGTATGGTACATTAATTTGTTTCAAATTAAGTGGCAAATATGCATATATGTTTTTAAAACGGAACATAGTTTCATTTTAATTTGCACAAACAGAATTAAGAAATTACATGACTTGAAACTTAATTTAATAACCGAATGTCATAAATGTATGTTTTTTTTAATTAAATTAAGGACAATCTAATTTTAAGAGTTTTAAGTTTTTAAATTCCATACCGACATGGTAAAAATAAAAAACTTAGCTACGAATAATAAATATTGTACACCTTAAAAAGATTCATATTTTATAAAATGATCACTGACACAGACACATACCCACATGGACATAAACAATTTACATGTAATATGTAAAATGTATTAAATACTCATTAAATCGTTAATACATAGTGTAATAATTAATATTATGTAAAATAGTTCGGAGAATATGAGCTTGGTGATGATTTGGTTCATAGTGCAATATTTTTGGAAATTTTTTTTTTCTGTCTTTTCATCTATCTGTCTCTTTACTAACGAAGAAAAGAGAAAATATTGCTGAATTTCAAATCGTTGAGCAATTGTTCTGAAACATTTGGATAGCACACATCTCCGTAGTCCGTACTGTTAGAGGCAACAGCAGTGTTTGACGTAGGGGAATTTCAGTTTCGAGGGGAATGAAAAATAAGAGAGAATAAATATTGAAGACGTTTAAGAGGGTGTATTCTGCTGAAGATGCGACAACTGCTGTCAATAAATTATTTAAATATATACAAAAAAAACAAAACAAAAAAAAAAAGAAATAAATATATATATATATATATATATATGTGAATTTTAAAAACAAATTTGTGTAATTTTTTAAAAAAAATTATTTTTTTAGGAAAAAGAATTATTTATCCTTTGTATTGAAAATATTACGTCAGAGAAAAATATGAAAACCATATCTGAATTTTGGACCTCAAAATTATCTAATAGATAATTTTCGAACAAATAATTTGTTAAAAGATAAATTTACGTGTTATTATAAATAAACATGTAATTAGTCAAGGTTAATAAAAAAATGGAACTCCTTTTTCGTCTCCATAATGGACAAAACTGAACACTTTTTGTAAACAGTAAAAATATTTTAATAGGAGAAAAATCGTATTGTGGAAAAAATAAGCTTTAAAACTGACTGCAAATGAAACGAATTAAAATAATAGCAATTTTTCGCCGCAGTCGGGGTTTTCCCGTTAACGAGTTTAACCCGTTAAAAGAAAATGTCTAATACGGCGACAAGTTTATTTTTACAAAACAAGCTTACGGTTTTGATTACGATCGTGGCCAATATTAATGCCCATTTGGCAGGTATGACCGTGGCATAAAGCTTATTTCCATCGCATTTTTCCTGTCAGCTATCGGCGGTAATGGCTCGTACAAAAGTGGAATCGGGTGTAAATGACCGTTATTTATTCCCGTGGGGTGGAATGAAACAGTTTAGCTGTTACGACCCAAATGTGTTTTGCCACCCGAATTTATTTGATTTCGCATTCGCGTTCTGTCTGCAGCCAAGTCAGCGAGGCGCTGAGCCTCAATTTGAAATTATAAATGTTAACTGCGACGTTTCCAGAAAAATGAAATAAATTTTTGTTTGGTTGTTATATTTTATTCAATTTGACATTAAATTAAATCTTACTTTTATTAATGATATACTAAAAATGTTTAGTTTGATTAAAAATGATCTCTACCAATAAAACGGTCCAAAATTAGGCTAAAATAATGTCTAACTCTCTAAATTAATATGAAATTAATGGCGAAAGTCTAAGTTTTATGGCTTGCAAATGGGAACCTAAATGTTTTCTTTGTATAGTTTCTGGCACTATTTTGACAGATATATTTTACTGTATCTATTTTCATTGCCACGACTTTGTTTGCATTATTAATTTTTATTATCAATAAATATAAGCCTTGTTCTAAATCTGTAATTATAAGTATATTATATAATTATTAAGCCAGCCTATTTTTTTCCTATTTTTCAAAATTGCTAATTAAAATGGTTTTTTTTGATAAACGTGCCTTTCATGTAGTTACGCTTATATAAAATTAAATTGGACTTTAATAAATCTTCTTTGAAATATGGATTGAAGAGATGTTTTTTCTTTAACAACATTTTTTACGCGTTTTCCATCACTGCAGTATTCCTTTAAAACTCAGTCAAATATCGAAAAAATCCTATCAAGTATGTGTTGAACTCTGACAGGATTCCGCACATCTCAAGGCACTTATAAACATTTCGGGACACATAGTACTTTTATTAATTTATTTACAAACATTAATTTTCACTAGCTTAAAAACGTGGTGCATATTTAAAAAAATAGACCTAGAATAATCTAAAAGTCAGATTTTGCCAACATGTTTCTCATTTTTGATTCAGTAGTCTCGAAAAGAAGGGAGAGAGAGGGAGCTTTAGTTCTTAGAATATGATTTAAAAACGCAAGTTAAAATCATAAAATAAGCAATTTACAATCATAACTAGCTCTTTTAAATGCTGCCTCATATAAAAAAACAAATTAAAAAAAATTGAGTGTTTTATTTGTCTCCTCGTTATTCCTTATATGAATATTTTGAAAAAGTTAGTGCAAAAATATAGGTTAATAAGATGTATTACTATGACAATTTCTGAGAAATTATTTAGGATAGACGGACTGACAGATGCATAAGTGATCTTGTAAGGATCTTTATTTTTGAAGTAGTGAAACTGGAAATATAAGATATGGATGATTTCTAGGCAACTTGTCATTGGCAGTCTATCCCTACGGAAAGCCAAAAAAAATTTTAGGGACATTGCAGAAACGTATGAGAGGCCAATAATCGACTGTGATGGTATTATATATCAAATGTCTAATCAGATAATAAAAGAAAAAAAGGCAAATTAAGACTAAAAAAGTCTGATACGTACCTTAGGTAAGGCAAAAGAACTGCGTACATAAGAAATTTTTATCTTACACGTAATTTTATATCACAAACCTATATAAGGTGTACAAAAAACAAAAGATCTTCATGATAAAGCATTCAAATAGCACGTTATTTTTAAATATTTCTTCCAAAGATGACATTTTTATAAATTTTATGAACTTTAGATTTCATTCATAGAAATAATATATTTTAATATACTTAAACGTATTGTGTAATATAATGACTAACAAAACTTTTCGTAAATCGTAATACAAAGTATCAAATATTAAGTTTTGGTGAAATTAATTGAATAATCAAAATATCAGAGCGTGGTAATGACTAATTTAAGTCATTTAAAAAAACTTTTAATTGTATTGAACAATCTTTTCAATAATATTGATATAATTGTATTGCATTAAATAAAAACCAACATATATGGAAGTCAGGTACATCTTTAGCTTTATTATTCTGAAGGGCGAAATGGAAAATATTAGGGCAGAAATATTTTAAAATATATATTAAAATGAAAACAGGATTTAATAAAAAATTTGACTTATTCGTGACTTTTTTTTAAAAGTGGAAAATAAATTTTTTGCACACTTGAAGCGTATAAATTGCTAGATAGGTCTGATTAAAGATATGGTTCTTGGTAGATATAGCTAATTATAGATACAGTTATTTAAAATGTATAGAAAATATACGTTTCTTTCAACACGAAGAATGAATCATAAATTTTGGCAGCTTTTATATTTGCTTTATATAAGGCAGTATTTCTTGAACGTCATTCTGAATTTTTATTATTTTATCATTATATAAATTGTTGGCAACTCTACAAACATGGACGCGGTACACACATTAGACAAATTTGTTTTTATTTAAGCCTTTAAGAACTAATTAAATATTACTGAATTATCTTTCTTCAAAATAGAGTGAAACCCGTTTTCCAAGTTTCCTTTTTCGTAGTCAAAAGTCATCAACACAATGTGTGCATTAAAGAATTGAAGAACAAGTCATACAATTGTAAATTAACCGTGAACACTAATTAAGCTTATTTCTTGCAGGTAAACATAAGCAATACATGGATTCTGCCCCAGGAAGGTTTTCCTGTCTTCTATCGATACTTCCGCGATCGTATTTCCTGGTACGAGGCCGATGCCGTTTGTCAATTCCACCACGCTAACCTGGTAACTGGTAAGTCAGCTTGCTTTTTCTACCTCTCACCAAGTAAAAAGGCTCACGTATCAGATGGACTGTTACATTAATGGTTCTTTATAGGGATCTAAGTAGACTTGTTCTAGTTAATTGAAATAATGAACATTAAAAATTTTGGTTATCGTGTAGAATTGCAATGAATTGTCAAAATAGAAAAAAAAATAGAAAATATATCCACAATTAAATGAAACTAAGTGATGTAGTATTATTTTTACTTACTTTAATTTCTTTACCACGACCTAGGTTTCGTTGTATCACAACATCTTCAGGTGGGCTATTAGCAAAGATTATAGCTATTAGCAAATTAGCTATTAGCAAAGATATCTTTGCTAATATCCCACCTGAAGATGTTGTAATACAACGAAACCTAGGTCGTGGTAAAAAAATTAAAGAAAGTAGAAATAACACTACATCACGTAGTTTCATTTAATTGTGAATAATGAATTTCTACAAAATTAACGCCAAATTTACTCAATATTAGAAAATATATATTTACAATTATTTAGTATTTTTATGTTGAGTCATTTTCGATTATATATAAAATGAAGAAAGAGTTTTAAAAATTTGATTTTAAAATTTGTAAGAAAAAAATGTTTATTGAAAATCGTTAAAAGTACCACTTATTTTAATTGTTTCTTAGATACCATGGTGAAACAAATGAAAACGGAATTTCGTTATTTGGAGGAACGTTTATAGTAACGTTTTTCTGACTTTTTAGATACAAAAGTGGACATAAAAATGTTTTCATACGGAGACTAGAAAACTGTATTTGTTTTATGAATACTACTTATTAGAAGGTTAAACAAAGTCAGGATACAACTGATGTCACTGAAATGAAGACAAATCCTTGTACTTTGAAGACCTTTTGAGAGGTTTCATTGATATGATTGCGTATAATTATACTGAGATTCCGAATGGACGAAATCTTTCGAGCGTAGTCCAACCAGCTCGAAACTGCGCACAAAATGGACATGTACGCAGTACTATGTCATCATTGCACATTTGCTCACATTCGTATGTTGTTTATTTCTTGGGTTGTATTGAAATACTAAGTTGATATTACGTTGGGACATTGAGGAAGTGTTTCAAATCTTCGATTAATAAAATTAGTTCAATCAAAAATTAAATTAAAAAAAATTATCTGCTATTACTCCTAACATATCTAGAGGTTATTAAGTTAGGAAGCAAGGGTGGAACAATAAATATATCTATAATTTCTTTTGCTTTATTGATTATGTACAAGAATTAGCTTTTACAGGCTCCATAATTTTTTAATCCCTTGTATTATCATTTTAACATAACTGTTCTCAATTTCATTGGCCGATATTTTTTCATTCATTTGTAAGTTATAAACCGATGGACGGGTATGTCAAACTACGAATTTGTCTTGAAAACTACGAATTTTTAAAAATATAATGATTTTGAAAGACTATAGTACCACGATAGCCATTTTAATTGAGTTTTTTGAGGTACTAGTTAAAGAACTGATTTCGATATTGACAAAAAGCTTCAAATTTTTAGCAATGCCAAGCTATATCTATATTTTAAACGGTAAAAAAATATTTTCCCTCAACATTGTTACTCTCACTTCTACCACCTCAACTTACTCGGTATCCATTTCTGGCCTCAGTTATTCCCTAAATTCGTCCCGCACGAACCGCAAATAAGTGTTGAGTTGCAGCCCGGGGTGCCGTGAGGAATGCTCGCTGGAAACTAATTTGGCAAGTATGTCTGCTGGGAGGAGAGAGGGGAGGTCGTGTTCCGCGAATGGAGGGTGGCCCGCATAATGGCGCTCGGCTGAGACCGAATTAATTTTGCAACAACCCAACGTCGCTAAGACCACGTAGTACAACGCGGCGTAGCACCTCGCGATCGTAGTACTGGCTGGCTCTACATACGTGCACTTTCCCGCCGTTGCCAACACCTAATGGCTAATTTCGCATTATTACTGATTTGGCCCCGCGGAATTTTCCGCTGTTTTTGAGTGCGTGTTACGTAAAAATGACGTTGGGTAACGGGATATTCACTTGCAATGTCTTATTCTTCGTATCGGATCTAAATTGTTTTTAGTTTTATAGGTAGACATTTGTTTAGTTTCCGTTTCGGATTCTTATCTGAAATTTTACGAAGACTGTAACAAATTTTGACTGTCTTTTAAAGTAAATAAATTTTTATGAATTAAACGTGAATTTCTTAAATTCCTGAATTAATTGTGTATTTTAAAATATAACAACTTTTTTTAGAATGATTTATATATTGTTTACACATCTTATTAGTAAATTATCAGAGCACGAAATGTTTATTCTGAGTGGACGAAGTTGATAATAGTTATGTCGTAATGAGGTGTACTTCTCCGCTATTTTTTTCAACTTATCTACTGCAACTTCTTTATGTACAGTGTAGTGAAAGACTTCCATAATAATTATTATTTGTGTGCAGATTATCTACAAATTAATATATATATATATATATATATATATATATATATATATATATATACACTAAATATTTTATTATTCATGTTGCAATTAACTCCCTAATATTTAGATTTCAAACTAGTCGGTCAATGGGCTCAAAAAACTTATTTTAATATCTTTTCTTGATATTGTTTGCTGATTCCATTATAATAACCAATTAGAAAAACTTCAAAATTTATGTGACTGTTACATAATTGACTTCAAAAATATGATCACATTTCCAAGTTTAGATCTCGGCTCAAATGTATAGCGATTCGTGATTCGCACAATCTTCATATTCTTTCATCACTTTGTATAATTTTAAACAATCCGCAGACCTTTTTACCTCGCTCTAAGATGTACGAAATTATTTGTTTATGGCCTCGATCTTCATTCTGAAAACTTATACAGGATTTTTTTTTCATTACTATGTTATGTATCCTAACATTTGAAATTCAACATTTAAAGATACTTTCAAAAATCGTCTGAAAAAAATTATATCCGTTTTGAATTAACCCGTACCATTTTTACCATTAAGTGATGTAACCCGTACCGTTACTTGCGTCCTCCTATATCTTCCTACTGACATGTCAAATTTAGGCTTTTTTTTTCATAATAATTATTTTTAATTTTTTTTTACGTTCATTCAAAAATATCTCTTGCAGCACTTATTTCGGAGAACATGACAAGTTTGATAGTCAGGTACTGAATACGTTATGTATTTCACTGAAGTTGTAACTATATTGTCGAGAGACATTTTTTTGAATTACTATTTTTGAGTTAAGTATTAAATGAAGAAATGTTGAACAATTCTGAGTTAAGATCTCGGTTCAAATAAGTTTAAAAATTACGCTTGCTTCTGATTTCAAAACGTTGGACATCTTTTTAGGAACATACCTTTATTTTGTTACAGATTCTAATATTAGAAATTCGCCGTTCATATGCGCTTTTGAAAATCGTCTGAAACAATTATGCCCGTTTTGACTTTTAATTTTGTTGTATATTTATTTAAAAAATCTTTTACTCTAAACTAATGGGTAACTGGGTTTGGTTGAATGGAAGGTATTGCTCTGGTAGCAACAAGTTCATTGTATGTAGAATTGTTGCATTAAAGAGTAATAAATAAATTTATATGAATTTTATATTTTATGATATTTTTTACCAATGTATCTAAGGATCTAACTGTTTTTAGAATCTCATTTACATACTCATTCGTTAATCTATTACACAGAAACAATTCTCCGAATATCTCTCAATTAAGAATCCGGGGAATTCCTTTCCTTTTTCGGGTGGTATCCAACTAACCACCTAGCTCCGATTAATACTGATGTGAAAGGTGTTTCATATACCAGGTATCTCATATTCTGTAAAGGTAATGGGTTTGTTACTGTTACATTATTATAATAAGGCAGTATTACTTTTCTAAGTCATTACATTCATGGTGGAGGTCGTGGTAATAGTGTCTCCCGTGTTGCAGATGAGTGATGTGCCGCAGAATATCTCAAAATGTCTTTGTCCAGATGCACCCGTCTATCCGATCTATCCATTTTATCTGTGCTCTCTAACGTGATCTGGTATTTTCACTTTGCCCTTTATCACCAGGGGTTCAATACTTTTGTTGTTACGCTACGACACGTATCCGAAGGATTTAATTATGCAAGTTTACAATATTAGACAAATGCTACCTGATACCGAGGTCTTGAAATATGGATGCACTAGCACGGGACTCAGTACGCAACACCACATTTTCAGGGCATCTATCTTATTTCCTTCGCTTTCCCGTAGTGACTATTTCTCTGCGGGTAAATGGGGTACACTAATGCTCGGGCAAGTCAGGTTTTTGTTGTTTTTTATCACAGAACAAAACAAAACTGTTCTAAAAGAATTTAGGTTAAGGACCTTAAACTATTTACATTATTTACCGTAAATCATTGGAACTTAAAATATTTGACAATGTAAAAATAGTAAAAATATGGTCATTTACAATATAAAGCAAGGTTTTTTTGTTACACAAGTTAAAAAAGAAAGAGAATATTTTCTGACCTTAGTGACTTTGGTTAGAAAATGTTTTCTATGTTGTAGTAATTTTCCACTTTTACTGTAAATTTTTTGTGGGTAATTCATAAATACTTTAAATGCAATGTAGTAAATTTGCAGAGTATCAAACAATATTTATTGGGTATTACGTCAGGGAAAAAATTTACACAAAGAGATCAGATGAGCATCTTTAACTGTTATTACCTTAGGCTTTCAGTATTTGCTAGTCACGATTAAGTTAATATAGGCTTTCCGGTATATAGTTAATTAATTAATTTTTAATTATTTTATTGTTTTGTTTAAAATAATTCACATAATCTCAAAGAGCCCAGTATACGAATGTTGAACTTATCACTATAAGATCAATCTCTCACAGCCAACCAGAATGCAGTGTTTATGCTGTGTAAATTTTATATAATTCATACAGATGATAACGAAAAAATATACAAATAACTTTTTCTCAGGTACAAATACAATTTACAAAACCGATCAAGTGTGTGTTAGAATATTTAAAAACAAAGGTTCCGTATTTTTCTTTATCTCATGAAAATATTGAAGTAAATTAATCTAAATAATTTTAAACAAAAGTTCCAATCAAATGCCGCTACCAAGAATTTATTCAGATCTCACAAACTCAAGGTTGAAAAATAGATAGGATTCGATGACACATTGCATTTTCCTTGGAAACTTGATATTTAAAAATGGAGCTTAACAATAAAATAATTGTAAAATGGTAAATGGAACTGCAGTTTATTTTAAGATATTTGAGAGATACGTAAGAGGAAGCACATTATTTTATGCAGTTTATTTTAAGATATTTGAGGGATATGTAAGAGGAAGCACATTGTTTTTCGTTTAATTACTTAATTGACATTCCAATCTGAAGAATTTATTTGCAATATTTGTTGGTAAATCCTTAAAATTGTGAAATTGATAGACGGAGCGGCAGGCCAAACCACAGGTTCCTGAACAATTTTATTAAAATTCAATAATAAGCGATGAAACATTAAAGGAATTTCGACCGGTAAGTATTTTTAGATAAAGATGGTAATACCGGACTACTATATATATGTGGAAACCAGCTGGGTCACTTTGTTTTAACATGTTTTTTGGGAAACATTGAAAAAAATATGAAAGTATATAATTAATAAAGGTAATGCTACTGCCCCAGAGATTACACTCTATGGAGTTTCATAAAAAGCTTTTAATATGCCTTTCTAACATCATAATAACTTTGGAACGGTTTGATATATCAAAATAACAGAAACGCAGTTGTTTTCAAAGTTTCTATTTCTAACTTATATTAAATTCATATTAGTAGCTTTATTAGTTTTTACGATAATTTCGTTCAGACAGACATATCTAAAGATAGTTGGAAAATCATAGAAAATCGGAAAATTGTAGACAATAAATTTTCTTTAATTGCGTAGATTTCGTTGAAACCATAATTTGGCTGGATAAACGGTAAATTATTTTCAATAAAATGCAGTTCCCTACTGAGGAATTTAGCATTATTTATAAACTCTTATCACCACGATAAGAGTTTATGAATAATGTTAGAGATTACTTTTAATGTTAGAGAAGTTAAGACTTTTGTTATACTTATATTTGTTCGTGGTAATTGTGTTAATAACCAAAATTGATTAATTTTATTGCAGCATTAAAATCATATATTCCCTCAATGAAACAGAGTCCGTGTATTGTTGTTCTAAATTGTTAAGGAAATGTAGAGTAATCAGGTACGGCTACTATTCCGGTCGTTAAATCAGTACATGTAAAATATACTTGTAAATATACAATTTTAAGAAGACACATCTCGTAAGAAACTAAATTAAAAGAAACTAAATTACTTGTAATTTCGAGACGTTGCGTGGCTATTAACTGATGATAATTTAAACTAATATATAATAAAGAAATTCTGATTTATAAGTCATTTTATAATGTTATGAAATACGCCAGGCACGGTATTTTCGTCTCAAAAATGAGATTTTCTTTTGATGGTGCTTCTATCCAAATACGCGTTAAATGTTATCTAATTGTGATAATAACCAATTTGTTTCGAGATTAATTGTCATGTCTGTAACATAATAACCCGTAGCCTTTAGTTCATTGTCTGGACTGATCCAGGTCATGCTTCGCAAACAAAGTTTCTGTGTGAGTAAGGATCTATTACATTCGGCAATTATTATTTTCAATCAAGTCTGACACTGAAAGTAATCACCGTGGCAATAAATATGATTCAGTATTTGTAATTTTTTACAATATAAGATGGTATATCTACTAACAGCCAATAGACGAAGTTAAAGTTAAAAAAACGAAACGTCCTCTTTCCGAATTGATCAATTTCAAAGGAAACCGGTGAAAACTGACGTTACAAAAATAGAAAGTAAATTTTAAAAAATTTGATATTTTTTAGAATATAACAAAGTTGATCTTTTTAGAACAAAATAATTCTGCAATTGACCATCAGAAAAGAGCATAAAATAAAATAAAATTTTGTATCCATAACACGAAACGAAATAAAGTTAGCTTTATATTAGGAATTATTAATAAGAAATGAAAATAATAATAAAAAGGTAATGCGAAACGCATTACATATTTATAAACAATTGCAAAAATAATCTTTTGCTCTTTTTATTTGTAGCTATTGTTTAAATTATTTAAAAGAAAACTGTTAACTGACCGTGACATGCATCCTATTGTTGAAATGAATTTTTTCCGTGGCTTCTTCCGACGACTCCGTAAGGTCTTCGAAATGTTATATCTGAGTATAGAGGATATAACAAAACGCAATTTATACTTCATTTGGTTTTGCTGGTTCAAGACTTTCGTAGATATAGCGCATATAGCTTGTATATTATGGAAAATGACATGACTTTCCGTAAAAATTACCAGATTTTTAATGGTCTGATTGATGATTTAAATAAAACTTTGAAGAGTTTATTTTTAATTTCTCATATTTGAGACTGTCATTTTTATTTCTGTCATACATGAGTCCTATACTATATGAAATTTTGCCGTTCTTCTTTGCATTGTGGTACAAACACCTCATGACTGTATTCCATTGAATTTGTGACTATATGGTGGAGAGAGATTTATTTTTAAAATGCTGTTTATGCGTTAACTATCACATGACCTCTACATGTTGAAAAATTATTCCATATAGCAAATAATAACAGACTATAATATTCATAAAAACCAAAGTATATCTAACGTAAGTAATTATTGACACTAATATAAAAATAGATAAAATTAATTTTGAGTTTTTACTTGCTATTTATTATACAATAAACCGACATCGCTATTCGTTTAATGATTTTGCTAAACTTATTTTCCTTTAAAATCTATATCCAAGTAAAAGCATTGAAAACATAAATATATTAAACAAGCTTTACGGATTCCATTTAAGAAAAGTAAAGCTTTGTGCTTTCGCATTCGTTGAGATACTTCACGTAAACTTCTTAAATCGAAGTGCGATCTAATTTAAACTTCGAAATCAAAGCTTTTATTGTCACGCGCCCTTCAAGCTCTTCGAAGGACGCGTGTGTAAGACAACAGCCAGCTTTCTCGCGTAGCCTTCTCGACACTGCATAAGTCCCGCCCCGAACTGAATTAGAGTTTACTCTACAAACTTTGTTTGAGTAGGCCGTGAACTGTCTACGCCCACGCGGGTGGCACAAACGTGACGTATCTTCGAGATGCTACGACGCGCCACGCGCACCCAGCCGAAGCTTTGGTACCTTGAAAGCCTTTATTATTATCTTAGGTTAAGTACTCTTAACATTTTGAGATGAGCGGGGTCTTGTTTGTCGAGAGGATATTAATTTAGATTAGTAATACATGATATAATATTTCGAGGGCGTCAACCGCGAGGGGGTTTTCTCTTAACCACTCATGCTGGAGACGAGGGTGACAAAGCTTCATTAAAGTGGAGTAACCTCAATCCTCTGGGCTAAAATGAAAGGATTGTCATAATGATTCTTTTAGTAAATATTCAAATTCTATCTTATAATAAGTTTGTATTATTTATAAAGAAATTAATTTTTAATTTCGACCAGAGAAGGCTTTTAATTTATATGATTTTGTTTTAGGCTTAGATTATAATGGTTATTGCAATAAAAAATATAACAAGACAAGTCTTCGTTATTGATTCATTTGTCTGATAACTTTTGATTTACCCGATTGATACAAATAAAGTTTGAACAAAAGTTTAAAAAATATAATATAGACGAATTTAATATAAATGGCGTTTATGACGAGAGACGAAAATAATGAGTATTTCCAGGCGTCTAATATGTAAGTCATACCGTAATATGGATTAATGATGAAAGTTGGTAACACGATATGTTGAAACATGTTACCTTAATTTAATGTTTATTTTTTACCAAACTGTGAAAAAAATTTAATGTACGTTCTTAAATCTTTATGTAGTTTAGAAAATATAAATTGATTATGTAGTACATTATCTTTTGAGATTTAATTTTTTTTTGTTTTTTGTTTCAACAATTCCTTGTCTTAGTCAATAGATCTATTTTTATTGACAGCCGTGATTTACGCTTGCTACAATTTTCAAGAACTGCTATTTTTTTAAGAAAACCTACTATTTTTTAAGGAAAATACAATGGTAAGAAATACTGCGTCGTTACTTAAAAAATCAAACATATTACAAAAATGTTATTATTCTTAACTTTACATGCTTGTTCACATGTTTAAAACCTTTTTCTCTTAGGTTGTGTTATTTAGCAATGTTTTTTTCTTCAATATGACGTGTTTATAACATTGTTTGATTTGTCTTGAGATTCTAATGTATTCTTATTATATAGTTTTATTAAAGAAGAAGAAAGTAATGTTTGTTTACTGAAATAAACTCTAAAAATCTGCCTACTTAACGAAATTAAATTGAAAATAATTAGTAAAATAAATTAACACCTTAATAAGCGGTATTTTTATGATTAAATTGAGCTTAATTATTACTGAGTCGGATATTTCTACTGAAACTTTAACATATTTTAGTCAATAGTAAATATGAAACTTGCTGCGTAATAAAATAACTGAGCGGTTTTGTGTATATACAATAAATAAAGCCCACAAAAACAGTTCAATAGCGATAATAAGTTGGACTCTTTGCCTGAAATTAACTCGAATTTCCTCAAAAAAGGATCAGCTTTTAATGTAATCACAACATCAGCCACACCGACGGCAGGATCTCCGTTCGTTATGAAGTGCCCCCGCCGTTCTGAGCCTCGGCGTCGTCTCGAGTATAATTTGATCATCTTGGCAATTATCCTGCGAGCGTCTGCGGGCCTGAGATTGGGCCGGTCGCCACGAGAGTCCCCGTAACATACCTAATTACTGTCTGAGGCTGAACAAAGTGCGTCGCGCCGCGCCGTTTTCGGTTTGCGGACTCGTTTAAGAGAGCTTTATAGAGCTTACAAAATGAAGTGGGTTTTGTAGGATCTTTCAGCTACTTATATATGTAATCTATATAATATTACGGTGTACTGTGTATTAAACATTTTCTAAGCAGAAGCTTCATTGACATTGAGTGGGTGATCTGAAAGTGTGGAAAATGGTTGGAAAATATTGCATTCCATTGTGTTTTGAATCTTGATTGTGATGAAGCAAAATAAAATATAGTCAGGTTAAGCATATGTTGGGTTTTTGTAGTTGCAAAAATCTCTTGAAGTAATAGATATAAGTTAATTGAAGTAATTTAATTGGAAATTTCATTCAAAATCTAAAATTATGGTCGTAAAATAAAAGGAGAAAGTAATAAAACACATATTTTGCAAATGAGGTTTAAATACGAAAAATGACGAATGAGACCTTAATTTCATTTTGAAATACATGTCAACTAACAGCTCAATCCATCAAGTGTGCAAAAAACTTCCCCCGGCTTAAGATAGAGAAAGCCATTTTTTTTTAAATAATACAAATTGAAATTCCAATTTCTAGCATCTTCTTGCAAATTTCTATGTATAGTCGAATCTGTATAATTTTTGAGTCTAGGGCAGATGGCTGGATGGAATTGGCGGAGTTATGAGGCTACTTTGTTTGGCTAAAATACTATAAACGCAACAGTTTTATCAATACATTACGGTATAGAATTCATTTATATAAGTACGCGCAAATCAACTTTGTAGGAGTAACATCTTTCTTGAATTACAAGGGATAAAAACTTATTGGAATCTTTTGAAAGTGATCTGATAGAGAATAAATTGTAGAAAGAAAGAATATTGTGCTATGTACACATATGGTATGAACGTTTATGGTATTCGTTCGATTACTTAAATCTATTTTAAATGATGGAACTGGGTTTTAAGTTGCTAAATGCCAACGCAAAATGTTGATATGATTTTTTTGTAACATATCGCATATACTTGTTGATGGATTATAGCAGCTAAAGAATGTAGTTGCAATTTATCTTCATTAAGGCCTAGTGTTTATGTTTAAACACTCAAGATTGGCAGAAGGTGATGATGCTGCTAGTAGTTCGGTCATCTTCACGTGATTTTTTGCCCCCTACTTATCTCTGGCTAATGAGTTGCTGAATAGAGTTTTATTTGAGTAATGTATTTTAGTATTCGTATCTGCACATCTTAAGGAAGTCTCATTTTTATGAAAGTTCCCTGAGAATATGACATTTTTACACATTGGTATTTTTGTACATTAAGTTTTGTTCGCATTTTAAAAATCCCAAGAGAAATTATTTTTTCGTAAATATAAATACGAAGTTCTTCCCTACCTGTTTATATTTTACATTTTAGGTTACATAACGCACATCAATCACAGGCAGCTTATCACCGCGCAATATATTCAGTGGCGAATGCCCGTCTACCTCGGCACATTATCATATCTCCACAGGACTTATGGCCGCGTCCACAGCTCTACCCGACCGCAGCATCCATTTACTCTACGCTCGCCGTCGTCCGTATTACGGACGAAGGTCCTCATGAATATATAATGAAGGGGAACGCTACAGACCGGTTGCATAGCCTCCAGCATCCTGGGGCATTGATAGCTTTACTGGATCGCCTCTAACACGATAAGTGTTTGTTGTTTATGTGGCGATATTGTGTGCTTAATCTTTAGCAAGCGTTTTGGTAGTAATAACTTGTATGTAAATTGGAGATAAGCACGATATGTATAAATTACATTTTTATGTAATTTATACATATCGTTTATAAATATAGTTCTCTGCATTATAAAAGTGAGATATACATATAAGGTCTTGTATTTATTTAAAACTTATTTTATTGTTCGTAGATTAAAAGAAAAAGAGTATCCTTATAATATTACTTACGCGCGTGCTTGCTAATCACAGCGAATTTTTTCGAAGCCCTTTTAATGTAGAAAACTAAAATTTGACAAAGTACCCTGCATATTTTGCTGTAGATAACAGTTTAAATGATTATATGGTAATTGTATATTCAGAAAATGATATGCCCGATCGAAGGAGTATACTTTCAGAGATATGCACCGAAATATGCAAAGAAAGTGCAATCACCTCCCTCCCTGTATTTCCAAAACTATTGCACCAAAACTCTTGAGATGTAACCAAGGCTACAGAATCTGACTCCAAGATTATAGGAAAATAAAAGTGATTATTCAGTTTTTTGTAAAATTCACAATATTTATACGCCTGTGAATGTATACCAGGCAATATATTAATATGGTAGAAAATAATATTGAAATTTAAAAATAATTTATTGGAAACCTTTGCACTCTTAGATGTTTAAAATTTTATATGTATCTTATTATGCGTGAAACCCTTGTTGGAATTTTATTTGTACTTGACAGGTTTACTTTAATAGGACAGAGTTTCATTACAATAATAATTATTGCTGCAGTAAAACTTCATCGTACCTCAAAATTATCCTTGATTATTATAAACGTAACTTGACAATATTGATAATTTATATTTATCGGTTCATAAACCGATGTACTTGACATTTTTTTTTCAATACGACAGAGTTTTACTATAATAATTATTGCTGGAGTATAACTTCATCCCATCTCAAAATTATCCTTGATTGTTTTAAAGGTAACTGATAATTTCTATTCACCAATTCATAAACCGACTCTTTACTTCTGTATACGCGCTATGACACCATTAGATTCATGTGACTTGTGTTTCATCCGTGTGGAATCTTGGTGTATTGTGGATAATGATCTCACATTTTACAGCCATATTACTGAAACCTAACAGACAGCCTACGCGGTATAAGAATCTACCATACGGCAAACCAACCTGCGATTGCCATGATATGAATACATCGTGAATAAATTCAATTCTTCAGTTCATAGTACTCTTGAAAAGAAAGAAATTATTTGATCTCCGTATAAACATACTTATATCTTCATACTAAGGAAATAATAAAAACGTTCGACAGATTTGTGTGATACAAAATGTGTGGGTACTATCGCAATTGATTACTCTCAGGTTTCATAATGGCCAGATCGGAAGTTAAGTTTTTTAACTCCTAAAATAGTTGCTGTTGATATGCATTGTTAAATTATGAAATTATTATATTGATAACCCCTCGATTTCGAGTTTAGTATGTTCCTGTCTTATTATATGAGGGAGAGTGGTCATAGTTTATTTCACCTACCTAGAGCGCGTACGAAAATCCTGCAGTGTTCATCTTTCTTTCGTGCACCCTCATTATTCAACAAAGTATTACAAGATGCACGGTTCTAATATTTTTTTCTGCTCCAATAACCACTTCGGAAAAGGGGTTAGGGAGTTGCTTGGTAGTTCACAACTGATCACTAGTTAGAATGATGTGTATTTCAATTGACGTATCTTTTCTGTCTTATTCGTCGTTATTTGTACTATATTTTATAACAATTTTTTATGGTATTTCCACTTCGGGTAAACGTATAAGTTCCGCTTGGCGTTTCCAAGAAATAAATAAAAAAATAGGATAGTAAAAAAGTATCGCCTCTCGTCTCTGTGTTTTCACCGGATATACGGCCAAGCTTAAACAATTTAAATAATCAAATTTGATGAAATTTCGCTAAAAGATCTATTATAATCCCTCACACTCTCGCTATATAGTACGAAGTTTCATACTGCTCATAGTCAACTAAATCGAAAATTAGTATAATTTTAGTTTACAATCAATGGTGGAAACTGGAATACTTATGTAAATGTGAATATATGTTCATTTAAAATGGGTCTAAAATAGTATTTATTGGAGAGAGGCAAAAAAGGTTGGACAGTTTTCAGAACGTTACTCGAGGCCATGCTATAATCAAGTTTAATGGACTGCTGTAGGTTGGTTATTTTTTAACGTTACTAGATTTTCATCATTAGACTTTAATTATTAAAGCAATGAGACTAAATTTCATTTGATATAGATTAAGTGTAATATATATAACATGGTGACATTATGTCACCATGTTATATATATTACACTTAAAGATTAGATCGGTCTCTTACTTTATTATGGTCAAAATACATTGTAAAGTCTCAAAAAATAGTTTTCGTCTATGGTTCCAAATTGTTAAATATCATTAACATTTTAGCAGTTATTTAAAATATCGTATGATAGAAGTCACCCTTAGAACAGTTAGGTTTAAGCAAATTAACGAAAACTTGGAAGGACGTAACCACGTAAACATACATAATGACAAGGCTCTTAACTTAAATTGTTTGCCGGCCATCCAATCAAACTCGCCACTTTAATTCCTCTAATGGATTATTAGAAACACATTAAGAAGTTCATGCTTGCTTGTAATTTGAGTTGACGAGCGATCAATATACTTTAATTTGTGGATACAGTTAGAGCACTTGGGACGGCCAAGGTTGTGAGAGTTTTTAATAAATTGTTACAGAATTAACAGTTTTGATAAGTTCTGAAAGGCGTAATAACAAAATGATTATTTATAATTTCCCGATAGGATATATATTAGTTAAAATTATTTCTCGTTCTTTTTTTGTTGTATCTATATACGCCTTCATGCCATTTCCCACTGATACCGCCTTGTATTTGTATTTAATAATATTATCAGTTACATCAATCAATATTATGGTAATAATAATATTTATATAAGCGCTATAAGAATGTGGAGTTTAACTTACCTACCGTCTGTTGTTGTCTCTGAAGTAATGTGTTTTGACGTCTTCGCTACTATTACTGATAGTAAAGTTAAGTTGTGTCGAGAAATTTATGTGAACTCTGGATGTTTTTTAAAGGTATAAGGTCAACGACATCTGTAACGAAAATTTATAGTTTCCTTTTTCACTTCGATCTCGGAGTACGCTAAAACTTTGTCTAATGATCAACTGAAACAACAAACAAGCTAATAGTTACGTCTTAACTAATATTATAGGTTTTCCTTTCGCTTAAAATATTTATATATAAAATTTATGAAAAACTATGAGGTTTAAATGAGTACATCTAAGTGACTCACAAATTTTTTGAATATGCAAAAATCCGAATAACGTACATGCATATATAATATTTTTATATACTCATAGTATGACCATAACACAGCTGCCACAATAAAAATTTTCAACTTTCTCGGCAAGTCGGGAAATATGTCAGAATTTTTCATTTGAAAGTATATATTTTTTCACAGCTGGTAAATGTTAATAAAAACCATAAAAAAACGAGCGAATAACAAAGTGAACCCATTTTGGAAAATATGTCCCTCTCACTTTTTACTGGTGCTTCTGTTTTTTTCCCGGCTATTTCAGTGCATTTCTATTTTCCTTGTTTGTTTTTTCGTTAAACATTATTTCTGTTAGTATTAAAGTACTTTACTAGTTGGGGCTTTCATCTAAATATTATAGAAAAAAATTACTAGATTATCCACATAACATACATTATATTTCATAATAATATGAGAATTACTCTATATCTTGTTCGTATAAAACTTTGTTTCCAGCCACATTCCAGAACCAAACGATTAGGTAAAGGAAGAAAGTATCCTTTGCACGTATATTTTGCAAAGTATCCAGTAGGACCTTCAAATAAAATTATTTACAGTTTTAAAAATTATTTCAATTTTTGGGCCTGGAAATTACATACATGTCTCGGCATAAATTTTGGATCTATATCTTATTTTTGTTTAAACATGAGAAACCTCTGATGGACGGGCAGAAGGACAGATCGATAGACAAACACACATCATTGCCACAACAACAGAGTTCCGTGCATTTGAGGACATCTCGGGAACTGAATCCTAAAAGGGCTAATGAAGTCTCTGGCGTCTGTAGAAAATAGTAATAAAATTCAGCTATTGCAACTATACGTAACTTGGTTGTAACTAACTTTAAATCAGGTAAACACGCTGAACATAAAATCTAGCTTATTATACTTAAAAAATGTAGTCCAAAAAACCAGCTCCTAGGCGATCAACATCGACAAGCTGATTAAGGGCGAAGGGCTTGGCTCGCGGGGCGCGACACGGTCCGCGGGTCGCGGCAACGTCCGAGGTCGCGCCGGCCGCCCTCTAATGGCATAATCAATACGGCGCCGGACGCACGTGCCACCACGTGGACCTGACGCGAGACCCGTTCCGGTGGGTGTACTAATTTGGGGCTGACGTTACGTGGTGGCGAAGTGCGTGGAAAAAGGTGTTGAGTGGAAAAATAATGTTTTAAATTTAGGGTAGTGACGGTTTTGTATTGTTACTGAACCGACATAGAATATGGAAGCACGCTTCATATATATTCAGCTTGATGTATATGTTTTCTCTGTATTATGTATATAGACACAATAAAACGGTCAAATTAAAAAATGCACACCGCGCGCGTCTTTTCTAGTTAATTAATATTAAGTTAATATTAAGCATTTTTCTTCTTATGTTAACATATTTAAATAATGTTATAAGTATATCTTAGTTAATTGTGACATTCTTGACCAATAAAATCAATGAAAAATAATTATCAACCGCGTCTTTGGTTATATACCTAATAAAAATAGGTAAATAAGAGTTAACAGGAGGTTAAAAAGTTAAAATGAGAATTGAGCAGAAAGATGAGGCAAGCAGTCGAGAATGTTCGCCGAGAATCGAAAAAAGGAGTTTTGCAGAAAATTGTTTATAAAAATTTAACTACGCGACGAATTATTATGAAAATCAATAAACTTCTGTTCTTACTTAGAAATACAATAAGCTTCTGTGAAAATCGATAAACTTTTGATAGTTAAACAATCGAAAAAAATCACCAAAGTAGGTAAAGAATTACGACCTGTAGCAAGTCCTACGTACATTCATTCCCATCCATTGACTAAGACCCATACCATATTTCGAAAGAAAATTTACATCTTATAAATATTTTACTATATTAAAAAGTGGCATCATTTAAAAAAGATCTCCCCTTTATTAAAAATTAAAAAAATTCCCCCAAAATTAGTCGAGTTGTAATTAGTTCTAACGTCAAAACTCGGGGATGGCGCGTTAGTCGATAAAAAAGCGCGGGGCGTGTAAAAGTAAAAATATATTTTTGATTTTCCACCCATTTCAATTTCCTTTAATATCATATAAGCATAATTATTGAGCCACTACATGTGAAAAAATAAAATGTTGTAATTCCGCTTATACGGACTTTCCAAACTATTTCTCATTGAAGTAGTGACGGTAACAAAACTATGCACTATACCTCGTTATCTTACAAAAATTATTCTTTATAAGCAGGATTTGAAAGTTTCATCCTTTTTAGGTTAATATAATAACTAAGGATGTTTGTGGTTTCAAAGCTTGGCTGACGCCGTAATCACATTCGACAACGAAAGAGAGCGACAATTAAAGTTTTCAGTATATTCGAAATATAAACTGGAATGATCATATATAACCTATAAAAACGGTATCAAAGATGGTATCTAACCTCGATTTGAAATCAGTTAAAACTTAGGCAACAAATCGCAACTCCACAAGCAAAGAGGAACGAAATAAGTAAACATATTTTATACGAACATGTCGCGGTATCTAATACGTAAATCTCAGTCGTATGTTCAGTATATAGAGCCATTTCCCACATGACACATTTACGTCACATAAACAAGGATGAAATATTTACTTTTCCCGATGGCCGGGAACCGGAACTCACTCTTCGCGCCCCACATTGCCAGTATCTCGCTCGCGACACACGAGGCCGGGGCCCGCGGGATCGATACCGCTCATCGGCGCGCCTAATCATACGCTTCGCTTGCGTTCTGATTTGTTCATCTTCCCGGATGTACATGTAAACGTATCTTTAATGTGAGCTTATTTAAAGTACTATCCCTATGGCATTACATTACATTAAATTACTTCACATAATACCGATATTACATAAGTTTTCACCGAGATACAAAAAGGCTTAAGCCCGTATAGAGTTTGTTAGACAAAGTGTTATAAAAATAAAACCTACGCTTTTATATAGAAAAAGTGAATAAATAAACTTCTTGAAAGCTTTATTTAATTAAACTAATGAGAAATCTTGTATTTTTAGGGTTCCGTATTTTTAAAAGGAAAAACGGAGTCTTTGTACTTTCACTAACGTGTTCTGATAAAAGCAGTCGTGACTGTATGTCAGTCACAACTGTTTTTATCATAATCTGCCTGATGTAGAAACTTGTTAGTATGGAATTTAGGTAGGGTAAATTATGTACTGGAACAGAAAAAAAAATTTATTCCATATATAGAAAAGTGTGTCGTTTAAAAGTGCTTAAAATGTTTTTTTCTTAAGGTGTTATATTTTCAGGGAAACGCTGAAAAATATGCATAAAATTATGTTCTTCTCACCTTATTTTCGAAACTACTCAACCTAAAATTATGAAAAAATGTGGCTTTTTAGAAGCCCGCGAAAAGGTTGTAGGAAAACTAAAGCGATTATTCTAGATGTTATACATTTTAAAATTTTCTCAACGTTTTTACGTCTACGAAAGATGTAGGCAAAATATTTATATTTTCATATTTTTAAAGATTTTTTTCAGAAACCACGTGGAGCAAAAACTTTAACGTTGGCATAGTAATAAATTTTAGTAATCCACATACATATTTACATGTTGTACACCACCAATTTTTTTATGTATTTATATAGCAATTAAAGATGCGGCAAATAAAAGTCTTCACAGAATATTCTTCTTTTATTTTATATATCATGAGAAAAATTTTAAAAGTCTTGTCATGAAAAATAATGTTATTGGGAAGGAATTAAATTAAAAAATATTTTCTTTACAATTTTAAATTATTTGCTTCAAAAATTCTTATTTCTAACATATTTTAAAATATCTTAAATAATACATATTTTAGATATGTAAAAATATAGCTAACTGCCCCTTTGTTTTCGAAGTCAAAACTTATGAGAAAAAAATAGGGTTGGCAAAATTTGACTAGAAGATTACAGAAAAACTATAGCGATTATCGTAGATGTTTTCATTTTTGAAATGTGCATCATGAATTTTAGCATGTGAAAGATATAATATATAATGTGATGTAATATATTTGCGTTGTACAAAATTAATATTTGTGTATGGTTTAATAGAAATAATCTACAAGTTTAAATGTTTATAAGTGTTGAAATGTGTACGGAACCCTCGGTCGACAGGTTTTTATTTTATATTAGATATTTTTCACAGTAATCTGTAAGGGTATTTCTACGGAACTGTTTGAATCAGCAAAATGGAAGAAATAATGAAAGTTTAGATTGTGTCTCATAGTATCCTTTATAGACAGATGTAATATACTAATCCTTGAAATTCGCAGGCCTCACAGGATCATGTCGAAAAAAATCACATAAAACTAAAATAAAAAGAAAAATACATTATTTTGACAACAATGGGGCGAATGTAGTTAACAGTTTCCTTTCCAATTAATTTATGTAACGGCTATACAGTAAAAAAAGTAATGTATACTGTTTTTTTTGTAATTGTTTTTAAAAAGTTTGTTTCATTAAATATCAATTTTTTAAAATTTTTTATTTACAATTATTGATATATTAAAAACATAGCATATGCGCGTGTACGAAGATGCGTTTTTTCGTTTTCTCTTAATATTAGAAATTGCATTTTATTTTTTGGCTTCTCCTGATTGTTAATCGCTGAATGACATGTCCTAAAAATACACACACACACACACACACATATATATATATATATATATATACATAT
Source organism: Druceiella hillmani (assembly GCA_039881145.1). Lineage (NCBI taxonomy): Eukaryota > Metazoa > Arthropoda > Insecta > Lepidoptera > Hepialidae > Druceiella > Druceiella hillmani. Next base: position 1,767,850 of record JAYKKI010000140.1, on the reverse strand, counting down.
ATATATATATATATATATATATACATATATATATATATATATATATATATATATATATATATATATATATATACGTAATAATATGCTTTTTAAAAATTAGATTCTATTTTCTTTGATACCAGTTCCTTTTTGGCCCGTCTCCTTTGAATCATACTAATATTTACTGACTTTCCTGATAACATCTCATGTAATGATTTTTAGTTATTATGAAGTTCATATGTCTAAGTACTAATTACTATATCTCTATATTACCCACATTTAAAAATAGTATACTATAAATGTTGAAAATTTCAATTTTTTTATTTTTATGGACTGTAGTTAATTAATTTACCCTTAATAATAAACTTAGAATAAAAGTTATAACTTTGCATAAATAGAGAATAGATATAAAACGTTATTAGGGAACTCGGTTTATGATAAGCTCGTCATAGCTCCATCTGTCAAACACATTTTGACCTCAATTTAAGTTTAACTTTGGTAAAAACATTAACGTTTGAGCAAGTACAATACGTCAGTTTTTGAAATTTGATTGTGTTTATAATTACGAGTATTTTAGAGAAAATGGTAACATAAAATTCAATTCGTGCAATCGAAATTATTGAGAAACAATATTATTTAATTTATTGCGTAGAACAGTAGAAGAGCAATACTTAATTAAAACAATTTTTGTAAATTAAATCAAATTAAGAATTATTTTTTAAGTAATATTGTTATTTACTGTTAGAATATTTCAAAGGTAATTGTAAAGATTTTCCGAAATTTATTGAAAAATTATAAACTAACAATTATATGTTCATGCTGTTCTAATAACGTATTTATACGTAGCTCATGCCCTTTTTTAGGATCGTACGATCTTTCATAACTGGAAAAAAATTCATAAAGAAATGACACAACTAACACATAATATAAATTTTAACAATGCTCTAAAGGTGATGTGACAGGTTTAATTTAAAATTAACAGCCTTAGATAAAACCTCATATTTTCCGTGTTTATCGATGAAAAGCCACGTAGCCATATTGGCTTTTTGAGATAACTTCGGAAAAGTTATTCTCTTCTTTAGAGAGTTTATTATTAATAATTAATAACTTTGTTATATCAAATTATTAACGATATAAGTATTCTTAGAATAAGAGTAATGTAACTTAAGTTTAAGCATTTTTTATTAGTAACAGTGTATAACTATATTATGTCCTCCAAAATACGCTCCACCACTGAAAGCGAGTCGATATGCACATGTATATATATCTTATGAATTATCACAGTTTTAGAAAGGAAGTGACAAATTATGTTTTTATAATACGCTTACTTCGAATTAGTTCCTTGGTACTAATTTTTATATTCATTTTTTCTAAGTACTGTGTACACTCTAAGGTAATTCCACCAACTTGTGTACGTATACAATTTTAATAACATTGACGTAGTCGGTGAAAATGGGACATATTTATTAGGAGTATATCCTTTATTAATTATTAATCCGTTTATTACACAGTTCATGCCTTTAAGGGACTAAAATAAAATAGTAAGATGCCATAATTTATACCTACAGAAGACTACTTACATTTATACATTACATTTGTGTACGTATACAATTTTAATAACATGGACGTAGTCGGTGAAAATGGGATATATTTATTAGGAGTATATCCTTTATTATTAATCCGTTTATTGCACAGTTTATGCCTTTCAGGGGCTAAAATAAAATAGTAAGATAATATAATTTATACCTACAGAAAACTGCAAATATTTATTATTTATGATTTGCATATTAGATACCGCGACATATTCGTATAAAATATGTTTACTTATTTCGTTCCTCTTTGCTTGTGGAGTTGCGATTTGTTGCTTAAGTTTTAACTGATTTCAAATCGAGGTTAAGATCTTTGATACCGTTTTTATAGGTTATATATGATCATTCCAGTTTATATTTCGAATATACTGAAAACTTTTCTTTAATTGTCGCTCTCTTTCGTTGTCGAATGTGATTACGGCGTCAGTCAAGCATTGAAACCACAAACATCCTTAATTATTATATTAACCTAAAAAGGATGAAACCTTCAAATCCTGCTTCTAAAGAATAATTTTTGTAAGATAACGAGGTATAGTGCATAGTTTTATTACCGTCACTACTTCAATGAGAAATAGTTTGGAAAGTCCGTATAAGCGGAATTACAACATTTTATTTTTTCACATGTAGTGGCTAAATAATTATGCTTATATGATATTAATGGAAATTGAAATGGGTGGAAAATCAAAAATATATTTTCACTTTTACACGCCCCGCACTTTTTTATCGACTAACGCGCCATCCCCGAGTTTTGACGTTAGAACTAATTACAACTCGACTAATTTTGGGGGAATTTTTTTAATTTTTAACAAAGGGTAGATCTTTTTTAAATGATGCCACTTTTTAATATAGTAAAATATTTATAAGATGTAAATTTTCCTTCGAAATATGGTATGGGTCTTAGTCTATGGATGGGAATGAATGTACGTAGGACTTGCTACAGGTCGTAATTTATGCCTTTTCACAGTTTATGCCTTTCAGGGGCTAAAATAAAATAGTAAGATGATATAATTTATACCTACAGAAAACTGCAAATATTTGTAAATTATACAATTTTAATAACATTGACGTAGTCGGTAAAAATGGGATATATTTGTTAGGCGTATATCCTTTATTAGTAATCCGTTTATTGCACAGTTCGTGCCTTTCAGGGACTAAAATAAAATAGTAAGATGATATAATTTATACCTACAGAAAACTTTATATATTTATACATTTCACTTCGTACATTAACCTTCGAGGTTACAGGCCCTTCTGTTGTTTAACCTACGTCTAAAACTCTTTAGAGCAAAGTATTCTCAATTCTATTTGTAAACATGACAACCGAAAAAGATATCTCTAATAAAATAATCTTTTAAATTATAGTTTGCATACAAAAAAATATGTGAATTTATGCTACAGGATGTTTTCACAGTAAATTTACGGGTTTAATTGTATTCAAAGGATAAATTTTAATGATTTCACTGCTTGAGAAACAATAATAGTGAGAAATATGTTGTCGCATAGTTATGGGAATATTACAAAATGATAGAAAGCTGTAATGCTGTAGTAGAAATGATTGACAAATTTGAGTATTTTGCAAGGGGGTTGAAGGGAATTATAAAAGACTCGAGAGTTTCCCATATCTTATAAATAGTATGGAGATTGTAACAAATTCTACATACTGTCAGAAATGGGAAACTCTATAGTTTTAGACAGTCTCAATCTCAGGCCATATATTTCTTGATTGAGTGGCAAGGGTTTTATTTGAAAAAAAAAATAGCGATGTAGCAACTGTGTTGTAGGTATTAACGTTGCAATAGGTGCTATTTCACTTTTACAAAATTTTTAATTTTTTAGCACGAAATATATTTCCTACTATACGTTTGACAAAATAAATATATCACAATGACAAAATATATATTGACAAAATATAACATCAATCATCTTTGGTCCTTAAATTATCGAAACTAATAAACATTTTTAGCAAAAAATCTAGAGAAAAAGAATATTTAACCGAGATCAATCATCATATATTTTGTCCATATGCTTCGAACAAAATGACATATTGCTAATGGAAAAAATGATATACACGTAATACCTACAAAATTATTGGCATAATTCATAAATGAAACGCTTAGTTCTTCTTGGAATATTAGCGCAAGAAGCGTGAGCCCAAAGCGAACATTGTAAGCACAGCAACCAGTCTTTTCCGGGCTAAGATCTTAGATAAAGGTCGTTACAGTAAATGCAAGTCCTCTTCATCGTCACGAGAAATATTAGGAAAATCTTCTTCCTCATCATTTTCTACATATAATTTTTTGGTGGGTTTGCGTTTTTTCTTTGTCGGGGTAGCTGTGGGCTCATTTTTAGATTTTATTTCCAACATATTAGGAGTACAAGTCAACACCAACGAGCTCTGTCGAATATTTGGTTTACGTTTCCCTTGGCCACTAATAAAATATCCTTTTGGCAGCGGCGAAAGCACCTCAATAGGAATAGCAAGAGCAGAAGATGATGGACGTTCATTGGTAGCAGCAGCAGTTAAAACAACTTCTAAATCGGAGTTTGTTGTTGGAACCTGAGATTAATTTTCAGCTTGTCGGTCGGTAAGTGCTGTTATTTTGGCTGCATTATTTTCTTCAGATATCGTATCATGGGACCATGGCTGAACGAGAGGTAACGCAGCAACCACAGTGACCTGAGACGGTTTTGTCACAGGAACTGAATCATCTGCTTGTTGTGAAGGTTGGTAGGTCAAAACCTGTTCAGACTCTACAGAGCTCATTACTGTTGCAAGCTGAGGAAGTTGTTCATTGGAGTTGTCTTCCAGCGGTATGTTTGTGGCTTCGGCGGGCTCGTACATATAATTCGGAAATATATCAGGGTTCAGGGGCCAGATGCCAGTGCTTTTATATCCGTGACATACATTTTGCATTGTAGCGTCCTTGCCATATGCTTCGTTGAACAAGCCGGCGATCTGAAGATGCGTAACAACACGTCCAGAATATGACTTCAGCCATTTAGCAATTTCTTGGTTATAGTAGGTCTTCAAAGACCCAAAAAAGGATACGTCAAGAGGTTGCATGCGATAAGTGCAATGTGGAGGCAGACAAATAACATTAATCCTGTTTTCTTTTGCATATTCCAAAGTTTTAATGCCTTTATGACTATGCAAGTCATCGACAATTAGAATTACTTTATCGTCAATGCTTGCTTTTACAAAACTTTGGAAATGCTTTATCCTTTTTATAAATATTTCAGTGGTCATCCAGCCTGATTATTGAGCCACACCTAAAGTGCCAGGAGGAGCTTCATCTATTAGTTCGTTTTTCATATTTTTTCTAAGAAATATCATCATCGGCGGGATGAAAGTTCCAACAGCATTAACACAACAAACAACAATGCAGAAGTGACTTCTGGTTTGCGCAAAGATATATCTTTATTATGTCTTAAAAATCCATCCAAACAGTCTTGTCCTGCCTTTTACTTTTGGATATTAAATTTATTAGCAAAACCACTTTCCTCAGTCATCTGAAAAGCTAATTCTTGTACTGATGCTCATGTCAATCCGAACAAACGACTTTCAAGGAATTTTATACGCTCAACTAATTGCCTTTCCACATCAGATGGAAAGATAGCTTTCCAACAACTAAAGCTTTTTGAATTTGACTGCAAAGTTTTAGTAGTGCTTAAAACATGCCTGTGAAGAGTTGCTTCAGGAAAACCAAATGTTTTTGAGGCCAATAACCAGCCCACTTTCTTATCTCGAACTGCCTCGATGGCTTTCCTCATTGACTTCGTAATCCAAGATTGCCGATCAGTCGTTAGTTTATAATCGCGTGGCATTTTGGTATCTGAAAAAAATACATACCTACATATAACACAAAAGCTATGAACAAAATGACATATCTATGCCATTCTGTCCATTACATATCTATGTCGTTTTGTCCGTAGAGCGTTTTAAAATATTTGTAAATAAATATACAAAGAGCTCTTTTTCTAAAAATAAGTTATTTAATTTGAAGATAAGTCTTTGAGGAATGTATCAAATGCTACATAAATAGATACATAGCAAAAAACTTGCCATTTGAACAAAAACGTTGACAGTATGAAAAAACTCGTAACGTGTGAAAACCTATTATCGGCCATGACAACAAGACGAATGAAATGGATGCGTTCAAAATTTGACAGATTATAGAGTGCCGTTATGGCCGCGTGTTATCACTGTCAGTTTCGTGTTAAAGTCCGCCAAATTCAAAATAACCTGCCTATGTCATATTGTACATATATGTCATTTTGTACGTATTTCCCCTATGTATATGTGATATAAGTAAGTTATAGTTATCGTTGTCAGAAATAATATAAAGTTGAAAGTAGAAATTTAGCACAATAATAAAAAAAATTAACATGCACAAAATATGACAGTTGATAATGTTTATGTGGAAGTTTGGGGTGTAGGAGTGTAAATTAAATAATTAAAAAATCTTTAAATTTTTTTGTGCACAGTGGGGTTTTGTTTGAAAGGGACGATTCTTAGGATTTCAAAAATATTTTTTTCATAATTTTAGATCAGATATGTATTGAAAAGTAAGCAAACACTTTGTCCCGTCCCTCCTTCTTATTGTCGAAACTATTTTATATAAACTTATGAAAAAAGTGTTCAGAAACCTCTGTAAAGCTTGTAGCAAAACTATAAAGACGACCCTAGATACGTTTTTCAAATATTCACGATAACATGTACGTCTCCATAATTAATTATGTTAGATATTATTAAATATTGATTGCGCTAAGAAAAGTCTAGTATGTGCATAAAGACTTAGTATAAATAAAATAATTTCACTTCAAACGAGATAGGAAACTTTCGATGAGCGAGCCAGACTCGCATTTGCCCGGTTTTGTAACGATGTGAATAATATCAGATATATGACGTTAGTTTCTTACGGTCAATATATTTTTTCCATGGGAGAACAAAGTATACATAATATTCAAGATCTAAAATGGAAAGGTTTTACATAGTTCTTGTTGCCGTATAATGTCGATTTCTTAGATGTAAGCCATTAAAAAACATTTTCGTTGCATAGCTGTTTGCATGTGACTTCATACCTGCCGCCGTAAAAGCTTCAAATCTATATCAAAAATATAATAAGAACATACCAAACAATCAGTTTGCACACACATACAAATACCACACATTCACTCACATATAGGTATGTACGTATTTATATATTTGTGTATTATTATGTTGAAAAATTTGTTATTTTTTCTAATAATAAAACGGCGCGGCGTCCTTGGTTTGACCGGTTTTGCAAACACGGATACTGGAAACGCTTTTCTGCATCATCCTGCATGAAACATCCAGGCAAATCGTTGTTACTTGTAGCGGTAAAATAATAAGTATTCATTGATTGTATTTTTTAATAAAAAAAAATATTACCATACCCAATGCGTCCTTTTACATTTTGATTAAATTTCCTTCCTTCGTTCTCGAGTTGGGCGCCTGAAACATGGGCTCAAAATAAATCTGTTTGCGAATTCAATTTTGTCATATTTATTCATACATTAAACAATTATATGCACTTTTTCGCAGAATTAATTTAAAAAGAGCGTATTGAAGTAAAATGTCGTTCATATAATAATATTGTAACAGTAAATTCTGAACATGGAAAATATTGTAAAAAGGGTGATTTAGCGTAAAAAAAGCCGCAGAAAGAAAGAAAGAATATAAGCCGAAAAACCTGTTTTTATCATTTTTTTCCGTCTGTATGTTAATTTGTTCGTCATTCAAGTGAAATCTACTGGAGGGATTTTAATAAAATTTGGATTTTAATGAAGCTTATATCCAAGAGCGACATATGAAAGAAAAAAGAATTCTAATAGCTTTCCTTACTCCGTAATTCAGTCAAATGAAATCGTAGGCACAGTTAGCTTTAACTAAACGTCTCTATATTAAAATATCAAAATTAATATCGTTTTCATATTTAAGACGTAGCTCACAAAAAATATTATGGGAATAATATATAATATAGGTACGCTAGTATTATACATTTAACTATTAGATACCAAAAAAAAAATTCTCTCCGTTATTACGAACGTAATACAGAGAGACGCAGATGGAGATGAGGCGGAGGGTTCGTATTATTGTAACACATTGCGGGCACAGAGGAGATGTCAACTGTCTACATTGGCCCTGCGGCGTCGGCGTCAAGGTAAATAAAGGTTATTCCTTCGGACGTGACTAATGCCCGGGTAGGGACAAAAACTAGAAGGGTACATTCAAGGTTGTATTACATTGGATCGGACTCGGGTCAAAGATATATGCCTCCCGTAATTGGAGGCCATTGCGTCTAGGTAGTGAGCTGTGAAATATGTTTTATATGTAAAGTGTGTGTTTTGAGCGCAAACAAGTATGTATCATTCTAATACGTCTATTTTATAAAATTTACGATAATATAATACATATGATGTTAATGCAAAAATAATAAAATTTCTGATTCTGAGAGTAGTTTTAACTGTTGCTTTTATCGATCAAAATTAGTAAATGGACAAAGAGGAGATACGTATCAGTTTATTTTTTCTAAAATTTTTATTGATATCTATAGACGCTTATTTCTTCTTTTACAAATCTACATGTTGATTGCCAAAAATACTTTCAATAAAATATTAGTGTCTTCAGGAATAATTATGAAGATTTATATATGTGTTTGAAGTCGCGAGCCGAAACAAGTTGTAGAATAAAGTATTTGTACTAGGTTGACATTCTGATCGTATAAATATTGTTCTTGAGTTATAAGTGGAAGTTTAAATTTATTTCAGTTAGAAAAATGAGCTGTAACTAATATTTATTATGTACAGCCTACCCAATTATTTCTGTTTAAATTAAAATTTACATAATTTTGTAAATCAGTGGTTGATAAAAAAAAAAGAAAAGAATAAACATGCCCTAATGAAGTAGTTGCATTAGTCAATATGTGTTTCCTGCGACTGACGTTTTTTTTGTTGTATTAAAAGGTAATGATTATCAAGAGTAAGAAATTCTTATGAAGTTTTGGGTAAAACTGAAAAGTTTATGTTTTTTTCGGAGATGAAATATGAACTTTTAGATATAAGCTTATAATACAATTCTAGCACCACATGGAATATATTGTGTGACTATCTCAGTATTCTAATAAAGCAATCTATTAATCGAGTGATAATAAAACATTTGTATAAAGGACTGCACAGTTTGAGGCACATTTTGAGTATTCCAAAAAAAGTCCTGTAAAGGCACATTGTGGCAGATTTCACGTTTTAATTTCTTTATTTAACGATAAAATGTTCTCTTATTTGCAGCGTTATATTATTGTGCTTGATTTGAAAGAAATCTGTGAAATTAAATTTTGTTCCTAAATTGTAAGTGACGTTCATTCCTTTGAGTTAATTAGATTGGAGTTAATTTTAGTTAAATTATTAAAAGAAAAGAAATCAAACCACCATGTGTGTTGGCAAAAAAACATCTTTTTATAGAACACAAGGCAATAAAATGAGGAATGATTTTTGGTTCTGTGACAAACGGATAATTTTTATCTTAAAATGGCATTACAAAGCATCGATATAACACTTTTTTCTTAAATTTTAGTTAGATTTCCTTTTTAAGATATGAGATACTGTTATTTTGACTAGAAAATGACCACGAAAAAGAAGTAAAAATGATAAAACACAAAATTAAGCCTTGCCATTGAAAGTACATCATATTAAATAGCCAATAAATAAATTGTTCAAACCAATGACAAGGAAAAATTAATAAGATATAGGGTTTTGTTATCAAAAGCAATTAGTAGAAGCGCAAATTTAGGCGTTACGATAGAAATGACAAAATAAATAAAGTATTAGTATCAATGGCAGGAAGAAAACAATTTATTGTTAGGCAAAGAAAATTAAAAGTTGACTTCAATTAATTGTTCTTTTTATTCTGTCGATTGTATATTTTTTCTAGATTCTCCTTACTCAAGGTCCAGCAATAGTCTGCAAGCATGGAAGCGTTTCATTTGCCCTGATATGTTCGCTCCATTGTCTAAACATCCTGATGGTGGCACTTTCTGTATTCATCAGACTTCACTGCGGTTTTGGGGGAAAAACTGAGATGCGACGAAAGAAAATGGATTTGAAGCGGCGTGTATTTCCAGACTTCACAATTATGTAAAGTTTTGCATACATATCAAGAACTGACAAAAATAAAATAGTTAAAAAAATCAATAGTTCGCTTCATGGACGGTTAACTGTTATCCCTGAAAACTCGTTTCTGTCAATCGTATTTTCAATTGTCGATATGTGATATCTTCTATTACGATCTAGCTTCTCGACGTATGGTACTTAAACGACAGTTACGAAAGAAGTTTCACTTCAAATAGCGATATATATATATATATATATATATATATATATATATATATATGTGTGTATTTATCATAAATACTTTTAGTTTATTTCAGGATTTCGTTGAATCAAATAAAAAAATTTAGGGACTTTACTTTTTCTAAATAAATTTATACCATGCAATTAATGGATTTATTCTAAATATGTCTGATTGAACAGGATTGATGAAAAGGGACAAAAAAGTTTCATTAAGTTTTTTAAATACAATATGCTTTGCCTCTCGGGTAAATTATTTACAAATATAAATACAATGTGTATGTGTACCGACAAATTCAAATTTTCATGAATTTGCATGTGTATGTGTGCGAAAACATATTCAAATTTTCAGCTGAATGTAACTGTATTTCAAAACTTAAGCAGCGTTTTCTACCCAAGGTTTAATTCAATTATCAAAGTTCAAATGCAGACCAGTGCAGTATATTCAAGCTATTTGAAGCATGTTCGTTCTACTTCCGTCACTCACAAAGTCCGTGTTATTCAATTTTCGCGTCATCCGGGACACGTCTGTCGCATCGTTTATAATTGAAACTCTGTGCGCTATTTGTGGAACCTACTTTTGAGAGCTTTTATTGCACACCCTGCCGGTATGTGCTTTATCATTAACTAGCGCTCTAGCTTTGAGTTTTGGCGGTAGAAGTTATTTTACAAGTAATACATTTTTGATATAGCTTTTTGGAAAGAGGAGATCTCTTCTCTAATATAACTAACAAGATCTATTTTCATATTATCGGGGGCATGTAGAGGCTGGCGGATGCTCAATTGCCCCTTTTTGCGCCATTTATTATTGAGACATTGTGCGCTATTTGTAAAACCTACCTTTGAGAGTTTTTATTGCACGTTCCGTCGGTTTTTATTGCCCACCCCGCATTTATCATCAATTAGCTTTTCAGCTTTGAATTTTGGTGATAGAAGCACTAGTGTAATTTTACAAGTAATCACTTTTTAATACTTAATGCTTTTTGATTTTTAATGCTGTTTTGGAAAGAGAAGGTCTTTCTCTATAAAATAATAAAATTTTCGTTTTTTTTAAACATTTATTACGGTCTAGATTAGTCTTTGAAAAATTACACCTGTCTCCGTCCATTGGTCTGTATATATGTAGGTATGTATATATGAGGACAAGTTACAAGTTGTAACTCTGGATCTATTTTGATGATTAGTTCTTCTATCGATTACTAACTTTACATTTGAAGCCCAGTATAATTTGTCATATAGTTTAATTTCATAGTATGTAGTATATTTTTATAGTAATAATTTGTCATATGGTTTAATTTTTCGTGTTCAGTCAGTGATTGTTCTCAGCCTGCGTTTTGTGCTGATTTTTTAGCACCTTCCCTCTGCTTCCTGCTATGTTTAAGGTTTTTTTTCAACTTTTTCTTACAACTAAAATAAAAAAAACGTGGAATTTACATTTTTAGCTTCATCATAGATTTAAATGTTGTGAGTGTAAAATTATTATGTACTACGACATATTAATGTTCTCTATATGAAGCAATAAATTTAGATTGCGTAAATAATTAATCTTTTTCATTCATGTTTCTTGTCTCCTATAGAGGGCATGTAGATCCGTTACGACGTCACGTTTAAGCTTTTGCTAAATTGCTTTAAATTCAATTCTGACATAAATTTAAAATATAGTTACAGTAATTCACAAAACATAATTTGAATATTTAATACATTTATTACCACGACCTAGGATTCGTTGTATTACAACATCTTCAATTATTATCTTCTGGCAATTAGCAAAGATTAACTCTTAGAAATTTGCAATAGCATTAAAATATTATACAAAACAATAGCGGAAGCGAGGTTTGTGCGGGTTTTCCCATTATTACGTTAGTGAGTTTATTGTAGAGGAGCGGTGTAGTTTTTATTATACTTTAGAAAGTTGTAATAGTATTCTAGTGAGGGTAATAAACTAGACTGATGTTATTCTGTGAGGTTATTAAATGCGAATGCAATATAAATTTATTACATACACTGGAACATTTGCTTGTGTAATATTTAAATGCTGTTGGAAATTTCTAAGATTTAATCTTCGCTAATTGCCCACTAGAAGATATTGTAATACAACGCACGTCGTGGTCGTGGTAAAGAATTTAAATAAAGTGTAAATAATACTACATCACGTAGTTTCATTTAATTGTGAATCATTTGAATAATTATTGGAAAAGAAAATATGACAAGGTTTTCATTTAGGTTGCTAAAATATTTTGAAGCGATTTTTAATTTTCGTAACATACAACACTTTTCATTAGTTGAGTTTATAAGTAATGATTAAACTTTTAAAAATTTAATTATCGGGTAAAATTGATTTTTTTTTCTAATCACCTTATGAACGCTATCAAGTCATAAGTAGACGTGAAAAATTGTTGAACGTAAACAAAAGTTTAATTAAGTTTGCGGTGTTAATACAAACCGGGCATGATTTGCCTTTAGATTTGAAATTATAATGTGTTTATGGCATATTTTGTGACGAAACAACTTCACTCTCAAAAGTTCCGTAAAAATCGGGCTCTAACAGCGACCTAGCACCCCGTCTAAGACATTTAATACCGAAAAGATTGTGCAGATAGATGTGAGTTAATTGTACTTGCAACCAACTAACTACTGTTTTTATCGTTCTGTTCATTACATAAATTTATAAAACATTATCATTTATAAACAATATCTAAATAGTGTATAATATTTGCCAGTTTATGTTTACTAAAGCGTTCCTTTTTAAAATTATATTATTCTGGTTATGTATTCTTTTATTATTAAAAAAAACAAATTTTATAAGGTCTGTTTGGGTAACTTTATAAAAATTATGGTTGCTTTAATTAATTTTAAGTTTCTCAATATTTAGTAATTTATTCCAGATATATATATATATATATATAAATATATATATATAAATATATATATATATACATATATATATATATACAATCACTCTCGAACTAAGTGTTACAAGGAGAAAATTAAGTCATGAAAAATATGGCGAAGGAAAGTAAGTTTCGCATGAGTAGAAAAACACACTCGAAAAGCTGCGTGTTCGAGTCGGTACACACTTGAAACGCCGCGATACACTCGTCTAACAGTGTTAACACAATTACTTACCACTGGAAAACATCGAGCGTGAGACACGTAGTAAGCGGATTATTTATTTTCTTGCCACTAATAGACGGCGGCCGGCTCCGATCCGCACGAAAATACGGCCTGACGCGGGGACTCACGTGTCTCACCCACTCCACGCGCGCCTGGAAAAACAAAGTGAAAACGAATTGCTGTCCTTGAGGGAAAATGGGGCGCAGTCTTGTGTTTGTGTACCAATTCAGTGTATTACCTGGGCGGTGAGGGGGTACGTGTTGCTATAGGGGATATATTTGATCCGGTCAAACATTTGTTTTGTTACGTCGCTGGAAGCAAGTAGGTCGATCGGATAAACACTGTGAGGGGAATAGATTTTGAAAGGTTAGTAGGCTTGTCGTTAGTCTCGAGGCGGGCGTGGTATAGATGAAGAAAATAGGACATTACTGCATTGTCAGAACTCACAGGGCAAAGTTTATGACTTTGTTTTGACATTGATATGAAATATTACCTCATTTTTTTACGGTGTTTGCACTAAAGTTGGACTGATTAGTGGTACCAATGGAACTGAACAAATAAATTATGACGAAATGCGGAGAATCAAAAGAAATGATATGGTAAAGGATGATTATCACAGAATCATCGAATTGTTTTACTAATACTGTAACTTCTATAAAATTAAAAAAATATTTCAAAATTTTTTTGGGGAAAATTAGCAAAATATTTTAATAATTGTTTTTATTTTAAAGCAAGTTAAATGAAATAATAAGTATAATTTATAATTCTCCTGGCAATGGACTATATTTCACATGCCAATTCGTAGAAAATTTTAGGAGGTAGGATAGGGCATGGAGTTTATTATAAATTAGCATTTTTTTTGTAAAGTTTATTTGCTTATAATATATAATTATAGTTGAATTTTGAATATACTTGGCTTTAATTTTGTAGAAATTCATTATTCACAATTAAATGAAACTACGTGATGTAGTATTATTTCTACTATCTTTAATTTCTTTACCACGACCTAGGTTTCGTTGTATTACAACATCTTCAGGTGGGATATAAGCAAAGATGCTTCTCAAAGATGATCTTTGCTTATATCCTACCTGAAGATGTTGTAATACAACGAAACCTAGGTCGTGGTAAAGAAATTAAAGATAGTAGAAATAATACTACATCACGTAGTTTCATTTAATTGTGTATAGTTGAATTGCTACAGTCAATAAAAAAGATAAAGCTATAATAAAATTTAATAAATATAACATAATTTCTATTATAGTGACCGTGTAAGAAACAAAGAGGTTGCTTGAAAATGACAGAAACAAATATTTTTGGTTACATGTTTATCAATATCAGTACAGTATTTTTTTCGTCAGGAAACAGTAAACGTCATTGACTGTTATATTAAGAGAAAATATGGGATTGGATTTCTTTGAAGCTAACGCTGTATTCTTTTTGTGAATTATTAAAATGCTTATACACAATACACTACGCCATACTCCGCATTACAAATAATTTTGATCGATTACTATATGCAGCGCTTTGGAGACTTCACACGCGAAAATAGAGCAGCGTAACCAAAAGTTTATTAATTTATCACCGGTTGGAACCCATAGCATTTTGTATCACAAATATTTTCGGATTTTGTATTTAAAATGACCAGAAATTCAGGATTATGTATATATTTTTACAGGAGTTCTAATTAGCTAAGCAACGATTCGACCGTTCTAGGAAAATTGCCTACATACGTGTTTGAAATTACCCACGCTTCGTTATATACATATTTTAGTAATATGATTGGCGATTCGTCTAGTGGAATACATTACCACTATTATATTAAAGTTTTATTCAAACGTCCGCACTAAAAATTAACTTGAATAAAACTACTTCTATTAGATAGATAGACTTTTTCCATAGTTAACTTTTTCTATTAGATTAATTTTTTTTTGTGGACTTATGCAGATTTATCTTATTTTTTAACGTGTACTCTTTTAAATATCAGGATTTATTTTCAACTTTATCAAATTAAAAACTGCACTCAAATTTGTTTCTAAATTGTCCATTTATATTTTCATAAATGTGATTATGAATATTTTGTATTTGTGGACATCTGCAAAAATCAAAGAAAAAATTCTTAAAAAAATTAAAAAAAACAAAAATTTTTTTAACTTAAAGCGCAAAAAAGATTAATTTTTAGTTGCAAATGGAAATTATAAGAATTACCTTTTTTCCGAATGTTTTGCCATTATTCTATCTCATTCGTGTTTAGGAAGCGCAATGATTAAATAATTCATACGTATAAAATATTAAAGCATGAAGAAAAAGTTATCAACATGTAAGAAATAAAATTACGACATGTGGCTTTTGATCTTGGGTGTACATGATTATAAAATTGTACAGTTAGGTTTAAAAAAGTTCTTATAATATATTCTTACATACAATACATTCTTCATTCATAAAGGATACTTTAAAAATTAACAAAAAAATGAGTAATTTAATTTTAATAAATGACAAATACCCAATAAACTAATTATTAGTAACCATTGATCCCCAATTTGGTTCACCTGACTTTAAAATTTAAAAATATGTGAATAATAGAATAATAATTAGAAAAAAAACACTTTCTTTTAAAATAAGCAAGTCAAAACTTTTAAAAATATATATAAACGATTATAAAAGCCTGTCACGTACAAAAACAGTTTATATTATAAGGGTTCCGTACACATTTAGGTTTCTGTAAACATTTAAGGGTACATAATATTTCTATTAAATTCTCCAGATATATTAACGTTAACCCTCCAGATGATTCGTTTTAACGTAAACATTACATCTATTGATTTCCCTGCGATCTCTTGTCACTAAACATAAAATAAAAATTGCTAGTAAAAATAAGGTGAATCATAATACAAATTATGTTCAACCTAATTAAAGTCTCTAGTAGATCCTGGGGTTCTAATGGACAGCAATATCAGTAGGTTGACGTTGAGTTTTAAAAAGGTTTGAGATTATAGCAACTATTATTTTTTTATTTGGTTTCTTGAACAGGTATAGTTTAGCGTGAGAGCTGGAGGATAATTTTGGTTTGTTACTATATAGTTTGATATAATGATTACTATTAAACTATTGTATCTATACGAGCAATGTAAAATGTATTATTACAGTAAAAGATATGTGTTACTTTATTCTACTATTCATTAATTTACATATATACATCCATCGATTTTCTTCAAAATGGATTACACAGGTCGTAAAGTTAACTATTCTTAACATAAAAGTGTGTGTTATGAGTTTTCAATGGAAACTTTTTTGCTGAAACTTTAATTTTTTTTCTACTTTATTTTGATGCACCTCTTATCTTTTAGGTAGTCCTGATCCTCTATATAACAATTTTTTAAATACTTTTTTTATGGACACTCACCATAATACATTTTTGTTAATGAATAAAATCTCGAAAATAAATTGAAAGATACGGAAGGTTCGATGAGCACTTTCCCCATTTTTCCATTCGCTATATAGACTTTATTATGTCGGGAAACTTGCTGTAGAAAATACATCAAACATAGTTGAATCATATAATGACATGTAACGGCTGACATGAACGCAAGAAGTAACTTTCCAAGTATTATTTACCGCATAATGATCTACGACGTTAAATTTTCGTCACAAACGTAGCAATTAATGACGAAGTAAACAGAGCAAGGATCTCGTAAACTAATTCTTAGTAGCGCCAGCGTGGTAACAAGTATTAAATAGTCACCTGTTACGATCAACACTCATAATTACTCCTCTTTAATTCGTTAATAAAATGGATAGATAGGAGAAATTACAGTTGCCTCGTCATTTTATTATAGTCAATTAATTTATAGAATTCTACACTAGATATTTATTTGAAACTTTGCTATCATGGAATTACGAGCGTTTTGAGCGAGAACTACACTGACCATTTTTTCACTTTCGAATATAGATCTCTTTTTGGTTAGGTCTACCCTAGTAAATAAGTTCAATCTGCGGGAGATCGCGTGAAACTGATTCTAAGAAAATCAATGTGTGGTATGTACTCTACGGGGC
Organism: Druceiella hillmani; assembly: GCA_039881145.1. Classification (NCBI taxonomy): domain Eukaryota; kingdom Metazoa; phylum Arthropoda; class Insecta; order Lepidoptera; family Hepialidae; genus Druceiella; species Druceiella hillmani. Next base: position 1,750,751 of record JAYKKI010000140.1, on the reverse strand, counting down.
AACAAATTTCCAATAGAAGTTTGTGGGCCTCTCAGTTACAAGAACTAGAGAGTTTAAGAATTTCATGGGATAAAAAAATCGCTTTATCTATGAGAAATGCTGAGTCCACAGTATCTGTGAAGGCATGTCACTATTTATAACAAGTTATTCACAATAGTTTCCTAAGCGTGTTGGAATTTCGATTAGTATAATAATAAAAAGATATTATCGTATTTCTATGGCAAAAATGTCTTGATGCCTTATTTATGTTTATAGTGTTTATCTTGACTCTCGGTGTTAATGGGCATTTAAAGTTTTATGCTATTATTATACTATTAAATTCGTTTTATCATGTATTACGAAAGCTTTTTCAAGAATTACGCAACAGTCTGCAACGGTTTTTAAGAAAATATTCAATAGGACTGTTATAAATGAAGACAGTGACATGAATTAAATTCACAAATTATATTATAGTTATAGTATTATAGTATTTGCACCATGTATTCTTTAATAAATTATTTTTTTATTTCGTTGCACTGGTGGCTCAGCCCCGTAAAACAAATGTAACAGGACAAAGTAAAATGGATTAAATACAAACAAATCTATGGGTGTTGCTTGTTGGGTACATGAAGGAGGTGATGAGAAATTTGTTTATTGGAATAATTATATTTATAGAGGTTTATTAGTATGTTACTACAGTTTTTTCAAATAATTTATTTTATAAATTTAATGTTTTCTATCTCTTAAATCTTCGAAAATACCACAAGAATTTACCAAGCAAATTAAGAGAAAAAACATTTCTTTTAAAATTTTGATTGTATTTTTTTTCTCGAAATCTGAGTTGAAATTATGCAATTAAGTACCCAAATTATAACTGGATACTGGAACAAGTATAACTGGAGACCGCTCTTCGAGGGTTCCGTATTTACAAATATTTAAGAGTACATATTTCTATTAAATTAGTGTATATTTCTATAAAGTTTTCTCGAAGTAAATATACATATTATATAGTTTATATACGTTGAAACATTGTGCATTTAAAAAAAAATTAAGATCTAGAATAATCACTATTGTTTTTCTGTGAAATAAGGGAGTGAGAGGAGAAGAAGAATATCTTTTTATAACATTTTTACAAATTCGCACTTCTAATTTATAAAAAATGCTTTTTATTCCTCATAAAACACCCTTTCAAATGGTCCACTCCACATGATATACAAAATTAAAAAGAATTATTTTGAGTACTTTATTTAGCCCCTATTTATTTCTTATACAACTATTTAAAAAAAATTGGGTAGTGCAAAATATGTAATTAGTATGCCGAATTTCAAGTTTCTAGGTCTCATAATTTCTCAGATTTAATAGATTTCATACCACATCGGGATATCGCAAATTGCGGAAAAAGAACTAGCGATAAATATTTATTTAACTTTTGACTGTGTATCTCACAGTCATTGATTAATACGCAACCCAATTTGTCGCGCAAGAAGATTTAGGCACATATAAACATTCAAGGATACATAATATTTTTACTAAGTTATTTACAATAAATATAAACATAATGTTTTTTCACCATGTCAATATATTACCCAGTATATGTTTCATATCGTAAAAATATCGAATAATTTAATAAATATATAATAAATCTCTAGTAAAAGCTATGAGACTTAGAACCGCCGCGATAGATTTCCAATAATCTGCAGATTAATCTGTAGTAACGCTGTTTTTTCCACAATTTCGATTTAAGGAGTTTTAGAGAGCGAAGATTTTTGAGAAATTTTTTTTGGGATATTTTCAAAACTATTTTACAGAAAGTCTGAAAAAAAATTATTTTAGAATTCTCATAACTTGCACTTTTTCTATGGCAAATTAAATTTAAAAAAATATTATTTAGTTTGTCCCCAAAAATATTTCCTTATGAATATATTTAATTGTTAACAATTGGGATAAATAAGGCTTAATACTAAGTACATAGCTATGCTGAATTTCAGTTTCTTTGTTTATCGATTTTGAGGAAATCTAATTATGGCAGACAGGTTAGTGGATTCGTACATGATTTTGACGTGTTGCATTTTTCCCTGTGATGTACAGAATTCCAAAACCTAGTATTAAATACACACACACACACTCACACACATATATATATATATATATATATATATATATATATATATATATGTTTGTGCGTGCGTGTGCGTGTGTGTGTGTATACCGGAAACTACAATGACAATGAGAGTAGACATGAAGCAAAACATGCTTCCCATAGAAATATTTAGTTTCCAACGTAAACGTCAGCTAAATCTATTAGTTACAATAGACTTTTTTATCACAGCACAGCAATATAAAATAAGATATTCCATATCTAGTTTAAAATTTCAAACTACTTATTCAACGTGTCTCAAAAAGAATTAAATTTTTTCAACACACCGTTTAATTGTTTTTTAATCGAACCCATCTCAGAATCAACACCGATATCTTAATAATAATATTCTGTAATAGTTACCTAAGTATAGTTATCCTGTCTTCATTAATATTTGGATCTCATCGGGTACTATCTGCTAATTGAATAAGTAGCCCTAATTTTTTATGGAACATCATTAACTAATGGAGAACTGCCCTTAATTAATAAAAGCCAGTTACTTAGTACGAGCGCACACTATTTGGGGGTGCCGGTTCATTAACCATTCATTTTGCTCATAAATTTATTTTATCTAGGTTACATGGCCCATATTGCCTTCTGTGTGTACGTTTATGTGCCAGTATAGGGGTTAAGTATTATGACTTGTTTCTGAATAGATCGTTTAGGTAACTATACTTAAAACATTTTATACATTTCACTTGTAAGAAGTGCCTCGACTGAAACTATGAAGATAACTTCACTTAAGTTACGCAAACAGAAGATTAGGCTAAGTGGTTAAATGCATCTTAAAACTAATTAGTGTTTATGAGATATATGAAGTCTTTACTTATTCAAAATCAGTTTCCATTAAATTCCTACTTAACAGGTTATTTTCCCCCAAATTCTCTTGCGCAGACTATTTGGGTTGCGTAGTAGTCAATAAGTAGAAAGTAGAAAGGTACGTCTTTCAAAGGTCTTTATTTACTTAAAAACAGATTATTTTCCTTATATTTGAAGTTATTTTAAAGAGGATATAATACAGAGGCAGGTTCGTATCTAAAAGAGGATACAGTATGGTGAGAAATTACTTAACCATATGAAAAAAAACACATAATTTAAATAGTCAAACAAGTAAGTAATGAAAACAGGATAGGATTCGGGTAATGGCAGTTTTGTCTAGTAGGTTTTCCACCAGACCATTGGTTTAGTTAATTGTTCGGTACTTTAACCTCTCTGTGTGTAATATTTCCGATTTTTCAATTATTTTTTTGTTGACGCTTTAGGTTTATTTATTTTTGTATTAATTTTTAGGATGATGTACCTTAAAATGAAAAAAAGAATTCCTTATAAAATAACACACATGACCGTTTAATCGTCTGTCACAGCCGTTTTTCTCCGAAAACGCTTGATGAAGAAATTTGAAATCTGTCAGAGTTATTAAATATAATAACCTGCAGATATCTTTCAGTTAGGATTTAAAAATATGTATAAAGGTTTTACGGGGGTTGGGATTACAAAATAAATATTATTTTCGTTGACGTATTGCAAACCTTGTCTGCATGAAAATGTCTTTTAACGGGTAATATACACGCACGTCCATCCCGAAGGTCCTTTCGAAATATTAGTGAAAGAATTTTTGAAATCGGATAAGTATCGGAGAGTTTCGGAGATTACCTCCTACATTCAAACTTAAAAAATGTAACTTTTTTATAATACATGAGATTTTTTTTAACGGGATAATGTAAAACCTACGTCCATGCTGAAGATCTTTTCCAAATATTGGTAAAAGAATTTTGAAATCGGATGAGTAGTTTCTGAGATTACCTCCTACATCCAAACTTACAAACTTTACACTTTTTTCAAGCTCCGAACTTCTGACTTTACTCCTCAAAAACTTCATACCGGGCGCTTTATATGAAAATTGATTCAAAAGTTTTAGTAGTGACTTATAACGTGAAGTTATAAGCGGAAAACATATTTTATTTTCTTTTTCTAGGTAGTAGTATTCAGAGATATAGTCAAAAATATGCAATAAAATATGTCGCCCTCCCTTGTTTCCAAAACCACTGAACTTAAAATTACGAAAAAGCTGGGTTTCATAAGCAAAGATGTTTAGGATAACTATAAAGTTATTCTAAATGTCATAGTCCTTGAAATTTACGACCTAATATATATTTAGATATTATTATATAATAATTAACTTAGATAATTAATTGTTGAATAGATTTGGCGTTAATTTTCTACAAATTCATTATTCACAAATATATGAAACTACGTGATGTAGTATTATTTCTACTTTATTTAAATTCTTTACCACGACCTAGGATTCGTTGTATCACAACATCTTCTCTCCTTCTAGTTTTCCTAGGATTCCTTTCTTTCTATCTGCTATTCTTTATTAAACACAATCCTTGCATTACGTCCTGACAAAGACTCCGTTCACAAAAACTGAATCAAACTGAACCGATTTAAATTCAAATCGCTCTTGAAGATATTAGTAAGACAACTTTCGTAATAGCACGTTCATATTCAGTTTTAAATTTTCTTTGCTACATACCGAATTTCACGTTTCTATATCCATTAGTAATAGTCGTAATCTTTTAAGTGATATGACTTTAGTGAGTGGGTCATTCATTGTCCAAATCACTGATTTTGGAGTACTATATCAGTATCAATTGAAGCTATATTTGTAAAAGTTAAGGAAATATTGTGTAGCAACGAGTTTCTGATTAAATTGGTAAAACATAATCTTTATATCATAAATAGGTGTGGAGTTAAGGATGAGCCAAAATTAGCTCGAAATTCGTTTATGTAGTGCACTGCTTGCTTACGACATGTCTTTTAGATAATCGCTTAGATTACTCATTAGTAAATAAATAATTCTGTATTCAGTATAATTTATATTAAACAGAAACCAATTGGAAGGGATTAAAATATATAACTCAATGTTATGATGTATTCTATTATTGCCCGCATTTGTTACTTGTATTTTTTTATTCAGTGGTTTAAAATTAACGATTTCTGTTTTTTAATTACAGATTCGAAAGCATTTAAACATTAAAAAAAATGAATATAATAAATTTTGAAGCCCTCAAAACCAGATTTTGTACACAGGTTCAATAATCTCACCGTTACAGGTTTTTAAACAAGAACTTAAACAAATTTGTTTCTTGGTGAAGAATTTTTACTTTTTTTTTAGAGTGACGCTCTCAAAAGACTTAAGTAGATATCAATATTAGTACGTCGTAAATTAAATATCTCGTCTCTCTTACATCCGCCCAATAAGGATTAATTTGATTTTAATGATTTATAACGAAATTATTAATATAGAGCGAATTCATTATCCGACATCCGGCGCAGCGCGTGCCTTCCAGCGATTCATATCCGGCCCGCGTTATCATGTTAATAATTTGACGAGACAAAGGCCACGGCGCCTCCCCGTCGTCTCTCCCGCCGCCATCAATTATGTAAGGGATTCCTTTCTTTGCACTTTGATGTGGCCGATACACGAGCCGCCGGCTGGAGTCGAATTACCGCATGCCTCTAATGTATTCAAAATTTATTATTCAGAGGTCGCAGGGGCGAACCTCTCGTCCCCTGCGTGCCTCATCGATTGCGGTCCTAAATGGATAAATGTTTGCTAGACTGAATTTATTTGATATCTATTTTAATACTTAGTGCAATTTTGTAGAGGTAAGTTATTATAAAGAATGTGAAGATTATATAGAGAAGAAAGCAAAATGTGGAAGCGATTTATAAGACTGATCGTGAAATATATTAAAGGAGAATGAATATTTATCATAATGTCGGCACTTTTGGGTAAATTTAATTTTAACAATGGGATAATATTTTATGTTAATGCATGTATTATATATAACCCATAGAGCTGCTTTGCTGTAAAAATCATTCATACCTTTTTGTGTATATCACACACAGGTATTAATGATTTATATAGTAAGGCGGCTATGGGTTATTGAGTAGGTGTAATATAGTTATATCACCTAACTTCTTATTCTTATTACGCATATATATATATATATATATATATATATATATATATATATATATATATGTATGTATATATATACATATATATATATATATATATATATATATATATATGTATATATATATACACGCACATATATACACTTTTTGTCTGCTTGTACGCCAAATGATAGTTGGGGTTTGGTGTATGTTTTGTAAGGAAAAAATATTCAATTGAATTAATTTTTCACTTTCAAAACTTCATGTCAGCTCGATTTCTTTTATCCTACTTTTTGATATTGAAGATTCCAGACTACAGATTTTACAGTTTTGTCATTGGTCCATATTTCATAGTTTCGCGATTATATAATTTTATACCTGCAATTTAGCTTAATTAAAAATATTATACCTGCATTTTAGCTATTTAGCAATACAGATATATGCATAAAATATAATGTCTCCTGTCCATATTTTGGTCGTTTTTCTGTCTCTTTACTTTTAAATTGAGTTCTCGTAGATTGGTTTTGTTTGATTACATTGGTTGTTTATTGTGAAATGTTTTTAAATATATAAAATTAATGTTGGTGTTGAGGTTGTGACACTATGTTATCATTTATGAGGCATCTCCTAAAGTACGGGCAAGCAGGAAGCGTTATGAATATCGAAGACAGCAAGGAAGGAAAGTCATTCCATCATTAGAGTTCGAAGTCAACATTTCAAAGATTTTTCTTCTGTAGGTAATTCAATATAAACTAAGTTTATCACTGGACGTTATGGTTGTATGTCACTGAAGGGACCCTATGAAATAAAATTGAAGGTTATCCGCTTTTAATAAACATTTTAGAAGTAAATTGCTCCTAATTTAGTTTGCAGCTGTTAGTTTAGGATTAATTTTAAAATGGGTGCAAAATTGAATATTTTTGAAATATTTCACTTTTTATTTCCGTCAACGTAAGAATGTTTTCGACGCTGGTATACAGATATCTCAAGTTTACGCCATAGATTGATTAATAGAATGTGCAAAATATTGATTTGAAGAATTTCGTTTTGGTTTAATAATACTTTGGTTGACCTGCTGAAGTTGACGATGACGAAATGAAAATAATAATTTAACGGAAATTTTGCTTTTTGAACTGTTTCCAAGAGATCAAATGATCAATTGAAATGTTTCCTGTTAACAACCAATAAAAGTGGAGCAAGCAGAATTGGCAAATCTTATAGGCATCGCGTCGTATCATGACTATTCGTTCACACACTTTTAGTAACTTATGAAAAATTATTAAAGCTTGATTGGAAAGTTATGTTAAATTTATTATATAGTTCTAACTTATCACAATATTTAATGAACTAATGTTCATACGAGATGGTGAGGATAATTTCAAAGTTTGCAAAATTATATTAATGATGACATTATCACTGATGACCTGAAATCGATATGTTTTTTGTTGGTTAGGACAATAATTTCTATAAGTGTGTAATCACGAAATTACCAAAAGGATGATACAAATTCATTGAACGAAATCAAAAATATATAATTAAATAAAATTCATTCACTGTATAAAACTGATTAAATTTTACTTCACATTACGAAATTAAAATTACTTACTCGCAACTCAGTATAAAAATGAAACATTTTGAAATATGCATCGAAGATTGTTCAAAGATAATAAATCAATAAGAGGGGAATATACAAAATACATAAAAGGGTAATGATAAACGTAACCAGAGAAAGAAATAAAAGTCGCCGTTCCACAAAACGCGAAATGGTTGCCAAGCAGCGACATAAAACGCACATGTATTCCCGATAATAACAAGGCATTATATTTTCGATTTATATCTCGGAATACGTATTGTATGCGACATAAAACCGAACGATACTCAATAATAAAACATGTGACGAAAATGGCAAGTTGAATGGCTGAAAAGCTCTTCGTTGGGCGGGTTCCCCACACCCGCATCGATGAAAGCTCAGAATAAGTGTAATAGTGTAATATAGTGAAAATTTAGCTACTTTTTGTTTAATAAAAAAATGATGTAATAAAGAGGTCTCAACAGTTGAAAAGTACGTATTTAAATTTTTATGTCGAAGTTACTCGAATATCGATTTGAATCTTTACTTCCGGTTTACGACGAGTAAAAAAAAATCGAATTTCGAATTCTATGGAAAAATTAAAAACTGCATACTTTTAACTTCAAGAAACAATGTTTATAAAGTTTTGTTACAAATTGTTTGATTAAAAAAATAAGCATCCAAAAAATGCATTCCTCATACATTGTTAATTTTCAAAAGCTCGTAACTCGACAATAAAGCACCATACGAAAAAAAAAATGGGTGTGCACATCCATGTTCAATAGAAGTATAATCTAACAGAATATGAACAAATTTCACGACCTGACTTTTTTTTCGTTGTCCGCTTGGCGTGAAATGCCCCAATAGGTAAAATGTTTTCTAAATTTAAAAAAAGAGTTAAATGTTTTAAAGGGGTTATTTAGTAGTAAATTGCTCATTTTGTACGAAAATAACTCTTGTTTATCTATATATTTAGTTTTTTACAGACACTGTAGGTATGACACCTTATTCAAAATCGTAGTATAATATTGATTATTTTTTTTATTTCGTTTCTTTTTTATACTGTATGGTATTCGTAACCAGGTGCTCCAATTAAAATTATTACTTTGGTAGCGGTTTCGCGTTACTTTCTTTCACCAGTGGTTCCTTCACGTTATTCATCCCTTTATAGGATTAAACGTTCACGAACCGGTGTTCGCTGTTATAGAGTATTTTTTAAATACATATATATATATATATATATATATATATATATATATATATATATATATATAAATATATTTTTTTATATATATATATATTTTTTTTCTGATATAACAAAAACATGTAAATACAAGTATATTTTTAATCTAGTATGGTTAGTATAGTGTGTCTTATCTTAATATTGATATCTCCAATCATTTTATTCAAATTCTATTTAGTATAGCATCATCTGTCCACTGTGTATATCTTTGAAAGAAATACCATGTATTATTAGGACAGTGATTGCAGTATGTATGTATGTACGATAATTGTGGCGTTATTAGCAAAACTTATCACGCCTAATTTCTATAGTAAGCTGTGATGTACACGTCATCACTGTGGTATGCTGGGTTGATCACAAGGCATATGGCCTTTAACGGCGCGGCTCACCACGGGGACCCGGGTTCGATTTCCCGCCGTTCGTCGAACGGGGTTTGACTGGTGTTATTATTGTCTGTAAGAGATTGCTATTTTAGTAATAAGCCCGCCACATATGTCAGTTAGATACATTAAAGTATATAAGTAAGTAAATAAACGTATTAAACTTATTCTTATTAATTTTAGAAAGTTAGAAACTCGAGAAGTTTTATGTTGTAAGGCACTGTGTTTTCATCTAGATCCATTAAATTATAATATTACTAGTACTTTGAAATTATTTACTACATTTATTAAATCTTTGTGTTTTAAATAATACTATATTTTACTTATCTAGCAAAGAAAAAAATTATTTAATAATTTTATTTATTAAATAAATAAAATAAGAATTTTCCTTGCACCATGTAATGTAACAAAAGCTCCAGTGATAGGCAAAAGCTCGGGCCTGATCCATTTCCGGTGAGGCAACTTTGCGGACCGTTCCGACCTTCAAAGTGTTTGGCGCATTAACTCGCCTGAAGTAGGTCGAACCAATTCCGCATTTGGCATCCAACTTCGTCGGCCCGCTTCGTGCCAAGTGATGTATTGTAGGCCAATACGAACTTGTAGCAATGTTAATAGGATTTCGTTTTTGGATGAATTATTCCATCTCTGGCGACAAATTGTCATTTATTGTGTCAGTTGACTATTAAACGTATTGGTTAGTATTAAGACGATTGATTACTGAGAATGCGCGAATAAGAAAATTGTTAGTATGTTGTGAGTCAAGAACGTGATTGTCTACTAAATTAACAATGTCGAAAAATGAGGCGAAAGAGTTTTATTGCATTTATTTGCTTAGGTCTTTCAGAATATAATGAAATATGAGAAATGGGTCCGCTGTAATGTCAAAGTCTTTGTATTTATATTTTATATCGATAATATTACAATCGGCACAATTTTGTTTTTGAACTTCAATTGTTATATTTTCATTATTCCAGTTAAATGTGTAGACTTGTCACGTATTCAGAACGTATAACGATCTACAATTGAAACGACTTCTCTGACGATGTTGGATATAAATATACCGTTGCTAGGTAACGGTTAATTAATTAATGAATATGTTTAAACCTGTCAACGGCACGCCGATTCCACATGTCACCTTTCTCACCTTCGCTCAAGTATGAAATATATTATTGTGATACTTTTTGTGACTGACGCGTCGATCAAAATTATCACTAACAATAGATCAGAGTCCATTTAAAGAGTCCTATTCTGGGACCGTCTGAGACATGACGGGGAAACAACAGCTTAAATAAAACCAGGAATATCATCTATAACTTATGTTTCAACTATAAGACTGTGATCATTTTTCGTAAGACCCACATAGACGTATACACATAATGACAAATAACATTTCTAAATATAGTAAATTACGCTTGATAGTTACGTTAGCAAACCTGACTATAATTAAAGTATTTGAAAACTATTATATGTTAATTGGTTAACTATCTATACATATAATAAAATTGTTACAGCGTGAATTCTGTTCATAATATTATTTAAAAAAATGATTGATTTAGCATATAGAATGGTAATAAAAGCTAGAAAATATTTTTCACGAATTTTTATCTGTCTGTATGTTAATTTGAGCGAATATCACGCAAAATCCACTGGAGCTTTTTTGATAAAATTTAGTATGGTAATTGTATGTACTTAAAAGCAGTAAATAAGAGAAACAAACGAAAAAATTGCTTCCAAATTATACGCGAACAAAGTTGTAAGTACAGCTAGTTGGTCATAAGAAAAGGTCGTAAGCTAGTTGGTCAAAAAAAGGCAAGTTATAATGTAACGAACAATTTAGGTACATCGCATAATTAATATAACGTTGAACTAAAGAGGATTTGAATCATTGTTGTTTCCTGAAAATAGTTAACATTCAGATGTTTCCGCGAGGAGATCATAAACAAGAACTATTCTAACACACGCTAGTGTGAACCAGTGTTGATTTGAGTAATATGGAGGGTACGATGAATAGTTGTATTCACCCGCTCTCGTATATTTATTTAAGACAAAAAGGATATCCGAGATTATAGTACAGCATATAAAATTGTTTCGCATTTTAGTGATATTTATGAAAGAAAATAATTAAAGACATAGTGAGCCGAAAAAATAAATAACTATATTGTCTTTCAAAGACATTTTTGAATAGTAACTTCTTTAGCGATGCTTGTGCCATTCTGCTATGTTAGAATTGTTTAACGCTTGAGGAAACAAATGTTGATCGCATCCGACCGGCAACGGAACCGGACGGGCGCTAGCAACATGGCGCTCGAGAATGCCAAAATGTTTTTATCCTAGGAGCAATTACGAGCTTGGGTGATTCATAAAAAAATTCATAAAATTCATAATGTATATAGCGGATCTTTTTTTCGATTACGTTCACTTATATGTGCAAGAATGGGACAAATTATATAGGATAAACACAGTCTTTCAAATATCTTTAGCCAAATTGTCTACCCGTATTCAATGTGTGAATTGAGGATATTCCGGTCATTATCGAAAATATTTTTTATACATTAACTAACTAGCCTATAGCGCAATTAATATGGCGATGTAATAATATTTTAAAAATGAATTAGTGTATTAGTTTCTTTTTATAAATAAAGCTGGATGTGCCCATAGTTTCATCCGCGTGGAGTTATCTTAATTGTAGTGTTCGATGGGTCAAGATTTTTGGGTAGCCCCCATCTATGTCTACAATGGCAATATGTAGTTTATATAAGCTTATTTCATGTCAAACCTTTGAGGTCAAGTTTTAGACTCATTCTTTTTGAAAAGATATCCACATAAAGTAAAGGTCTAATCCGCCTAATCCTTTATATATATGTATATATATATATATATATATATATATATATATATATATATATATATGTTTATATGTGTATATCGTTCCAACACACGAACAATTAAATATATTTTCCTATAAAGTTTTGAAAACATGTAAAAGTAAAACGAGTTCTCGAACAGCATTAATGCACCTATAATATGTTTTTGTGCCCGTATGGTTTTAGAACCTATGATTTTAAAATTTTTTTTTCTTTTATTCGACAAATTAATTGACATTATTTTGTGACATCTTTTGGAGGATATGAGGTGTACTTCATTTTTTATTGAAAACAAAGATTTATACTTGATTTTGGTACAATACTTCTTTTAATTTTTTTTAACAACATCCCGAAATACAAGTCACAATACGTTCCACAAAATATGTCGGAGAACATAGGTGAAAAAAAGTGTAATTGTGTCCAACAAATACTTCAGTTGAAGATGGTTACCCACCCAGCACCCTATATCTCAGAGATGTTATATTTATTGCATTTATATACGCTGGTTTTTTCCAGTTTAAAATGCTTATATCATTAACACCATGCTTATATCGGTAACAAATGCATTTACTATTTGCTTTAAACTGGATATAAACTAAAAGTCTCGTATAAGCTGATCTGAACATTCTAGCAAAAGGATTATTATTATTGGAGCCTTGGAACCCTAACCCCAATCGTACGTATAAAGATACTTTAACTCTGAATTCGGATAATTTACATACCTATCCTAAATATAATTGATAGACTGAATGCGCACTAAGAATTCCATAAAAACACACTGGTTTTTTTAATCTTACTGGAGTTTATACCTAAATTATCACTTGGAAGTTTGAAACTTAGTAAATTTTCTGTAATGAAAGAAAACAATCAAAACTTTATGATGATTAAATTTATTATAGGTCTCATTTAGTTCTGAATAAATATTTTTTATGCCTAATGAATCGTGTTGGTACACATAGATGACTTACGGTTATAATCGTAAAATAGTATTATCATTATAGATAGCTGGTGAAATTTAGTTTGCTTCCTGCTATGTTGTCATTTAGAGTATTAAAATATATCGGGATAATTGGATCAAATACGTGGATTTAATGGAGTGTTCGTCTGGCGATGCATAAGCTTTCATGGTAGTGCTAACTACACCAAATTGCATGATAAATCTAGATCCATATCATCTTCTATTCACCTGTATAAATCTTTTAATTTACACATGAAATATAAGCGTTCAGATTGAATGTTACCCGGAATTGAAAATAAATGCGATTTTGTACAACAATTGACAGCAAATACTTTTTATTTTTATCTCTGTAGTAGTTCCTGATGGATAGTATTTTTCTTTTATAATATTTATTATACATTTTATGATCATTATTTAGTATTGTCTTTACAAAAAATTCTGTATGTTTGGTTTTAGCATATGTTAACTAATACCGTGTATCCCGAATTCCTAAATCCGAGCGTTATTTAATGAAATTACCACTAAAAGTGAGCGGATTTTGATTGGAACAGACGTAAATAATAGCCTGGATTTACACAAAGAATACATCAATGCAGTTAACACGATTCACGATAATTTCTCCATCTTGGTTATGGCGGTGCTTTGTAACACTGGTTAATATGTGAAACGGTGAAGATACAATTTATTTCGCTTACGCAGATCGCGCAAAACACAGTTACCTTCACGTTTATGTATTTTTCAATAAGGCATAATATTTACAATTAAAAATAAATTATTTAAAACTTTCCAGAATTTGACTACAAGGTTGATTTGATGGAAAGCGGCCATCCATAGTTCTGATAGCTAAGGGTTGTTGTATTTTGGGTACAGTAGTACTACTGGATATAATCAAGAGAAAAGTTTAGTTTCTTGGTTTTTAGGAGTGTAAGCAAAAACTACTAATCCTATTCAAGTGTAACTTTCTTAATATAATAGTTTACAGTTTTCCAATTGCTATCAGTGTGTTGCTTTCGGATATGGCAAGGGAGGAACAAAAAAAAAAAAAAAAAAAAAATATATATATATATATATATATATATATATATATATATATATATATAATAACGCAAATGGTATTATATTGCGAAGCAGACAAATCCTAAATCCACGTTTTGCATTAATATGGTATCAACTTTTTCTTGAAATACTCTACTATAATGCTATTTATCAGATTAAGTCAGATTACTGAAACTGGAATAAACGTATTTTAATACCAATGGAAATTTCACTGTTTCTTGGTTATTAAATGAAAAACATATTTTAAAAATAAAATATTTAACAGAAATGATTTTCGTTCGCGTTTATTTCATAAAAAAAATTCAAAAAATGTTTTCCATACAAACTGCGTTTCTTGCAATAAACTGCTTATTAAAATTTAGTGACACTACACACAGAGTAAGAAATTACGAACACGTAATATTTAAAAAAGGTAAGAAAAAAATTTAAAAGTTTAAATAAGCAAGAATGATTGCATAAAGAGGTGTTATAAATTTGATGTTTACAGCCCTTTCACAGCATTTTCATAGTAAAAACATTATTTTATTTATTTATTGATCACAGCAAAAAATATATTTTTTTGCTGTGATCATTAAAATATTTTTAAGTTCAATTTAAGTAACCCGACATATTTAGTAAATTGATATTAATGCATATTATTTCACTGAAACAAAGATAAATTATCACCGAAGCCAGCACAACATTTCATTCAAAATACAACTGCCGGTTAACGGTAAAAAAATATCGCAGTTGAAAATTATGTACATTTATTATGAACTCGTTGTTTAAATATTCCCTTCGCCCCGTCATATTCATTTATGTTATTTTTTAATAAAATGTAAATCGGAAAATCTCACTCAAATGACAATTTACAGAGCAACAAACCTTCCTTCCACGACGAAAATTGACATTTACAGTAACAAACCAACAAAATAAAGATAAACAGGAACAATAAATAAAGCTATAAATTGAATCTATTATCAAATATAAGAGGTGTATTTTAGAAAAATAGCTACTTTTACGCTGTTTTAAACTTGTTTATTGTAAATGACATATAAACAGCGAATGAAAGCACAGTTGTAGTTATGATTGAAATAATACACAGGATTGTTTTACTCTGAAGATAGTCATAAACTACGAGCTGCCACCTTCTGGCGCTACCATGATGAACGTTAACTAAACTCTTATGGATATACTAATAATACGTATGGTCGAATTGTAGGTCTCTAAAAGGTATAAAGAAAAAAATGTGGAAGAGCATTTATCTGTCTTTTAAGGATAAGCCTCGGTAACTGTTTTCAAGTGCACGAGACAAAAAAGATGTTTAGGTTAATTTATTATTCTCCGTTAAAAAAAAACAGCAAATTTAAGCATTTTTGATGGATAAAAATTAACTGTCCACATTTTAAAAATTGGATTAGTAGTTTAAGGGAAAGGAAAAGTTTTTGAAAGAAAATAAAAGTAAAAATTACATTTTAATGATACTCAGCGTGATGTAATCGCATATTGAGATAGGGAATGGGTTGGAAGGAAGGGCCATAAGGGTGTGATATCGCACTAAATTATTAAAATTTTAAATTCATATAAGCCGAGGGCTATGTTTATAAAAACAAGTATCAGCAAATCCTGATCAAACAATTTAATTTTGTCCGTACGAAATCTTTCTCTGGGTCGTTTCGGCACTTGAAGGAAAATATATTTTTTGAATAAAGAAATATTTTAAATACGATCTTTATTATCCATATACTTATTCACGTGAAGTTGAGGCAGATCGCTAGTCATATATAAATCAGCATTTTATTTTAATAAGTTTTTTATTTTGTTACAGTCGATACGACAGTTCAGTATGACGCATCAAGGGCTTATCTAAAGGAACTTGACATCAGCAACACGTTGTGGATTGGACTTATAAAGAGTAATATGGATGGTGACTTTACCTGGACGTAAGTTATTTTTTTCTGTTATGTATTTTATTTTCAACAGCTAACATTTTTCTTTTCTAGGTTTCGTTTCCTTTTTTAATAAGCGAAAAATATATAATACGGATAAAAAGTATTTTTTTAAAACCCCCACTTTTTTACAATCTTTTCGTTTAGACACTCGTCGCAGTTTTGAAGCTTATTAATAATATTGTGTAGTATAATTTATGAATTAGATTCTGATTAATGGGAACGGAATATTTTTTAAATTATAAACTTTGATGAAATATTCTCAGATTCTGCGTGAAACATTGCAATTTGACACTTTAAATTGTGCTATTCTAGTGAAATTCACATTTCAATATATGATTGGTAGTTCGCACACACAAAGCGAACGGTTGCTGGAATTTTAAATAAAACGTATAAACTTCATTCCTATATTGTACGTAATTACAAAAAACTTCTCGAATCAGAAATGATTCATACGAAATTGACTACCTCTCTTTAAAACGTCAGTTCATAGTCTCAAGGCAAGCGGACGCTTGTTGGATTATCAGCTATATTCAGAGTGAAACAATATCGTAATTAGGATAGTTGCATACAAGAAATAAATCATTGTGTTGTTATAACGAGCTTGCCGTCAGTTTATTGTCTCTCTTTCGATAATAATTTTAACAGTTGTCTAGTTTTAAATATATGTATTATATTTTGTCAATGAAATATAATTCGGCAACAAAGTTTTATTGTGCATTTAAATTAATATTTTATTGCTTTATTTTTTAATGTGTATTTTCGTTGTGAAAGTAAACAAATAATGGCGACTATCGAATCTTGCTCTTTATTCCGTGATTAAGATAAGGTTTTTAAATTTTTCTCTCAGTGAAAAAATAGTATAATTGAGAATGGTGGATCGAAGCCAATTTTGAAATTATATGTTCGTAATGAATGTAGTATACGATATTTTCACAGTAATTTCTATAATTAGTATTGGTATTTTCACAGTAATTTTTATCATTGCCTTTTGCTATATATTTATAATCTAGTGGTTTTAATGTAGTTGGTTTAGATAATCTGGGTAATTTGACAAATGCTAATAAAGCATATGCTAGTTCTGAAAAACATTTATCGTGCACAGTAAAACTACAGAATTTTAGCTCTTCGCTTATATAGGGGCAACTAGCTATTGCAAATCGGGACCATAATGACATAGAAATACAAATAATTTAAAAAGATTAATAGATACTGTTGTATTTTTAGGTAAGCAAGAATTAGCTTTTCATGGTCATGATTAAGGTCATAGTTCGATAAGGGGTCATTACGTTGAGAGTTTATAGTTTTTGAGTGCCTACGATTCAATTATTGAGACATTTATATTACACCTTCAATGTCAGTTTCAGCGCTATCAGGAGCGGTAGTGGGTGCTTCCGCGCGTGTGTGTTTATCTATATAATTTTTTACATGTCCGTCCCTTCGTAGCTTGCTATTTCCAAAACGTACTGCAAGCTACTGATACATATATATATATATATATATATATATATATATATATATATATATATATATATATATATATGTAGCCATGGAGGACTAAATATATGTAGTGGAGTGAAAACGAATTAGATTTTTACAGTTCGGCATCAAAATTTAAAAAAGAGAACACTTATAGAATCGTCTCATTGTCTGTCTCTCATTTACACGTATTTCTTTCAGAGATTATCCGTTACAAAAAAATTTCATAATCATAGGGATTGGCCGTAGTTACAAATATTAATGCCATAATTTCTCCGTATGCAGGCTTTGAAATACCTAAATTAATCCAGGCGGTTGCAGTTTGTGCAAAAACTTTATATAGTGGTTTTTTGGCCGCCAACTTGATCAACCTTTAAACTCTTTCAACAAATATTCTATCAAGAGTAGGCCGGTTCTGTGAAAAAAATAGAAAATATTTCTTATGGAAAAAGGAACATTTTTCGTTTTAATTGTTTTTCAAAAGTGATATTTTTAAAATTATTGCTTTCCCTAGAAAATATAAATTTTTAAGCGTAATTACTACGAGAACATTGACTTGGGTTCACTCTTTTTTTTCTACAAAAAGGTCTCTTCAATTTATTTTCTCCGCGCAGCGCTAATTTGTTTTTGTTGATGTAAGATATACCCATTAACTAATTCTAATAAAATAATATCGTTTTAATATATTTTGAACTCTCTTTCTTCCTCTTGCCGACTGGGCTATGTTTCTACTTAACGGTAGAGGAAACAATTGCGGGAGTTCGACGTCCACTTTGTTGAATTATTCACAAAACTAAATTTCAATTTCAAAGAAAAAATTAAATTTCACAGTTAAGAATTTATCTTTTCGCATTAATATTTAACATTTTGAAATGTATGTTTCCCTTATAATATATAAAGAGCTGAATATAATAGCTTATTTAGAAAATTACTCTACTGGGTTGGCTAAAAAGTAATGAACGTTTTTCGAAAAACATCTAAAAAATATAGAAAAGTTCTAGAAGCTTCCATGGTCAAAGATTTATGAAGGGCGTGGCACGCTCTCACTGTTTCAGTAGTAACCAAGACGCTACTCTGTTAACGCGCATAATATATGGACGATATTAAGACGTATGTGAGACATAGTCATTTTTAAAAGTACCAATTTGGTTACTCTGCTGCCGAAGCTATGCGTAACATAGACCTACACGATGGTTCCAGCGGTTTCGCAACGGCCATTATTCCTTGACTCATAAACCACGCTGTGGTCAACCGATAAAATTGGATAGCCACAGGTTAAAGTTGTTGTAATTGAAGAAGATAACTGATTAACGACCCAAATGTTAATAACTGAGCTCGAATTCTCCCACTAAACTATAGAGAATCGTTTACACCGCTTGGGAAAAGCTTCATATACGGTGCGTGGGTACTACATGAATTTAGCTCGGATCAGCCATAGCTGTAGCCCGGTCCTCATATAGCCGAACAGACCCGCCTTAAAGTTTTGGATTTTGTATTGACACAGATCCCCCACCAGCCATATTCTCCAGACCTTGCACCAACTAGTTATTGTTTGTTTAGACCGCTCAGCAACACCTTACGCGAAAAAAAGTTTGATGAAGACCTGAATTTTACGCAGAGGCTATCCACACCCTGCCAGTGCATTGGAGACATATAGTACAAAATAATGATGATTATTCTATCGACGATCAATTGACTTTAAATTAGAAATATTATGAATAAATTATAATATTAATGACCGCTAAATACTTATTAGCCAACCCAATATACATGAAAAGAAATGTTATGAAAGCGTATTTGGGCATTTGAAATGAAAAACGGACTAAATGCACAAACTATAATTCCTTCTTATCATTTTTATTCATCATTTACATTTAAGTTCAAAAGCTAGGGCATACCAAATTTCATGAAATGGATTTTAATTTCAACCATTTGTTTTAATGTCATCAGAAATCAAAATGCTACAAAATGTAGAAATAGTAACCAAACAAAAAAATAACTTTCTTTGTAAAATGTATTTTTTAAAAAGTGATGTTTAATTTACTGCTTAATTTATTATTTCATAATATAAAATAAGTAATTGAATAACGGTCAATATTATCCAGTGAATGTCTCACCGGGATTGTAATTGATCTTAAAATCAATCTTAAATCGTTCAATGTGTAAATAAATAAATTACCAGTGACTACCGCGCACTGTCCGGCGAGGGATACTGGAGCTCTAGTCCTGAGGGGGCACGTGCACCGCAGTGTGCAGCGGCCGATCCTTCTGCCGACTACCGCTGGGCAGCGCATGACTGCGGTGGTCCAGACGTAGCTTCCTTCGTGTGCGAGCTGCCCGGTAAGAAAATGTTTTTTGTATTAATATTTATTTCACACATTGAAATGTCAAAAAGTTACTCTTCAATACTTTAAAGTTTAAAACTATTAAAAGCAAATGAATAGACTACAACGAATTTTATCTATACTGTAACGCAATAGAACATTATTTAAATTACCGGTCCTTTGTATACCAATTGTGCACGGGAAATAATAAAATAATTATATAACTGACAAAATAAAAGTGTGATGATAGATTAAAATAAAATTAAACTATAAATAAATTAAAATGAAAGCTAACGAAATTATCGAAGCGATTCTAGACAACCGTAGCATTGTGGTTCTTTCTAAATTCTCTCCGGACGACTAGATACAGTTAATGACCAAAGTTTGATAAGGCATGATGTCTTTATTCCGTCTATTGCCTTATCGACTCGTAATATTTGAGTTATTTCTTGTGATGTGAATCAACAAAATAACATATTTAAAAATAACATATTTAAAAATAAATCTTAAACCTCGTGATAACTTCTACACTAAGTTGTCTTCAATATTGAAAAAAAAACACTTAAGAAAAATTAGGAACAAAGTAAATATCGCTACGCTACGATGGAAAGTGTTATATAATGTTTACTTTAAATTTTAATATTTGTAATAAAAAAATAAAGTTTTTTTCAATTAGAAACACAATTTTTTTATTCTTTTAACTCTTGTGGAAAAATTACTGTACATTTAAATTTCTTTACACTGCTTTAAAAAAATACTTATTCTCATGCTTTGAGAATTCAAAATATATCAGTTTCGTGTTTCTAGTAATGCTTTTTTGAGAAGTGAAACATTGTTTTATCAATTCCAATTTAAATTTCAAAGCTGAAACCAAATATGTAACTGTACCGCATATTTTGTCCATACAGTACCTGTCTGGGCATCGAGTTGTCTTGTACGAGCCCTGCCAGCCCTTACAGCGGCTTTCTTGCCAGAGAGTGGCGCTATTCAGCTCACAACTGATTGCGGACTTGCAGGCGTCAGGCGTGTACTCTGTGGTCCTGATCAGGTAAGCAAATACGGAAATCGTATTGGAAGCCTATAGGTAATTTCAACTGGATAAACAATAATATAATTTTATTGAAACTTATGAAACGGGATAAAAATAAAAATGTATATGAAATGGTTTGCTAATTCCCCATTACTAATTTCTAGAAACTGATATAATTGTTTTGTATAATTTTATTTGAGGTAAATGTAAATTTTAATTCAATTTTTTTAAACAAATTTAATTTATTATCATAAATTTCAAAGTGAATCTTTGAGCATTTTTTATGTACAAAAATATTGTTGCAGAAACATGAAGATATTTTGAAAGAGCTGTCATGTGGATTGCCTGATGAAACATCTACGGAAACAAGTTCACTTAACAGTATTGGGACTAGCGCCATGACTTTAAACGGGTCTGCCATGACAACTTGGTCTTGGACAACTGACCCGAGTACTTCGAAAGATACAACTGTAGATGTCTCTACGCCACAAACTACGGAAATTAAACTTATGGAAACTTCATCGCAGCCTTCTTCTTCCAGTTCTCAAACATCAATCACGGAAAAAACACAAAATTTTAATATTTCAACATCAGTTCTACCATTAAGTACAGACAAATCAGAAACGACTACTAAAGTAGTATCCATAACAGAAAGTACTATAATAAATATTAAAAATACTGATAATAATGAAGACATCAACAACCAACATATAAGCAAGGATAAGTTGATAATGAAGACTGTTCTTATTCCTGCGTCTTTAAATGTGAACGATATTGACACAGACAATTTACAAAGCAACAGCATCTCCCAATTGAACCAAGATAATGATCTAGACTCGGGCAGTGACAATCTAGATTATCTTATGAAAACCAAACACATAAGTCCAAAAAATTTACATGACCAGATAGCTCAACTAGGTACTTTTGATAATATCTTTACTCAACCTACTGATAATTTCGTTCCACCTTTGGTAATGGCGAAAAGTAAACTTAGTAACGATATGACCGTAATTACATTGGAAGAAAAATATGCGCAACGTGAAGCGGAACATAAAAAGGAAATTGCCAGTATGAAAAAACAACACGCCGCTAAAAGCCAAGAAATAAAATATGCTAAACCCGATGTTGTCGCGATTACTCTCAAGGCAGGAACCTATAATGAAACTAGAACTAATGAAACAATTAATGAAGATACTAAAAATTTAACAACAGAAAATACATATGATATACCTAAGGAAAATAACACTAAAAAGCTTAAACTTGCACCGTCAAGTCTCTCAATTAAACCAAATATAACGATATTGAAAAATAAAGACATAGTCAAAGCCACCAATATCAAGAAAAAATATAATTCAGAAAAACAAACTTTGAGAAAGAAGCTTCAGGAAAAACAGATGGCAAAACCAAACAACAAAACAAAAGGAGTAATTGCAATTACCGAATCGCAACGACCTGAATATACAACAGTTGAAATGACAAGTAAAAGTATGTTATCCACAGAAACTATCCCTGTAACAATTAGTACAAATGATTATGAAAGTACAACAGATACAGTAAAAATAGAAGATATCGTTACATCGACAGATAGCGTTGTTTTAAACGTAACTTCGGGTTCAAGTACAACTAACGGTGTGAATGAACACAATGAATCTATTACCGCAGAAAATATACTTAGTACAACAATGAATTCATTAGAAGTAACGGTAAAACTAAAGACAAATGTAAAATTCGATGGGGATGACAAGTCACCGATAATAGAAATCGATATGAATGACGCCGAGAACAGGCACTCTTCTTCTCAGATGACAACGACTGATAAATCAAATCTTTATTCTGGAAACCTTGATTCTCAGGATCTTCCGAGACCAAATCGTTCGAGAAAACTTTCCACACCACAACGTTCAAAGTTTTATCCTTACTTGAGGATTTTAGGTTAAAACCATGTATGTGTATAAAGTAACGAAAATTGGTTAAACATATTGAAAATGACTGACAAATAATTGTGCTATTTGACACTATGACTGAATACTATGATCAATAGGAAATGGAACAGTTATTTGAAACTTAAGTTATATTTTGGTTATTACTGATTGTATTTTCTTTGCCATTGAAGTTTGCGTTCACAAATGTCACATATAAGCTATATCAAATTATTAATTAAATTTCACAAGACACAGTTGGTAATGGAAATTAATCTAATTTTGTTGGAGCACAACAATGTTGGTAATCGCAGTAAAGAAAGAGAAAACAAATTGATAAATTTATTAAATGAACACAATTCTCATTTTAGAACAAAATATAATAAGTTTTAATTTTTTATTGAAAATCCACAAATTTATTTTAAAATTTGTTTTTCATAGATAATTTCATAGTTGCCAAAGAAAATTACTCCAAATTGCAAACATCGTTACATTTAATCATTGTTAGGGAAAATTACATTTTATATATGCACATATTCTGACATCTATATTTACATAAAAAAGTATTTGCTTTAAGTGCACCGTTTAGAATTGATGAATGTGAAATAAGATTTATTAATGTTATTTTAGTAAAATTTAGGTGTTTGCGCACTAAAATTGCACGTAAAACGTTAGGATAAACGTAATATAACTATCAGTAGTAATTTAGCTAAAATAGAGTTAGTCAATTACAACTTGTTCAAAATGTTGCCTCTTATATTGAAGCATGTAAGTCGGATGAACATACAGCATCATTCTGACGCTCTCCAGAGTGGCGTTCGTCCGTTAGACATAAAGTACATAAACTAAATACATATATATTTTATCTTTTCCCCTTTAATCAAAATGTATAATGGCAATAAATAGTATTGTGCAGAGCCCCTATTTATGAAAGCTCTACCATATCTTATTTGGAGTTAACGAGAAAGATAGATAAGTTATAAACGTTAATTATGATATGAATAAGTTATACGGTTTCAAGTACAGTCGTTGAAAGATTTATTTGTATTTTTATTATATGTTTTTCAGTAAAAATTAGAGACTAAATCAGTATTTGTCGTTATGAAATAATGCGAGTAGCTGGAAAAATTTTGTTTTTGCGACAACGGTGTATTATGTATTTAAATCAACGCACAATTCTTTGAATTGTTTCGAAAATAATCTCGGAATATAAAAATAATGCACAAATAATAATGAACGGATATGACTTTTTTTAAGGACTATGTAAAGACTTTGTCCAGACAAAATGTTTAAACAAGTTTATGAACTTTTTATTGCACATCTGTACTGTTCAGCACGTAATAATATTGATAATCAAAACTTTACAACTGAACATAAAATCACAGAATTCTGTATAATTTTTGGAACAATATATCACTGTATTATATATTTAACTTAAATTTCAAATGAGTTTGGTATTTTAGAACAGAATTTCTTTTCTTTTAGTAACACTGTGCCTACCTTTAAATTCTCTTTTGAATTTCTATTTTTGAAAATTTTCATGGATATTTCATTATATTTAAATTTACATTCATCCATAATTTACAAAATCTGATATCTGCAAATAAAAAACAACTTCAGGGGCCTTAGAATCGTTCAATTTTATTCTTAAATATATCTCAAGATCGTAAAAATTATTAAAATATTATCTAATTCAAAAGTTTTACATCCAAATGGATTTTACGAAAACTCAATACCGAATAATTTAAAGTACGATGATGCAATTCATTCTTATTAATTATAATTGTAATACTATTGCATGTTGTAAACGAGCAATTATACACATTTATAATGTTAACTATTAAGTTTTTTTCTAATAAAATGTTGAGAAATATTAGACCAATGATTTTCGTTATTATTGTTTGATATTTTTGCCAAGTTTATAACTTTATTTTGAAGCTTTTGTTCACAATTTCTTTTAATTAAATTTTCAATATAACGGTAAACTTATTTCAGCTAAGAAATAGTTTTTATAATATTGCAGCTTAATTGTTTGTATATGCAGTTTTGATCTTTCCTGCCAAAATTGAGAAAATGGAACTCTTATCGAATCAGCTCGGCGTCAGTAACTTCAACAGTCGATTAAAAAGACCTGATCGTAAGAAAACTAATAGCTCAAATTTGATTAGTGCTAAGGTGGTTTATCTTCTTTTATAATGATAACCTCTACTTAGATACATAATACTCGAAGCCTTATTTCAAACGACCCTTTTGTTGCATGTAAATTTTCTTCACAAAATTTTAGACGAGAAATTGATTTCAGCCAGTTGATTAGCCCTTTGTTGAATTTATTCTTTTATTTTTAATTCTTTCAACTGGAATATTCCTTTGATTTTTTTCATAACAAGATTAATGAATATATACTAACTATCGCTCGACGATTTTTAATTTGGAATTAGGGGAATGTAACCGTCTTCAGGTGAGATGGGAGTCGGGTTTAAAGAAGCACTGCGTTATATTAGCTGTCTCGTTTTATTATAATTTGTTAATAGTAATTATTGCAGTCAATTATTTAAGGATTATGTAATGGTTTTGTTTTTTGCCTCGAACTAATATTGTTGGGTCACAAGTCAAATCATTATTTTTCATTTAATAATCATGGCTAAAAATGTTTTTTTTTAAGTTTTGCAGGATTGCGATTATAATATTTATATTTTACAAATATTCCACATTTATTTCTTCTCTATATCATTAGTTTATCTCTAGTATTCAATCATGAAACGGAAAACATGTGAAATAATATAATCTATCTGTCAGTTTGTAGGTCACAGACATTTTTTGGGACCCATTTGACGTAGATTGAATAAATTTGGTATAGATTCGTGGTTCAATTACAAGTTATAGATGATTTTTGCGGAATAGTTTTGATGAGCGAGATAAGAGGAAAACAATTAACATTAAACCGACATTTTTCGTGATTACAGTGATCTAGTTATTTGGGTACTTAAGCAAGAATTTGTAACTTGATATATAGATACTAGGCGAATAATTAAAAATAAAAAGTTGCCAAATTTTTCACATGTATTGTAAATTCTTTATTTAATTAATAAAAAATAGAATTAGTGAAAAGTACTCATCAAGTTTACCTTTATTTTTGTCGTTTTTCCAAGTCAGTTACTACTTTAGCCATAAAGGACTGAAGTCTTAATTATTGAGCTGTGGAGTTCGAATCTTATAAAGTGTATTTTCTCGAATTCTTTAGACTAAAATAAAATGAAAATTACTTCGTTTAAATTCTAACATTATGAAAAATAATACAATTAAAATCACTTTTGAATTTAAAATGTTTCTGAAAATTTAATATATTTTCATTTAAGCAATATCTACAATGTTTCCAACGATAGTTATAGGTCCAAAGAGTCCCATTTGTACTGGCGGAATCTAGTAAAATTAAACACGGTACTAAAGAAAAACCCATTAAAATGCCAGTTCAAGAATATTCAACTTGTTTTTTAACATAATTTTTTTCGATGAATTTTTCCACAAGTCTTCGAATAATCGCTCATTCTCTCATAATAGAGTTATTGGAAGGAAAAATCTAAAAAAACAAAACATCTGATATATTGATGATGAGGTCTACATTGATTAAAATTAATAATATTGTATTACGAAGGGTAAGTATTCGTCGTAAAAAATTAAATATTTAAATACAAATTATAACGAAAGTGACGAAAAATGAATGATTGACTTAAATTCCCCACATTAAAATAAATAAAAAATATTATAATGATTGATGTAAATATTAATTTTCTTTATTAGCAGTTACTACACGTTAACATGGACGATTTAATGTAACATGACATGAAGGCCGTAAAACCAAAGGTTATTCGCGCATTACCTGCGATCGGTACGGACTTCATATATGCCCTTATGTCAGCATGTTTCTTCACAATGGTGCGGAACATTAATCGTCTTCATTCGAAATGCATGTGATTAATTTTTAGTTAGCAGTTTTTATCAACATTTTTTTTACGTTTTATTTGAAAACGTTATATTTTGGGGAAAGGGGATTGGGAAGATCTGATTGTGCATGTGGCAATCAATTTTACCGTAAAAGGATACTTAGTTATTCTGATACATCCCAAACATGAAAGCTGCTGGAGCTAAGAAATAAATAAAAATTCACTTAAATATTATTAAAATGTATCGAAAGTAAATGCTTTTGAAGACGGTGTCGGAAAAATTAAAAAAAACATGTTTGGATTCACGAAAGCGGAAAAAGGGGCAAACTTAAAATAAAAGCACAATATACAAATGTAAACATTTTGAATGACGCTTGTTTTTAATTTGTTTATAAAGCGTAAGGTATCGTTATAATCTATCTTTTGGGTCATTTTACTTTTTACTGCAGGTTTTTGGCACTAGTTGTAACAGGTTTCAAAAAATTATTGGTTAAAGATAAATTAAGTTATTTCGTTGTATGTACGTTTAATTATACCCAAACTATTGCAATCCACTGTCAGCAGCGAGCTTTGTACGTATATTTTTCTAAAAATAAAGATTTTGTCGACCAAGGTAGAAAAATTATACCGCTATGTTACCAATAATATATATAATATAAAAATATTTATATTGGGCACTTTAGTCATTCATTACAACAACAAAAATTAACAAAACGTATTTTAAAAACATAAATATTTCTTTCTCTTATCTTTAAGTAAAAGTTATCATTTTTTAAGTTTTATAAATTACATTTAAAATACAACTGTGTTACTGTTGTGCAGTTTTGTTTAAAAATATTTGACATAACATATATACGTGTAAAAATATCTTAGCAAAATATTTAACATTTATAAAAATATATATTATATTGCATCTGATACACCTGTAATGTAATTTATAAACCAATTATACAACTGAAAGCAAACACATCAAAGAAGAAATAGGGACATAATGGTAACACAGTTGTTCAACAGTAACAAAGTTGTTTCAATAGAACATTCTCTTTCACAAAAAGCTGCTAATCATTATCATAATCAGTCTCTTAGTTTCAATAAAGATTGCAAATAATACTTTAATTATTAATACTATATACTTTTTGCTAAATCACAGTACCTACACTTCCAAAGGATTAGGAAATTCGTAGTATTCGCGTTTTCCTCTAAAAATCCTTTTTGGTACAGGAACTATTTCAACAATATTATCATAATGCTCCTCACTAATGTCTGTTTTGCAGGCTTTAAATAGTTTGCCAGTATCGTTTGCAACTCTGTAAAACATGACTTTTACGTATCCATCCTCATCAACGTCAATCAGAAGCTAAGTATATATAAATTCGTTTTTTACCTTGTATCTTCAATCAGCTCATCAAGCGGAGTTCCAGCCAGAGGAGCAGCCGGTAGTACATCCGGTATCATCAAGTCATCGACGAGAGCAATTGGAGTATATTCTTTTGGTTTCAGGCAAGAACATATTCCACGGGTACAGTAACAGCTCAAATCACGGTACATAAGTTTTCCCGGACTTTCAGAAAACATTTGATGAACTTTTATGGTCCCAACTAAAGGCGCCACAAAACCATCACATCAACACCAAGGCCATCTGCAGCACCTTTTCAGTGGCCTGCCTCGAAATAGTTACATGTGATTTTTTTAAAGCCATAGTCATTTAAAAGTTTTGTACACATAAAATAGAAGATTTGCTTTTGTTGATATTGTGTGGCTGGGCCATCAGAAAAGAAATGAATAAATTTGACCTCAGGATACCCTTCATTAATCTTGTGGAGCACGGGATGTAGATGTGCCCAAATGGCAGCCGGATTGTGCGATCTGTTTTCAGATACAGAGCAGAAGGAATGAACATCAATATTAGAATCACGTCCCTTGATGTAGTACACTCCTGTATGCAAAGTCACTTGATTCCGTGAACTACCAAAGTGGTGGTCTTGAATTTCTTCATACCTCTTACAATTGTCATTTTCACTAAAATCGATATGCATAACTATTTCATCTTCGCCAAGTCCATCGATACACTTTCTGTAATTTTTGTGCTGCGTTTTGATTAAGTACATATGGCGGGCGAAGTCTTTGAGAGATGCTTCAAACGAATCGGTCACGTCTTTTACTGTACCTTCGATAAGGTCGAAAACATTTTTTGATATTTTTATCTTCTTTTCTTTCTTTTCTATAATTTTAGTCTTCCTTATCCACTGTGGCCATTTCATTTTTCAATTTGTATTAAAGGCGTTATTATAATTAATCGTTTTTGCTGTACAATCATCACATTTTCCAGTCATACATGGCATAGAATCTGTGGAACAAACGCGATCTGCTAAAATCTGGTTAAGATCAGAACTTGCGATGCGTTTGTGTTTGTGCAGACAATTGGCTATGTGTTGAATATTAGCATGCATTTTACACAGGCATGTTTCTCTGGCGCTGACTGATAGGGTTAGCACAAAAAATGGTTTGAGTCTGGCAAAGTAACTGTAGGACCATTTCAGGTTGGGATTTTCATTTTCAAAAGACTTACAGAGATTTTCCATGGATTCTAGTAATTATCTTCTTTGTACTTTTTCTTGTTTGATTGTAATCGTTTCTTTTTTGCCTGCAGTGGCTCTAGATACGTCATCCCGTTGGAAAAATTCAATGACTTTTTCTCGTAATATAGTTGATTTTGGAATCGGTGTGCTTTTTCTAAAATATCTCTGTTACAGGTCGAGGGCTTCTCGAAATATATCACGTTTTTCCCTGGATCCTATTAGCTACTGGTCTTCAAATATTTTCATGAAAATTCTTCTCTCTTTTCGACTCTTTATTTTCTTGTAACGTTCTTTTATAGCATTCGTCAAAATTTTGTACTTGTCCGTTTCTTTTTTTTGTGTTTCTTTAATTTCGTTTAATCTATGGCACCTCTTCTTATACTTTTGGTATTTTCGCTCAGCTGCTTTTAGTTTTTCTTTCAGATTTTCGTTTTCTCTATAGACCTTAGTTCTGCCCTTTCGCACTTGTTTTCGCCCTCGCTTCTTCGTATTAACTGCTGATGTTGTAGATGAAGTCACCGCTGATGTAGATCGTTCCCTAGCCGAACGAGATGGACTTTGTGATTGTCTAGGCGTCTGTTGTCGAGTATTTTGTTGAATGATATTCTGGCCCGAAGAACATGAGGATGAAGGTGTCCACAATCTGCGAGAATGTGGTGGTGTGTGGTGGTGGTGGTGTGTTCGTATGAGGTACATCTGGTTCAGGAGTCAACTCAGGAGTATTTCTTGTAATAGACTGCAGAGCACGAATGCGGTCCCTTCTTTTGCTGTTAGCAACGCGCCATTTTCTTTTAGTTTGGCGATGTTCACGTTCCGTTAAGTTTTGTTTTGTGGTACCTTGCCAAAGCCTTTTATCTTGCTTCCTCTTCTCTATCAGGGTCTAATTTTGGTTTGTTTCGGTAGCGACGTTGTTTTTCAACTGGAGTTAGGGGCATGATGTTCTGTAAAATATAAAAATAGTTTTATACAAGTTTTATCTTCAATAATTATAGTAAGCCAGTAAATTAATTGATAAACTTTAAAAACTTAGGTCTATACAAAAAAATTAAGTTACATAAGATTGGAATTAAATCAACGACAGGTTATATGTACAACTGTGTTACCATCTCTACAACTGCGTTACCACAGCGGAGTAACAAAGTTGTCCGGTAACACAGTTGTAAAATAACAAGATGGTACTTGATATTTACGAAATTACCTTGTGATTTGCAAATTTTACAGTAGAACACAATTATGTGACATAAATGCTACGTCTCAATATTTAAAATATAAAGTAAAAGGTAAAAAACTTACCTTTTCGCCGAGTAACAAAGTGTACACCAAATAAACATACGCGACACGATTCACAACATGGGGGCGACTGAGCGGCGTCGCGCGGTTTGCAGCGATCCCCTCCGCCTCGCAGTTGTCATTGACAACCAAACGAATGGAGCGAGCGGTTAGCGATACAGCGACATCTAACGGTTTTATGAGAAAATACCAGTAACATAGTGGAACCGTATTTGTATTGTTCGTTACGGACAAAATTATTTTAATATTTTTGAAAAAGAACTGAACAGTTTAAAAATATATAATGAAGACATAAAAAACGCACGCATATTTAATAATTATATTCCATTTTTTCTACATAGGGTTGCTTTGAAAGAAAAATACTTTTGTGGTTAAGTTTGTCTGCGCTTTAGGTCGGGGACTTGTTGCGTTACTATGAAAGATAACTATGTTACCATGAACCTCTACTTTGTGACCCTACATATCTTATACATACACAAAAGATTTAAATTTCAACGTTCATAGAAGTTGAAGAAAGAATGCGGCAGTCTCATATATAGCGTACGTTTTTACATTATATTATTAAGAAAATGGCATTATCAGATTTTCTTTACCGGGGGACACAAAAACCTGCAGTAAAAAGTAGAATGACCCTTTTATCAATTTTATCATGTTACGCTAATGTTGTTTTTTTTCACATAATTCATAATTTGTACAGAAATCGCACACGAGATAATGGTTCAGGAAAATATCGGTCAATATTTATGAAAAATTTCAATGGGAATAAGTTAACTATTTATTTAAAGTTAATTAAGAATAAATTATAAAATTAAGAAATTAGCTATATTTCATTACGATTATGTCGTTGGTTACATACACGTGTAATGATTAAATATTAAATCTGTGATTTGGTCGGTTTTTATTTAAATGTATTAATTTTTTGCCGGTATCTAATTACTGAGAGTATGATCATTGCTTACATGACTTTTCATTCATTTTAATCTTTGCGGTCAATTATATTACGCTGTTGAAAAGGGGACGTCTATAATTTAGATGCAGTGTCAATAGCAACGTTAATCAGCAAGGTCAAATTCAGTCAAGTCAAAGCGTTAAGTGTATATAATTTTGTGTTATAGGTAATAGGACATAATACCCATATTAATATCAGAAAGAAGAAAAGTATGCAGTCGATAATCACAAGGCATCCATATGTAGTAAATTTTTTTCTAGTATCATGAATCAATATAAAGGTAAGATGAACAGGAATCAAGTTAGTGGCGAAAAGAGATGAAAAACAAGAAAAAGTACTCTTACTAAAATATTTTAATTGCAAATAGAAATTGCACTATACATAATTCTTATATAGATGCATACTTATATAAACATACAATACAATTAAATAGTATTTTTGTACGTAGTATTATTATTAAACTATTTAGGAATACCAATAACATTTTTCACCACATGATAACATTTATGTAACTCCTGCTAATCCCGTTTTTTTTCAAAATTTTAAATTCCATAAAACGGGAATCGGAGGGGTCCATGAGGTTTTTCTTGAAATATATATATATATATATATATATATATATATAAATTTTTCTATGCATCAATGATAAATTATTTAAAAATTTAATAATAAATAATAGTTTTTAAAAATTTAATAATTCATTTGTTGTCTCTAAAATTTCCATATGGACTTCTACATGGAAATTTTAGAGAGAGAGCTTTAATGTTAACTAGCAAGACTTGTGCAGTTTAAAAAACTTTGTTACTATGAATTATAGCTTTTTAAAATTTTAAGTTTACGCGACTGATGGTTTCTATGAAATATTACCATCACGGACAAGTTAGGATTTTGGTTCTTTTTCGGGGTACAAAATCATAAAAATAATTTCCGGTGACATATAAAAATTATAAAATTGTGTTTATTGAAAAGTGGCACTACCGCGCGAATTCGTTCGCGAATTTTTTTTATGACACGTTATTCTACCCATCCCTCAGCTCAACACAACTCACGCTGCGGATGCCGCCGTCCCTCTGGTCATGCAATAATTAATTTTTGCTTATTCAAAAACACCGTTATATTTTTTAAATTAATTAGTTAATTATCTCTATACTTGAAGATACTGTTGCTGGACACTGACTTTTATTGAAGACTAGTTTTGTAGGAATGAAATAGACCCGTAAAATACCAATATTTTTGTGATTGATTTTTAATGAACACAAATATTATAGACTTTACATAAAATATAGACGTATTATAGTTTGTTTATCTTGTTGAGATAAGCGATTTGTTTCTATATTATTCTATTATGTCTATAAATGTTTCCGCAGTATTGGTTAAGGAATTCGGTCAATTTTAATCGTTTTTCTACACTTTTACTTACAAATAATGCCATGCCTTACGAAAACTTGCAAGAGAAAAGTACACAGCCTCTATCCATTGGGAATAATGTAATTTTCGAACAGTGAAGGAATTATTTGCATTGATAATTCTCGAAGCTGATTCGTACATACAGAAAAACATAAAAACAAACTCGCACTCTCTCTTTTCTAATATTCTATCTATTCTATTATTTGCTTTTACCCGCATCTTTGTTCATGTGGTTACGAAGAGTTACAAACTTCTAAGGAAAAATTAAAACATGCAGCACTATCTAGTATGATTAAGCGAAATTAGCTATTAAGTCTTTATTTTTCTGATTCTGTAATACAAATGACAATGAAAACAAAAATATTTCCATCGAATTGAGATATCAAATGAGTGATTCTGTTGCTCTTTCATATTGTGTATGTAGCATTCCAAAATTCATTGCTCCATAGCTCTGTTGCGATGTTGTTCTTTATTTCGTTTATGTACTTTTTCAGTTTCAAATAAGAATTTTCTCAAAAAAATAAAAATTTCCGGTAAAATAAGTAGTCCATATCGTTTCGACAAACAAACAAACACACTTTTGCATTTATAATATTAGTTCGGATAGATGAATATTTGATTCATATTTATAACATAAAACGAAAACTTAAATTTCCTAAAAATGCTTTCAAAATGATTGATTCACTATACAAATAACTAATTTACTCTGCTCAGTCAATAAATCAACATTATAAAAGGAAAATCTAGTAAAATTATTTTCTGAAGTTAACGTTGTTAAAATTAAGTTTAGTTCTTAAGCAAACATTTAAAATGAAAAAGAATGTTTTGTATTTAAATGTTTTTGGTTGTAACTTATTATCATTTGGCTACATGCCTAAATACATTGCATACAAAACTAGCTTTATTTTTAGGACAGATATAGCGCAGACTTCTGTACCATATTTACTTGTGAAAATATTCTTATATAATTTCTTTATATCAGAGAAAATTGTTTAATTAAAAGCAACCGCGGGCTTTTACAAATTGCACATGAAGAGTCGTTCGCGAGAAGAGCGTTATTGCTGAAAGCACACACGATAACGTGCACGTCGCTCATTACTCGTTAGTTTTGCTTTGAAACACCGTAATATATTTTTATGGTATGAAATATCATTTCTAACGTGGCGGGTTTAAACGAAATATTCATATCGTACACGTGCACGTAGAAATGTGAAAATAAGCTTTTTGTGTTTGGAATTCATTTGTAGAGTTCCACGTTTGTGAGGAATGTAATGTCGACAAATTGTTTGTATTATGTTTCACGTTCGCTCTTTGTGCTCATTGTATCGAAGTTTTTTTTTTCTAATATTAATATCGTACTTTAAAAAGTTTTTGTAATTACTTTAGTAGTAATATATACGCTCGAACAGTGATGGTGATCGTTTTGGTTTAAATCGTAAAAAAATATATTATTTCTTAAAATTAGTTATTTTAATGAGTTGATTTCCAAGGAAAATCAAAGAATTTTAATTAGTTTAGCCCATTTCTCCATCCTATTCCAAGTCTGTTTTTTCTTCAAGGTTGATTTTGACTTCTGTGTAAGCGGTCTCTTGCTTATAAGACAGTTAGATTGCCATCAGTGATGTTCACGTTTTAAATGAAATTGTTTTGTAAAAAAACTAGATATTATTGGACCGAAGGGATATTTTTTGGAAATACTATTTCGACAAAAGTATATTGAAAACTTTTAATTGAATATATTGATGTTAATTATATGTGCACGTACTTCTAATCCAAATGATTTTTCTTTCTGTTCTCGGAATATTTACAAATATCATAATATTTGTATAAATAATGATGGTAAAAACAAATGAGTATATTTTTTATTGAATTATTCTTTGTTATTCAGTGGTCAAAAGAATTGAAATTTAAAATTTCGTCAAATACAGTTTTGATATTAGACTTAGCGGATAAACTCTGAAATCAGTATTTTAGGCTGCGATTGAATTATAAGTTTTACAGAACAAGTGAAAGTTTAATATTTTGATGTCATGAGATCCCCCGAAAAGGAAAATAATTAACCACTTAATCCCTTAAATTGTTTAATATTTTGTCTTGTATGTTAATAAATCGCTGTGCTTTAAAATAATAGCATGGAAATTTTCTCGTTTATGTTTAAGTAAAATACTGAGCACGGTATATAGTGGTTTAATGGGATACGGAGATTTGTGAGTGGCAATAAGGCAGTAAGTTGTTTAGCGTACTGCATCCATCACGAAACGTTGGCAAACTGTTACACAGAAAGAAATCTTGGTTGGCGTACTAAGTTATATCCAAATTTAAAATATTATATTTGATAAGTAACTCTCCTTAATCATTTTTAGGTCTTTCAATTATCATTTTAGGAACTAAATTTTTGACATGAAACAATTTTGTTCGAATAAACATATCAAATATACTCAAAACAGATTAAGGTATTATTTATAAATTTTTTATTTATTCATTGCTTGTAATTATTTTTTAATTATTGTTAAAAAAGTATCTTATTACGCATTTCTTGGAGCTTTAATGATGACATGTGTATTTTAAAGAATGTTGTAATTGAAGACATAATAAGAAAATACAAAGTTACAATTACCTTCTGCTTGCTATGTATGAAAAACGTAATCGTTAGTAAAAACTATGAACGTTCCTCATTAATAATTAAATAAATAGTTGCAAGGAAAAGTAAGAAATAATAAAATGTTACAAACATCAGGGATCAGAGCGAAAAGGAATTAAATGACGATCGATAACAGTCGATGAATACGAAAAAGGTAGAAAAACTTGTAGAAAATCCTTTATATAAATAAATTATTCGACAAATTATCGTAAAAATCTTTAGGTATCCATCTTTTATATAGCCATAACAAATGGATGGAAAAAGAACAACTAAAATTGATCAAGAATTGCGTCCCATAATGTGTTCTCAAATATGCACAAGTTGGACGAAGACGCGTCTTATTTTCCGAACAAAAGTTTAAATCGTAAAAAATATTTAAGAAAATTAATAATTGATACGATTTTGAGAGGACGTCCTGCTGTCAAAAAATTACTATGAAATTTTCCGGGTTATTATAATATTATCTATAAAAAAGGACACGATCGCGGGTGTATGAAAAACTAAAGCTGTTTATTCAAAATTGGAATGGAACATTTAAATTTGTATTCATTATTGCTCGCAAAATAAAATTGCAAAAAAATTAGAAATACGAACATAAAGAAGCAGTCGATTTTTGTATCACTCACTGATAAAACGAATAAAACGTAACATAAATATTTACATCCCGTCACTGTGTGACGAGCAAACTTTCGTATGTCAATTTCGCATCTCGAGTCACAAGATAAATATTATTGCGGTACATATGCGGTGTTCGTGTGCTGTAGTTGCTTTCGACCTCATGGCTTGCCTCGTCGTCTTCGTCTCTCTTATGTCTGCCTCAAACAATCTGGAGCTGACATTCAAACTGACATCTCAAAACTTTGAGTGGGAAGCGGGCGCCAAACCTCAAGACGACTTCGAATTTGATATGATACAATGTGACATTTCATGGCGGGCTGTGACAAGTTTCGGGTTGTAAAATGTCAACGTTTTTTAGATCTCCGGTGGAGCACTTAAGACAGACATATTGATAATATTGTTACGTGTTTTCGCATAAAACAATATTTGATTTCGTTTGAAAATAAATGGTTTTTTTTATTCTTTCCTATATTTCGTAGAGAATTGCCCCTTTAATAATGCTCAATAGACATTCATTAAAACTTTTAGGTCGCTTAGAAAGACTCTAAGTTACAAAAATCCAACTTTTGTGGTCCAAAAAAATCGTTGTATTTTATTAAAAAACTGTGCTCAATTTAAAGACAGCAACGTTGGTTCTTAATGACATCCCATATGCTTTTACGGAAATTATTTTAGCCCTTTTAGGGGGTATGTGAGTTTTTATTTTACACCAATTCTATTGTATCTCTAAGTGAGCCTCTATTTTAAGTCAAAATAAATTTCTAAAAACTATTTCAAACTCTTTTAAATTCAACTTCTAGTTTTAAGTCAAGGCATCTTAAAACTTGAAATATTGTGAAAATTTTCAAGTTTTGAGATGCTCTGATGACATTGCCACAATAATATATTGTCGTTTGTAGCATTCTGGTACGTTACGCTATAAATCATTTTAAGTTGAAAATCAGTTCATTGAAAGTTCAAACTTTATATGTTTTTCTAACTCTAAGTGTTCAACCTGGCTTATACACCAAATGTTGCAGACATATGTGTTGTTCTATTTCGGTCACCAAATTAGAAGTGGGGATGACAGTTTCGAAAAAAACTGATTAGAGTATGGAATACAGAAGTCATCAGCCGACCAGTTGATGGGAGAGTTATTTCATCCACTAAGTGCCATAACATGGTGAGGATTGTTATCGAAAAAACCTACTAGAAACAGGTCGTCCTAATGATGATGAGACTTAGCTATTACTGTTCAGAGAAAGACAATACAGGTACTTTCAAATTTTGTAAAAATTGATGAATATTTTTTTTGAGAAGTATTTTATGAAAAGTTTATTTAATACAAATATCGCTTGCAACATGAATTATATTAAGTAACGCTTGCAAATCCCTTAGTTGTTATTTGATATTTTTATACTTCAACCCTTTTCTATAAACATGATAATATAATCTTTTAAATCCGCCTAACCATAAAGAAAAAAAAACAAAAGAAGATACGAACGGAAAAATAAAACGGATTATATAACAGTTTTTGACGTTGAGAAATATATTCTCATGCAAAAAGAAGGTTATAACGAATTTTGTTTCAGGTTTTATTTCACCAATGACCGCAACGGTGCGGTATTAAGCTTAGTTCAAAAATAATCCCCGGGTTTATTTTGTCCACGTTACGTCAAATTCATTTAAACAGCTTTTAAATGTTACTTTTTAGATGTAGATATTATATATATATATATATATATATATATATATATATATATATATATATATATATATATATATGTATATATTTATATGCATATATATATATATATACATATACATATATATATATATATATATATATATATATATATATATATATATACACACATATATATGTATATATCAAAAGCGAATCCCTATAATGTTCGGAATGGAGTCCAATGGTATTGGAGTTATATCCACATATCAACATGAACTTAAATGTGAAGTTTTGTGAGAATTCGAGTACTATTAGAAAGCCACAAATCTAGATTTAATTATACTTGAACTAAATTAGTGAAATAAAAGAGAAGATGAAATATATTTTTGGCAGCAATATTAAAACTTATACAAATGCATTATAATTTACCACCTTTCACGTATTTTTAGTTAAGGATAGTATAATAAATATGTTATTGAATTAGACTTCAGTTTTGATATATTTCGTACCTGACTTGGTTTGCATTTTAAATGATACTGCATATTTCTGAGCGAAAAGAATTGATTTACAAACGAAAAATGCTTATTTTTTACTCTAATAGTAATATTTGTGGCATGTATGAAAACCAAAGGGACAAAGAAAATATTTGAAAAATTAATTTCGTAAATAGTAATATTTCATGCAGTAACTGGATTTAAATGCATCGAAAATATTTTCTTCTTATCTCCAAATTTAAATAGGATAAATATAATTTATCCTTGATTATTTTTTTATTAATAAACCATATTTTGCTCCTTATATTCGTTTCGAAGGGCAGGAGGTTGGTAAGGATGGATAATATCGTCTCTCGTATTTAACATCTAAACGGAACTTATAAAGAGAATTGCTCTCTAGAAGTGAATGGACCGTATTACAATTGGTGGTTCAAAATTGTTAAATCTTCGATATGACATCACCTTATTCGGAACTCGTATTCATAATACGGAAAGTCTGCTGCAAAGGATGGAAAGCAAAGAAAGATGGTGATTATTCATCGTAATAACGATGACTCACCGATATCGAGCAACGAGTGAATTGTGAGGTGGTTCAGTTATAATATAATAGCGGCATCACTAAAGAATCCAAAATTCAATTAGTTCAAACATTATTATCTCCTTATTTTTCTTTACGCCGCAGAAACCTGGACACTACTTGGAAGTGAGAAAAAAGAAGATTGACACATTAGAAATGTGGTATTGGACAAGAAAGCTTGAAGTATCGTAGACTGAATTCTATAGTGATACGTGTATAATTTATATAAATACAAGAAGTTAATATAAGATAGAAATGGTCCAATATTGTAAAGACTTACACCGTGCTTTTCTTTGGATACATAACATCGTAACGACAGTATTAAACGCCTCACGATACAGAGGGGAAGGTACCAAATTATGGGGTAGAGTACCAATAGGGCGCATAGATTAGGCCAAGGCAGCCATGAGCATCTCCGGCGATATATTTCGTATCAAATTATTCATTTGCAAGACATTTGACACGAAGACTACAACAACTCTGCCAAGAGAGTAACGACTAAGACAAATACCCATTAATTGAAATGCGGCTGCTTTTTTGAAATTTTGATATTATTTATCTATAAAATAATGTTTTGTTTGGGTATTTAAATCAAAATTAATTGTGGTGTGTCCAAAAATCTAGGTTATAAGATTAAAAAATATTGAAAACCATTTTTAAAGATATGCCAGTTAATGCTATGTCAATATCATTATATATTCGCGATGTTATGTTTATAAATTAAAATAATTGTAATAACTTCTTAGAAAATACTGGTTAAAGCAATAAATAAACGTTTAACATCAGATCAACAAAAGAGAAGTATTTCATATTTATTTTGCATGTTTTTATGAACACTTTAATCATTTTATACTCTGTCGTGTTGAACAAAGTATCCAACCTTAGGCTCAATATTGTTAAATATTAATTTATATCATACCAATTAAGGTTAATAATATGTAGGTGGTTTAAAATTTGTTTTATAGTATTGTGGTCCATCGACATTCACAAGCGGATTTGATTGCCCATGGCTATTTATTCAATTTCTTGATATTTTATCGACGCCTTAGATAGGTTTTAGTTTTCATTATACAATTTATTTTCATAAATTATTGAAATAAGTTAAAGTTTTTATCCTATAGATTTTAAGGTAATTTAGGGTAGTGTATGTTTAGATGTGTAAACCAAAATAGTGAAATGTGACCCGTATTTCTATACATAAAGTTTATCCCATCTCTGCCGATTCAGTTCTTTGCCGAATCGTAGAATGACCTTTAATATATCGAGTAGTGTGTCCCGCAGGCCATTCCCAAATATTTTAATTCACGCATATAAGACGGCTCGAGTGCCCTGAGCGCATTCATTGAAACATGTGTGACAGTACTTCTTGGTAACGGTTAGTACGGTCTCCGTATACGCTTCTGTAACTTAATAGTGAGGGGTAAAGTATAGTGAGATTAGATTAACATTTAGGTTACTAGAATTGTCATCCGACACTCTCTGGGATTATATGACACTAAGGCTTTATATAATACTTATTCATAATTTTGAAAAAAAACTCTAGACTCGTGCAATGAATGTTCACCTTAATGTAATTATACATTATTAGAATAAAGGAAACTGATGATACTCAACTTTCATATGTAATTTGTATGCACACGTTATGTGCGTACTTGTGGTGTGTGATTTATTTATAACTTTTGAGTCAACAAAGTTGGTGTAAACTGTGTTATGTTGCAATAACTTATACCAATTTATTGCAATATTTTTTTAAGAAAACTAGTATTCAAATACTCCCAGTTCTACCAGTATTATAATACGCGAGTTGAAACTCGCACAACAAATGTTCAGTATTATGTAGTTTTTGATTTTTAGCATCGCTTAAATACCATGTTATTTAATTTTAACAAGTAAACTTGTGTGCACAAATGATGTGCATACGTACAACGTTCATATGAACCAAGTTATGATATTATTGCAATAATTTTATAAATAAAGAAAACATGAAAAAAATTTAATATGAAAGATTTACATCGATCATAATGTTTTTGCTAACATCAATAAATTATTTAAAGTAGTCCGATTTCAATAGTTTGCCTATACTAATATAAAAATAGAAAGTTGTTTATTTGTTTACTAGGTGTATTATCATGCTATAATTTATAGGCGCTAAGTACTGATGGGAAATATACCAGAAGTCGTGCAACACAGCACAAATGAAACATGGTAGAGGGAGAGACCAGATTTTTGCGTTACATTTATTTTATTACTAGCTGTGTTCGCAGCTTTGCGTGTTTAGAACATATTATTTATTTAACTGTAAGCAAACACGTAAGACCCTTCATTAAAAGAATTTTATAAGCTGACTATTTTAAAGTTTTTTTATATTGAAACGTGAAGTTGCCATACATTATTTTCAGTTGGTCGATTGCGGATAAACGTAGCCTATATTTTACCGTCGAAATCCTTTTCCATTTTCTTGTGCGACACGCGAAACATTAATAGGCGCATTAAGAAATAAATACCCTTAAAGTACAGCTAAGTTAATTCAATAGTTTTATTATATGTATGGACAATAAAGTAGGGATTTTGCCAAAAAAATGTATGCAACCCAATAGAAAATTTACCAAGGTAATTAAATTACCAATTTGGATAAGATATTTATATATTGAACAAATTAAGGAAACAAAGCGAGATTATATCGAATATATACAATATCGAAATATTCTATGCGCGGAAGGTGACCAACAATGACGTCTGCCCTTAGGCGTTGGCCCGCATTCAAATAGCTTGTTAACACCTAACCCTCTAGCAGTGCTCACTTAGCACTGCAGTATTTCACTTCTGGCTATGATTATTTCGACAATGTATGTCAGCGGAAAATTTTTTTGCGCGACTAACATTACAAGTAATGCCATCTATTGATATAAGTAGTATGTAGTGTAGATAGCTGGGCACTTGTTGTGTTAATTCAATATAAACGAGTAGCTGGGCACTTGTTGTGCTAATGCAGTATAAACAACGTGTAGACAACATTAAATTCGCATACCTTCCGATTGAATGAACAGATTCCAATGAATTAAAAACTAAAGGTTAGTTCTGTTTAACAATTATTTATTTACAATTAAATGAAACTACGTGAAGTAGTATTATTTCTACTTTCTTTAATTTCTTTCACCACGACCAAGGTTTCGTTGTATTACAACATCTTTAGGTGAGATATTAGCAAAGATAATATCCCAAATAGATAATATATAATATTAAAGATAAGATCTTTGCTAATATCAAACCTGAAGATGTTGTAATACAACGAAACCTAGGTCGTGGTTAAAGAAATTAAAGAAAGTAGAAATAATACTACATCACGTAGTTTCATTTAATTGTGAATAATGAATTTCTACAAAATTAACGCCAAATATATTCAATATTTCTTTATTTATTTATTCATATTCAGGATCCATTCAGAGAACGCATCTGAAGACTTCAAATATTGCCGACGTCCATATAGATATGAACTAAACTGTGGATAGGATATCGAACAAGTGGCGTGGACTATGTTCTCAAAGGCTTTCGATAGGCTTCCGATAGCTTTCGATAGTGGTAGTATGGAAATGGGTCGAAAGTCTGTAGGATGTACGGGCGATAATGTTTTTGTTAAGGGCGATGTTTTTATTATTTATTATATAAGCTTTCTTTCATTCAGAAAGGAAACTGTCTAACAGGGGTTACAATGCACAAGATAAGCTTAAGGGCTTTAATACTTATGCTATCGCATTCCATACAATTGGTTTTTATCGCCAGAAGATTGATTTTAACTTCCAAATCACAGGTATTATTCATGGTAAGAAGAGAGAGAATAGATTCTCTTGAATGTTTCCGACTTAAAAACTGGGTCAAGTAAAGCCTAGTAAAGAAAGATTTCAAAGTATTAAGGTCAAGCAGGTAATACGCATCAGTAATTCAATATGACAACTACCAACTCCCAGAGTGCCAAGAAACATCTAAATGTTTAATGAAGACCATTTGCGTACGGAAGTGGGGATGTAATGTTTTTTACCATTTCTACACATTTGTGTACATCTATTCTTAGGCACTCTATATGTCTCCCATGTTGAAGGGCTTGTGTTCGCTTTGTATCTAACTTTGGCTCGATGAACTTTTTTTAGGGAGTCATCAAGCTATGGGGCTGACTTTCTTTTAATGTTCGCTCGTTTAAGGGGTTAACTATTCCAGTCAATGAGTTGGGCATCTCCAAGCAAACAAGGCAAGTCAGTAGTGTTAAAGCTACGAAAATTTAACATCTTAGGAGATGGCTTCTGACTACGCAACTTATAGTATAGGTAAATTAGGTCATGATGTGAGAGCCCAGGAGCAGGATTGGAGAGCACGTAGAAACATATACTTTTAGGGGAGGATAAAATGGAATGATCAAGAAGGGAATGATCATTTACCAGGTAGAAGGTAGGAAAGGATGGGATAATGGTGAGGTTTCCAGCATTTACAATATCCCAAAGCTGTACACTTCTCATACCATTTTTACATAGACAGATGTTGAAATCACCCACAACGACAGTATGGAGATATAATGATAAATGACTGTCAATAATATTCTCAAAATCGCACAAAGTACGAATACCGGTGGTGAGTACACAACTCCAAAAGTAATTTCAATAAATAAATATTCCATTATAGATAAACAGTCGGCCGGGGATTTTTTTAAAAGGAAGATCATTTCGTGAGCCCACAATGGCGGTTATTATGGATTAATATGAAACCTGGAAGCGAATAAATACTAGAGGGGAGTGAAGGTTTAAGCTAGGTTTTGCTAATAATACAAGCATGCATTTAAATTATTAGTAAATAATTAGTAAAATCCGAGTAATGGGATGGAATACTCTGAGTATTGATATGAGAGAAATGCAACTCAGAAAGGCTGCGAGAAAAAACAGACTGAAGAATATCGTGTGTAGTTGTATTAAAGACATCACAAAATGGTCCAAGGTCATTTGAAATAGAAGAGAGAGGAGGAGAGCAGGAATCGTTAGGAATCGTTGAGCAGCAATGAAAGGAATAAATGGAAGATATGCCAATATTTAACCATCTCATGCCTAACAATATGTATGTACACACACACACATATATATATATTTATATATATATATATATATATATATATATATATATATATATATATATAATAAGGAGACAACGATGCACACGAAATCATATTTAACATACAGTAACATAGTCTTTAATAGCCCGAAAACATTATGTGTTTCTATGCACAAATCACAAAATAACAGAAAGTAAATAAGACGGTCTTTCCTAAGTATAACCGAAGCATATTAATAAAATTAGTATTTCTGTGTTAAGTAGATAATAACGTTACGGAAATATAAAATATGGCTCGTATGAAAAATAAAATTTATGAAAAAATATATTTTTATGTAAATTAAATATTATTTGTAAGCAGATTACTTTTCGTGCGTGATCAAGTGTTGTGACGATCAGTTTTATTATTGGCGTGAAACGCAGATAACCCTAATCTGGTTTACTACAACTGTACAAGATGTGTGATATATTCCTTGCAGCCATCGGGAAACATCACAATAATCCTTCTATCACAGGTATTCTTGATACGCACATAACTCCTGTTAGAGATCTTTACTTTAAACAGCCAACATTTATACGATTT
The DNA here is from genome assembly GCA_039881145.1 of Druceiella hillmani. Classification (NCBI taxonomy): domain Eukaryota; kingdom Metazoa; phylum Arthropoda; class Insecta; order Lepidoptera; family Hepialidae; genus Druceiella; species Druceiella hillmani. The sequence goes on along the minus strand of JAYKKI010000140.1, from coordinate 1,706,082 downwards.
TCAATGTCATTCCCGAAGGATGCATCAGCTGCCTAGGTATTTAAAATTGCTGACTAATTTCAAGGAAATATTATCATTGTTTAGTGGCTGTGTAACGCCACTTGATCAGTTTTTGGCTTGGAAGATTGCGTAAGACTCAGCGAACAATAACTGTCGGAGTCGAATTAGAGATTCCGTAATGAGCATGCCGGTTCCCTTTAACGTTTTCTTCAACGACCCTACTTTATAAGGGTGTTCGCTGCGGGCGAATTTTACGACTATTGGTCTCCGTGTCTTGCGTTGCATAGCACTCAGATGGCAGCACGAATCCAGGTTGACTTCACCTATTACGAAACAGCCAAGTTTGTCAACGTTGACGCTAAGAGCGGCTGATGTCGGAGTGACAGTATCTCGTGAATCGGGATGGTATTTCGACGTCCCCATGCCTCCAGGTGCTATACACGGTGCTCTAAATTATTGTATAAAGTTAAAGGCGACTTTATTGTATCCTGAATTTGACCGCGGCATTGCTTGGACTCAGTGGAAAGAGTCTGAACTGAGTGTGAGTGAATACTTGCTACTGATAATAGGTTATCAAGCTTCTCTTGAAAGTTATCCAGTCCGACGTTACATGTTGCAGTCAGACGCTTCAGTTCTGTTTCCATTGCAATATATTAACAAACGTGAGTGTTCTAAAAATTTATTTGTCCTCGTTGTTTTGCAAGTGACAGTTGTCAGCAGAGTAGTCCGTTTTTATTTCATCGGTTTAGAACATATCGTTTAATACACAGCTTAATTTACTACTTTTATTAATAAAATAAAACACTTTAGAATTACTACTCGTATATAATATAAAAATAGTATAAATAGAATCTTCAAATTATATTATTATTTAAAAAGAAAAAGCGAGCAAAAGTTTCCATCCGTCTATTGCAACCTACCCACATAATGTTATTTTTCATAAAACTTATTAAATCAGTAGTTTTTATGTGATGCGTGTTCAAGCCAAGAGACAAACTGACAAAAATTCTAAAAGCTATATTTTTGTATTCTATTACTTTTGTTATGTCTTCCTAATTAATTTTTCGTAAATAGATTCAATGCACAGACATGATAGATCTATAGTTTCGTTATATATATATATATATATATATATATATATATATATATATATATATATATATATATATAACACCAAAAAAATGTATGACTATATTAGTATTTATGCCTATTATGTTTATTTGATATCACATTTGGTCCGTTATTTTTTCTTCCACTTAAGCGATTACGTTCAAAATTTAATTTACGCATCTCGATTAGATAACCCTTGGAGGTTCTGTTTAAATATCATAATTGACATGTTTTGCCGACCTTGTCCACGTCAGTGTCTCGAAATTTCATATTTAATTTTAATTACTTTAAAAACCTAAACATCTCTGAATTAGTATATAAGAAAATCATTTTATAAAACATGGGTCGCTCTCTTTTGGACTTTTCAAGGTTTCGTACTTTAAGGAAAAACGATACCCTAATAAGACCACTTACGTGTTCATCTTTAGGTTCATCTCAGCCGTTTTTCTCAAAAATATCTTGACGTAAAATTTTAAATGTGCACAGTAATAAAATGTATTAACCCGCACATTAGCCAAAGCTTAACGTATTCATTCAAAAATTTTAGGGAGGACAAGTGAAGGTACTAGAATTTTTTTTATTCCCATGTATAGTATGGAGAATAGAATAAATACGCAAAAATGAAACTTTTCCCTCCATTGTCGAAACAACTGAACCTAAAATTGTGACATAAAATATGGGCTTAGGAGTTCATGCATAGATTGTAGGAAAACTATGGAGATGATTCTGTCATAATTTTTAAAATTTTTCCCTTTTTTTGACACGTACGAAAGTTATGGAAAGTAATATATTTACTTTTCTCTGTTTTAAAAGTCCATCTTTTTAAAAAAATGTATGACATAGTAATTTAAAAGTTGCCGTATTAATACTTCTTATTCCAATTCTTTTAAAATATTCGCATAACAAACGAAAGTCTTAAAAATATTTTTTTCATAATTTTAAATTACATATTTAAAAGAAATTTTAAAAAACAGAAAAAAATTAAGTATGCCGCTTCCATATTTTAAAAACTATTAAACCAAAAATCATGCAAAAAACATAGTTGGGGAAAGTTGACTAGACGATTATAAAAAAACAATAACGATTATCCTAGATCTCATAAGTTTTGAAGTATGCATCAGGTTTTTATACCTCTGAAAGATATGGAATAATACGTTGCTATATATTCACGCCGTGTAATAGTTTACTGGAAATACTGTGTTCATGTACTTAAATGTTTATAGGTACTGAATTGTGCGTGGGAGCGATTATTATTTATTTTTCTACATTTTTACATTTGTAATGAAGGCCAGCGTGATAGCACTAAAAATGAGCGTGTCCCTTGTTTTTGTATTTGCATGTGGAATATTTACAACATTTTTAAATATAAACTATACAACTGATAGTTTAGTTAAAATCATAAATGGGTTTGTTCATTTTCTATTGCAGATCGATAGTTCGCATGATTCTCAACCGAACGATTTCCAAGAATATTTTTTATGTATAGTTGGGGGCGATATATCTTGCCTTGTATAATTTAATGTATAAAAAACATACTTAATACCGTAACACTGATTCAGTTGCATATAATCATACTTCAGCCGTTATCAAAATGTTTGTTTGTTTGTATTTCTTTTACACGTAAACAATGGTACTGACTTTAATAAAATTTTGCATGTAGATTATATATATATATATATATATATATATATACACACACATATATATATATATATATATATATATATATATATATATATGTGTGTGTGTGTGTGTGTGTATAAGTTTAAAAATAGGCTACATATAATCACGCCATATTTTACGGAAGTTGGGCAGTGAAAGTAAACGTTGAAACGTTATGACTGCCCTGCTATTAGTTTTATTTTTAAAAACAGTGGATACATTTAATTTTAGCGTAAATTACCATCGAAAGATTCGTGCAGTCCTTCGCACCGTTAAAAATGGAAAGTCAGTTCCGGTGAATAGTATTCAAAATAATATTTACCTAATAACTATATGACTGGCCCGATTACAATTTACATCTATTTCTTCAGAAACAAGTATTTAACATTTTTAATACCACATGGGCGAAGGTGCGGTTGAAAGCTAATAGATATATACAAACGAAAAGTTTTAATTCAAGTTTTAATAATATTTTCTGGCAAATAATCAAATAAAAACTATCAAATTTATAACAGATTGGGACCAACTTGAGAACCCAGTGATAATTTTTTATTTAACACAGTAGAGGGAAAAGTTAAATTCCAACACGAAATAATAAGATGGTCGTATACTTCTACTTACATGTTGTTTGTATACTTATACTTATATGCTTACAGATTTAGTTTCATTAATTTTTTTACCAAAGTAATATATTTACATCTGTGAGGCATATATCTTAGGAAGAGGTTGCTTTCTTACAGGAAGGTCGATAAGATGACTGCTTCTTTTGCAGCGGTAATAGAAATTCATGAAAGCAGGTTTTTGCTGACGTTTTCAAGTTGATTCTGGGTACAAGTAATCATAGGGGCTATATGATGCTTCATAGCATTATATGGAAGTCGACTCAGTTTTAAGATGGTCTCAGTTTAAAGTATGAGTAAATACTCAGTGTTGTCCTGAGGATACCATATTTCCTTTTGATGTACTGAGCCCTAACAAGAGTAAATTAATCCAAATTCTATAAAATGTCTATATAATTGATAAAAAATTAAAGTCTAATCATATTTATACTACAGGCGACTGTACCTGAAACAGGGTATGACGATATAAATTTTACGCTTTCCGTTGTACGAGGGGGAGAAGAGAACATCCGATTTTATCGAACTCTTTCATTGCCGATATTAAAGTTGAATGTGCGATAAACTGGGTATCGAAACATCCATTGGAATATTGAATAATGAAGGCTCTTAAGGTCACAAGCCGCGCGCATCACGATTCATTCTTGTACGAACTTTTATATGGACATTACGGCTTTCATTGAAAAGCTTGTCCTTTCGATAAAGCTCAGCGTAAAACTTTTATTTTAGCTCGGTAAGCGGTTTATAAATCTATTAACATTTAGTGGATACCGTTACAGTGAAAATATTGAACGTAGTTATGGGTTTTAAGGAAAGTGACAAAGTGTTTAGTGTTATCGGAATGTTAAGCGGTTTATGAATGATCGTTGAAGTAAAAATTTTATCATGAGTCTGAACATTTTTTTTAGAAAAAAGTAGAAAAGACAAAAATAGTTTCATAACGGATGCATTTATTTTAGAAAATTATAAAGAAAGGGCCCACCGAAGTTTCATCATAGCGTCATTAATTCATATGTTATGAACCGACAATAGATGAAAATAATACTTAATTTGTAAGTGTTTAAATAGCAATGAATATGCATACGTTGTTTTCTTTTATCTTTCCTTGAATTTTCTCATATTTAAATCTTTAATAAAACTGAAACGTAATGATTAAATGTAAAATGAAGGTTATATAAATGATTATCTGCGAATTGAGCTTATTCAATATTAGATAGACCGAATAAACTATGTTACTATGAGTTACAAACGTTGTTGCTATAAGGATTATATCTGTTAATGTGACATATTTAATATTAGAAGTTCAAGAGAAATTATACGAAATGGTTACGATTGAATAATCACAATGAAGACAAACATTTTTGGTTGTGAAGGTTTATGTAATTGCTACTTAAAAATAAAATTACTAAAGATAAAAAAAATCTTTAAGCGCATTATTCAATAATATTATATAATATAAAATTTTTACCATGATTGGTAGTTCTTTGGTAATTCTTCAATCCTTTCAAAAATTTTAATAAAACGTGTATGAAATTAAAAGAAAAATCTAAACACTAATACGATTATTCAAGGAAATGATGCAGTACAAAAAGCTGTGTTTGCTATTTCTTCTTCTTCATTTTTTTCAAAATTGTTCATTAAATTTAATTAAAAGGAAAAATTTAGAAAAAAGTCCGCAAAACATAAAACTATAAGAAATTGTAGGAGATATATACATTAATAACAGTATTAAAGAAAAATATATTCGCTACTTATTCATTCACATACTATATTACAGGACACTTAAATAAATTCGATAACTTTATAAGGTATAATGATGACACAATACGATAAATTTATTCTCGTTCATCAATTGACGGAATACAAAAAGCTTTATGTGATTGCTTCTTGATCGTCTTTATTGTTTTCAAAATTATTCTTTAAATTTAATAAAGGGCGAAAATCCTGAAATACGCTGTAAAATACAAAACCTTACAAGTAATGTAAGAGCTATGTACACCGAAAACATTATTCTAGAAAATGATATAGTGCAAAAAGCTCGATGTGTAAACACTTAAAACTTTGTAAAAGAATTTGAGAGCTATGTATACCAATAACATTATTCATGAAAATTATTTAGCACAAAAAGTTCCTTTTCTCCTTTCTCTCCTGTGTTCCATTTGTTTTAATTCAACTATTAGAAGGCATTTGCTTGGTAAATAACATACCGCGTAAGAAAAATTACAAAAAAATATATTCAAAATACGCATTATATATATTCAAAATATCTTTAATGTGGGAAAAAAAATAAAAATAATAGCCGTTCATACTAAAATAAATATCACGAGGTTGGCATTGTATATACAGAAATATTATGGAAATTAAAAGGTGACTCAGCACTTAAATTACAACTATATTAAAATTTTAGAGGAAAACACAAAGCAGTAAAATGATTTCTTATCACTCTGATTGACCATTATTAACGTTATCAGTGTTCAATAAAGACAATTTTCTCAGTTTCCAAGAGAAGGACTCTATTTGAACTTAGTCGCCTGTCTAACTAGTTAAAGTGGAATTTGTCTGAACTGGTAAAGGTTTGCCATGTACTTTTGTTTTCAAACTCCAATAGTATTTGTCTGATCCTGTAATTTACTACGAGTTAGGCCAATTATGTGAAGTGGTTTCCACTCGTCTGCACAGTTTTAGTACGACCGAGTTTAGTTTCAGAATTTTGGTTGTGGCACTTGCGCGTAAAGGAAAATGACTTTATCCATCATCTCTTGCGTTGAAGTACATGTGTATTAAGGTTTTCACTTTATATTGTAGGTTTCTAGACAGAGTACTTAATATATGAGCACATAAACTAAATAGGTTTATATTTGAGTTCTTCGTAGACTACAAAATATTCAATGTTACATTTGGTTAAAAATAAAATGATTAGAGATTCGTGACTGGTAAAATTTATTCATTTTATCTCTTTTATATAACCTTCAATAACCTTCTCACCTCTTCTTTTCTCCGATAAAAATTCGAACATGTTATGAAGACAAGAAGATTCTTCTAACACATCAGTTCGGGACTGCATTCTTTGAAGAACCATTTAGCGTATAAACTACGAAATTGTTGAACAGACTAAATAAATAATAATTATATAATATAAACCTTTAGTATACGAGTTCAATTTTCGTCTGAAATCGAATTATCTATAGTAATCTACGGATCGAACACCTCATTCTTTGTTATTTCTCTATTCCTGGTGTGTCGCTTATTTATTTAATTTCATATCAATTTTATTTCTACTTGCGTTTTTTTTCCACTTATTTTTATTCAGTTTTTTTAGGTAACGTTATTTTTTGGGTTTATTTATCATTGTATCAATCATTCCAAAATACCACTGTACTAACATTTTTCACTCGTTGCGTTACGGTTCGTTGTAAGAAGTTGTTCCTGTAGCAAGCTATTTTTATACTTAGTTTTGGACAGTTTAGTAAAAAAGTATTAATTCGTGCCGCTGGTTTATTGCAAGCTTCAGCAAATGAAATACCTTTTGTAAATATTAAGCGCGACTTAAGTAAATAATGAAAAATGCGGAATTGGCTGTGAAATTAATGCCAAATATGTACAATATCGAATAAATAATCGTATTTTTAAGGCAATACAGCACTATATGGAACTTTTTAGGTTTTCGCAATAAACTATCATGTTTTCGAAATAAAGAATATGTTTTTCAGCAATAATGCGGTGTTCAGTCACAATATCGTAATTTTGTTTATCATTAAAATACTTATTGTGTGTTATCTATTGAAAATAGGTAAATATCGTCATAAATTTTGCCTATATGTTGATGGTGCGAGCATAATATTTTTTTAGCATTTTTGCTTTCTGTCCTGCTCCTGTAAACAACAGTGCAATTACATAAAGCCTGTATTTTATCTGGTATGTATATTATCTATACATAATATTTAATTGAAATAGGTTGGAGTGTTGAAGCATGGAATACTGATAAAGAAAAAGTAAATAAGTAAGGATAAAATACAGAGTTTTATTTCTTACCTCAAATACTGTTTTATCTCAATATATTCAGAAATGTTCTATTTACTTGACTTGTGTCGGTAACACGTGGTCTATTAAACGTTTACAGTCATTCATTTGTTCATATTTTTACGTTGCTAATTAGTAGTAATGGTTATAAAAGTCATATTTAAAAACATTTTTAGGACCGAATGATTTAGATGGTATTATTCATAACTGCTAACACTAGTTATTTGGCTTCCCACTATTCCTTAATTAAAGAGAAAATTGATAAGATGGGAACATGTTCATGGAGACAGCAGAAAAGTTTTGAAAATTAAGATATGGTTAAGAAATATGACATCTGCAATCAAATATGAATGACATCTGAAAAAAAAAGTGACATCTGCAATCAAATATGTGAATGAATGCGGACAACCAAATCCATTTAAAAAGCTAAAATGTCAGGTATCCTATGAATTTGATATAATGCTGGGAATCAAATGTACGACAATTATTTACTATTAACATATAACCTGAGAGGTTAAGTTTCTCGAATTCATTCATTTATAATAAATAATATACTTCTGAATTTAGAATTCAGATTGTTATTGTTAATTTTTATACACAGGTAGGTGGTAAAATTAGGAGTGACATATCAGAGTTTATGATCGAGACCCATAATGTTTTAACGAGTGACACTGAGTAAAAAAGTCCTTGGAATGTGCTGTAAGGCATTAAAACTATGCGGCGATTGTGAAAATGGGACTTTTACTGATGATAATCTTTTAAAATTACAAGGTCGTCTTTGGTATTTTAATTTTAATGAAAATTTGACACTTTTGCATCGTTGGTAAGAGTAATTCAGTGCTAAAAATGTTTTTGTTATGTTTATTTTTATGGCTTTCAAGAAGAGCAAGCGAAAAAGTTACGATATACAATATTTCATTATGAGGTTTGATTCCACGTCACGTTATGGCTAGTTTATTGAATTTGAATAACACAATGGTTAAATATAGGTTACATCGTCATTAAAATTAGTGCAGTACAATAATTACATACAAATATCGTCCAGATCATAAGTTTTGTATTGGATGAATAGTCATTAATTCAAAAAAAGCTAAAAAAATATTATAATGACCGATGTCACCAAAGATACAAAAATCCTAAAAACGACGAGCAATGCTGCTCGTATATACGTGAGATAACAAAAACGGAAAGTTATAAGTACAAAATAATAGTGCAGTCGACAGAGTAGGCTTTTTTCCTTTAGAATCTTGTAAACTAAGACAAAGAAACGAAAAAGCAATTGTCTGAAGAGTCAACCAACATAAATTTCTGATATCGTACAATGCGCGATTTATTATGTTCTCAAGATAACATAAACTTTGCAGTATTCATGTTGTGAGCATAAACGAAACTGCGAATGCTTTTCACAAAGTTTTCCAAAAGACACATAAACAAGACTAAATTCGGTGTTTACATTAACGGTTCCAATGAAAGTGAATGTATTAATTATTGCATAGACTACTTCAGAAATTCATAATATACTAAAGGCACTCTTTGTAACATAATGTTTGACCATTAACATTTATACAATTCTCAAAAATTAAAAATAAATTGATCCGCCACAAGAACCCTTTTGGTTCCTGTGGCGGATCAATTTATTTTTAATTTCGCTATAATTACCAGTTATGATTAGTGTAAAATATAGCTTAAAATATAAATTTCATTAAAATACATTTAGGAAAAGTTTTTTGGTCAAGTCATTCACGTTCACATTCATGGTATTAGAGCAAAAATTTTCAAAAGTAATGAAATTTTAAACATGAATTTAAATGAGTAAGTTTCACGGTGAAATGAAGGCGTTTTGACAGTTGTCGGATATATGTTTGTTTTATTTTTACCTTATTTTAATAGATGACAATATATTTCTCCCTTTTTCATTTATTTCATAAGCTATTCATATTAATTGAATATATTTGGTGTTAATTTTATAGAAATTCATTATTGATAATTAAATGGCACTACGTGATGATGTAGTATTTTTTCTACTTTCTTTGTTCTTTACCACGGCCTAGGTTTCGGTAAAATTAAAAATAAATCTTCCTACAATTTTTTTCGTTTATCTCACTTCACAATTTTTTTTGTTTTTTTTTTCATCTTTCGTATTTAAGAATTTAGCGAGAGCGAATATGGTCGAAAAAACTATAGCAAATTATATGTCACATAAATATTAATTTACAGAAAAAAGTATGTCATTTTTTTAATAAAATAAAACATCAGCGGTTTTTACGAGTATCCAAAAAAGATCAATTCTAAATCTAAGTTTTATTTTAATTTTATAAAGTAAAATAGTAAAACATAACATTTTTTTTAATGTAAGACAGAGAAAAATCAAGTCTTATTTATTTATTCAAAATTGACGCATTTAAAACTGTAAGTAATTCAATAAAATTATTAGACCCACCAAGGAATTATCCATTTCAAGCCAAAGACTTTATTAAAGTGAAAGGATAATAAACCGCCGGTACATGTGTGGTGGCATCGATGCTTAGATTAAGATTTAATTTCATGTTAAACGACTTAATATCCGGCTAGACCGATATCATCTTTGGAATCAAACCAGCATCCGATAGAGATGCCGATTGCCTGCCGTGAGTGTTATGTGAGGGTGCTGTTTGGTGCAGCTCCGTCGCTAGGATGAAGAGAGATAAGTATAACCCATTTTTATTTCCTTAATCGTGGGTAATCTCCCACGATCTCAGGGATGGAATTTCGTAGCTGTTGAATGATTGTATACACTGTAATAGGAAATTGGTTTGCACGAAAGATGAGTTTTAACGTGGTGTAATATTAGGTATTTAAAAACACAGTTAACAACGTTAGTATGCAAATTAATATTTTCAGATGACACTTGATGAACTTCCGCTAGAAGGATAATTTTAGTTTATACCTCAGAAGGCAGCTTTTTAACACAATTGTTATATTTATAGTACCGGGTGTATGCTGTTTGACGCCGCGTGTAAATAAAAGCAGCATTATTGCTATGTAACTGTTACTGTTATGTAAATTATTTGATAACCTTCGTTAATTATTGCTTATTAATCTAATGTTGACGAACGATATTGATTAATTTTTAAAAAGCTTACAGAAAGTTACAAAAAAAAATATTTTCACGATTTCGTGCTTGATATTATTTTTAATGTATTCCATACTTGTACTAGACAAGTGTAGCACTGAAAGAACTCTCAAAGGTGCTATTTGTAAAAATTATAATAAAAACATTTAATCAAATATCAAAAATCGAATTCTAAGTTTAGCCATTTAACAAATGCTAAACTTGAGCGAAGTACCCATGCTCGAATTTATCATTTATTTTTACAAAGTGGTAACAATTTCAAATTTGTCCGCATCACGTCAAAATTAATTTAGTAAGGGGCAATTTGATTTAGAGTAAGACTAACAGATTTGGGAAAGTTTAAGCATTAGTGTTTGATAAATAGAGAATATTCTACAAGAACATTTAGATTTCAGGGTGCATTGTGCTATACCACTCCATGATGTAATTTATGTTTGACAGACCATCGCCTTGATTGATGTTGCGAAATGTCAAATTAATCGATGTAGGTTACTTAAATGCTTTATTCGAAATCCTGATAGGTGCAAGTTGGATACTCTGTTACAAATACGAAATTAAGAGGTAGCTTGTGCAATGAGCGTTACCTTTTGAACAGTTGTCTATAAAGGTTAAATAAAGGAGAAATACTGGAAAAAAGATGGTCACCTTGTTTTTGGGATGGATGGGATGTTTCGATTACTCGGGAAACTAAAATAATGGTTATCGCAAGCTTGTATCCAATCGTTTGCTTGTAATTTTGGAAAAGGTTCTGCTTCAACCCAACAGTTGCATTCATAGTATTAGTCAGGATATATGAACAATTGATTCACATTAATAATATATAATTCAAACCTAAATTTACTAAAAAATTTGCAAATTATTGAGTCACTATACAAATAGTTAATTTACTGTCTAGGTCTGACGATGGTGAATATTCTTTACGGGTTACTAACATCAAGTAAATCAACATTACAAAATGGAAACCTGGTACAATTATTTTTTGAAGCAATGTTGCTAAAACTAAATTGAGTGTTAAAACCATAGCCTTAATATACTATGAATAGATCAACAGAGTGTACGAGCGTGAACATATTTTTTATGACATTACTATGAGTGAAAAAGAGATGACAATACGTGCACAATTAAAACTATTTTGACTATGTCTCTGATAGTCTCTTACTTCGACAGCGTCTGGCCGCATATTAATAGTTTTGTGTATTTTCAAATATTATTTCCACAATATTATTTTAGTATATAAACAATTATGTAAACAATCCAAATAAAGAGATATTTCACAAGTAAATGCGATGCACGTACTTACTTTTTTATAATTTATTTTCCGCCAAGTTATTGTTCAACTAGACTTCGTAAAATCTACATATCATAATAAATATGTTCTATTTTACGTTTTATTGTTTGTTTTTATATTTTGTGAAGTGCAACCCAAACTCGGCATTAAAAGAATTTTACATTATGTCACTGTAGATTTCATGTGATTATCTTCACTCAGTCATCAAATACTGGATATCATTTAGATCCAGAGTGCACCCCAAGATAAATCAACTTAGCTTAACCACAAGGGGTTACATTGTGTCATGATAGTGTACTAGTTACCACTTTCCGGCTCCATCATCAGAACCTAAACACCACCTAGAACTAGTGTACTTACTGAGACAAATCGAATCATACTAAACTCTAGGGCTTTCAATTGCGTTATTGGGGAGTTCCGGTTCAACACTTTGGAATTAATTTTTAAACTTTGGATACAAACTAGAACCGAAGTACTCATCGAAATAAGCTAAACGTGCTTAAATTTGAAGAGGTAAATTATAGTGTTATGGCACTTATTTTCTACAACTTTATAACAATATATATATATATGTATATATATATATATATATATATATATATATATATATATATAAAACACAATATTTCAATAGTTTTGTGAAAATAAAAAAAGGACATTACGATTTCTAAGTATTTTATAGTCCTTTCAGGTTTATAATAGATTAATATGTGCATATCTTCACCTTAATATTTGCATCGACTGTAAATTTATATTAACATCGTTTAATTCAAGAAATAGTTAAGATATCATTTATCATGAAAGTGCACATCTTCATATATTTATTCTGTAGGAAGCAAAGCAATCATAAAGAATGGTCTTTTACAAATATCATATTTGTCAATATTATTACAAATATTAACATTAACATTTCAGTTACGAGACATTGTACACGTAATATTACCTCTACATATTACTAATGCAGCACATCACTGATTGCGGTTATCCTAAGAAATATAAATGTCAAGTTTCATGTCATTAGCCTCATTACGCTTTTGGTAATTGAACCATAAACGTCACCACATCCGAGTCATCCGCGCCTTGCACGAAATTGGAGTATAGAGGTGTCATAAAATTCTTAATAAAGAATAGCAAAACGCTGACCTAAATATTTGAAGAGATGTCAGCAGTTTATGGAAAGTTTGAACCTTTATTTGCGATCGTAAAATGTTGGTGCCGAGAGTTCCAACACGGTAGGAAGTCGCCCGAAGATGATCCCAGGTCGGGATGCCTAAACACCACCGTTACCGAAGAAAACGTTGAGAAAGTGGAAAATCTTGTTCTCGAAGATCGGCGAATAAAGTTGTGGCAGATAGCTGAAGCCATAGGTATTGGCAAGGAAAAATCGGCTAAATTTTGCGTAATCAATTGCACATCAAAAGGTGTGCGCGCGGTGGGTGCCGAGAATGCTCACGCCGTTAGACGAGCAGCATCGAGACACAACTTCGCAGGAGTTTTTGGACATTTGTGGCAATAATCCTGACGATGTTTTTTCTCATTTTGTCACTATTGGTGAAATATGGATTCGGGGTCAAAACAGGACTCAATACAGTGAATAGAAAAATGAGAAAAGCCGCCACTGAAGTTAAAAGTGGAAAGATCGGCGTCCAACTTCATGGCCACTGTTTTTTGGGATTATGGGGAAATTTTGTTCATAAACTACCTTCCAAAAAATACTAGAATGAACGGAGACTATTATGCCGTATTGTTGATAAAAGTGCGTCAAGTGGTTGTCAAGAAAAGGAGAGGCAAACTGTCCTGTGAGTCCTGTTTTTGCTGTTGCCGGTGCAAGACAATGCACCGGCCCGCACTGCGCGAGTTGCAAGGCGTGCCCTCACTGAGACAGGATTTGAAGAAATCAACCACCCGCTCCTGTAGTCCAGACCTGGCTCCTAACTATTATGAGATAAATAAAACAATAAGACATATATCTAAATACATAACTTAAAATCCATCCCTATAATATTTTATCGAGAAGTCATATTGATATTTTTCTATGGTGAAACTAAATGTGGATTGCGCTAGACATTTTTAGTAAATGAAATGAAATTAATATTAATAATATTTACATTGTAAACATTTAGTGACATATGCGACCGAAAAAAGCACGAGTTCAGATCAGAGGCAGAGATAGAAAAATATTTTCAAACTTGAAACAATTGAATGTATCTAAATCATTCAGTACTTAAAATAAGAGCTTTACATAACGTATTAATTATTTCAAGCAAAAAATGAAAGTAATGCTAGCAGTGCATTTACTTTCAACGTTTGTTGCGACATGCGTTCTGTATTGCCATGATTTTTTCAATTTATCACAATTTGAGAATTCAGAAGCCACTGTGCTATTTATTACCCTAGTTAATGACATACTTGAAACTTTCTTCTCGGTTTAAAAAACATTTAGGCTCAACTAATAAACAAGAAATATTCAACAAAACCGATGAAGTATAAAAACATTTAAGAAATTTAAAATTTGATGATGATACCGTCATAATAAACTTTACGAGATGATTAGGTTTAGCCGGGTTTTTAATAAACATAACAAGTTTAAATATTTATATGTAGAGTATATTCAAAAAAGTCACTTGCAATTTTTACCTTTTTAAAAATTATAACAACACCATTTGGAAACATTTTTAGTATCGTATGTTCTAGGAGTGGTTTTAATTATAATCCAACGATCAGAAAATGTATATATGCATGCAAAAGGTTTCTGCGTCATGCAGAGTTAAAATTGAATGAAAATGGATACTGATTGGAAATTGAAAAAAAAGTACCATGAATTTTGGTATAGTTTCCACTCCAAAACGCATTAATACTGCAATATACATGAAACAATTTTTTAAATGACAATCTAGGCGATGTTAAAGACGTGTCCCAGGTATTATTAGACAGACTACCTAATACTTCTGAAGACTTACCACAATTTATTACATCAATTGTCACAAATATAGGTGAATTCGTGGTTAAAAAATAAAAAAAATATACATTGTGAAGTTTGCATAGATTCCTTGGTATAATCACAAACTAATGAGTCATTTATAAGTCGTAAAGATATCGCAAAACAAGGTAAAGGCTTTTTTACTTATCCTTCAAAAGATGTGTTTGGCGTATATTTAAAATGTTAGTGATTTATTGAACTGATTTCAAAAACTGATTTTAACTTTTATAAGATGACTTTTAATAAAACAAGTTTATAAATTATACAATTTATTTACAGTATATAAGATAATTTAATTAATCATTCACACGAGTAAGCCCCTCTTAATAGCCACATATATCTAATAATAAGGTTAAGATATGAAACAACTTAAAAACAATTGTCGAAAGATGCTATGAGAAACTATTTGAATAAGATTATTTTATTTAAAGGCCAATGACTTTTTATAATAACTAACAAAAGGATTATTTGGAATCGTAGAAACACATTTTTAAGTTTTGGTGCCGTAATATCATTATTTGAGGAATTACAATGTAAATTCCATTTTTCAGATTTAATTGTATAATTTTTTCTTGTAGTTGAATTGTATAATTGGAAAAACTACAATGTTTCAGTTTCAGTAGTGTCATTGTACGAGGAACTCTTTTTAACTATTTTTTCAATTTTGGAACTATTTTTTCAATTTCAAAAATGGACATAATTTGTCAATATTTAAAGGTCATTTAGGTAATATATTATTTATTTCATTTTAAAATATCTGTACATATTTTTCTACTTTTCGACATGCATACTGTATATATTTTCTACACAGTACTTATTTTGTCTGATAAGAATTTTGTTTTACTCTTTAATTTAAGTGCTTTTGCGGCATTTCTGGCCGCGATATTAAGTCTTTTATACGAATAGGCTCGGCTTAACATTCTTTTCATAGTACAAATAACACAAACATAGTGCCTAAAAGTAAAACAAATATTAAGGTTAAAAATATGAGAGGAAAGGCTTCATATCAGGTATTGTATAATTATTTTTGAGACGGGAGTCACTTTTAAAGAATTTAATCATTCCTAAAAATATGTTAATTTGGAGACGAGTTCATAATTATGGGCTCTGAGAAATAAATCGTTAACAAAATTTGACCGAAAACGTACTTTTTTATTTTTATATTATCTATTTTATATCCCTAGTAAAAAGCCGTCACTAAAACTCACATATATTAACAAACGTAATTGTATATATGTGTGAGTTTTGGTTACAGCCATACAAGGGCCATTAAATTTCGGTGATTCGAGGCATGTCGAGTATGTTTGTCTATTCGTAGTATATTAAGTTTATGGTTTAAACAAACTTATTTGATAAAAATAAAATGTTGATTTGTGTTGACACAATGTATTTAGACACAAACAGTGTTTAAATGTTTGTGTCTAAATACATTGTGTCTAAATTGATTGCATCTAAAACTAACTTTATTTTTAGGACAGACTCCAATTTACCATATTTATTTGTGAAAATGTTTTCTTTTAGGATTTTTTTTATCATTGTAGTTACTTTAATTAAAAGCAGCAGCTTTCGCAATCTGCACATGATGAGTAGTTCGCGGGAAGAGATTTATTGTTGAAAGCACACATGATCTCTGTACATTGTTCTTTACTCGTTAGTTTTCCTCTGAAATTCCGTAATGTATTTTTATGATATAAAATATTGTTTCAAACGTGGCGGATTTAATCGGAATATTAATATGGTACACGTGTACGTAGATACTCAATAGGTATCGAGTAGGCTCTAAATAAGTTTTTCGTGTCTGGAATTTATTCGTGGGATTTTTCGTCTGTAAGGGATGCATAGTTGACAAATTGCTTGTATTTTGTTTTGCATTCGCTCTTTGTAATTATTCTCTCAAAATTTTTTCTATTTCAACGCTGATATTGTTCTTTACAAAATTATTTTTCGTAGTTGCTTTGATAGTGATAAATATTCTCGAACCCTAATCGCAATCATTTTGGTTTATAACTTTAAAAATATTTTCTTTCTTAGAATAAGTCATTTTGATGAGTTGATTATTGAGTTTTAATCAGTTTAGCCCATTTTTCCATCTCTTTTCAAGTCTGCATAAAATTCGAGATTCCTCAAGGTGGATTTCGACTTTTGTGCAAGCGGCGTCTTGTTTATAAGACAGTCAGGATGCCACCAGTGCTGATCAAGTTTCAGAGAAAATTATTTCATAAAAGAATTAGATATTATCAGACCCAAGGTATATTTGTGAGAAAAACTAAGTTGACGAAAATATATTGAAGATTTTTTAATTGATGCAATTTGAACGTGGTTGGATACCGATTTCTGAACATCTTTCTCCTTACATATAAATCCATGGAATTTTTCCTTCCGTTCCAGGAATATGTATAAATATCATAATATATATATGTATATATATATATATATATATATATACATATATATATATATATATATATATATATATATATATATATATATGTATAAAACAAATGGCCCATTTTCTTATTGAATTACTCTTTGTTATTCAGTTATAAAAAAAAATTTTCCCGTTTCGATACTAGACTTGAGCAGATAAAATCAAGAAATACAAGGGGTCGAGTAAATAAGCCTTTAGAAACATCTTGAAATCAGTAATTGATGCTGTGATAGAATTATACGTCTTACAGAACAAGTCATGATTCAATATTTTGATGTCATGAGAACCCCCGAAAAGGAAAAAAAAAACTACTCAATACCTTAAATTTTTTAATATTTTCTCTTGTATGTCAATAAATCGCTATATTTTAAAATCATAATATGGAAATTTTCTAGTTTATATTTAAGTAAAATACTGAGCACGGTATATAGCGGTTCAACAGGATGCGGAACTTTGTGAGTGGCAATTAGGCAGTAAGTTGTTTAGCGTACTGCATCCATCGCGCAACGATGACAAACTGTTACACAGAAAGAGATCTTGATTGGCGTACTAAGTTATATCCAAATTTAAAATATTCTATTTGATCAATAACCCTTCTTAATCATTTTTAGGTCTTTATCTTCAATGATTATATTAGGAACGAAATTTTTGACATAAAACAATTTTGTTCGAATAAACGTATCGAATATACTCAAAACGGGATTAAGGTATTATGTAGACATTTTTTATTTAATCATTGCTTGTAATTACTTTTTATATTACCATAAAATTATGTTATTATGAATTTTTTGGAGCTTTAAGTATGACATGTGTATTTTAGAAAATGTAGTAAGACGTAATAAAATAATACAAAGTTACAATTATCTTGTGTTTGCTACGTATGAAAAAACGTAATCGTTAGTAAAAACTAGAAATTCAAAATGAACGTTCCTAATTAAAAATTAAATAAATAGTTGCAAGGGAAAGTAAGAAATAATAAAATGTTACAAACAGCAGGGATCAGAGCAAAAAGTTGAATATATTTGGCGCTAATTTTGAAGAAATTCACTATTCACAATTAAATGAAACTACGTGATGTAGTATTATTTCTACTATCTTTAATTTCTTTACCACGACCTAGGTTTCATTGTATTACAACATCTTCAGGTGGGACATTAGCAAAAAAAGGTGGGATATTACCTTTGCTAATATCCCACCTGAAGATGTTGTAATATAACGAAACCTAGGTCGTGACAAAGAAATTAAAGATAGTAGAAATAATACTACATCACGTAAAAAATTGTGCTCAATTCAAAGACAGCAACATGAGTTTTTTAATGACATCCCATATGCTTTTGCGGAAATTATTTTAGCTCTTTTAGGGTGTATGTGAGCTTCTATTTTATTCCAATTCTATCGTATTTCTATTTTAAGTCAATGTAAATTTCTAAAAACTTTAAACTCTTTTAAATTCAATTTCTAGTTTTAAGTGAAGGCACTACATATTGTGAAAGAATTTCAAGTTTTAACATGCTCTGATGACATTGCCACAATAATATGGTGTCGTTCGTAGCATTCTAGTACGGAACGCTATAAATCATTTTAAGTTGAAAATCAGTTCTTAGAAAAATCAAATTTTTTATGTTTCGACACAAAATAGAAGCGTGAATCAAACGAATTAAAGAAAATCAAAGATTAAGCGCATTCTGATTGTGGTACTGAAGGCGAATGAATCTGTAGACAATTAAACCCGTAGCTATTTCCCAAATGTTGCATACATATGTATTGTTCTATTTTGGTTACAAAATTAGAAGCGGGGATGACAGTTTCGAAAAAACTGATTAGAGTACGGAGTGTAGAAGTCAATAGCCCACCATTTAATGGGAGAGTTACTCCATCCACTAAGTACCATAACATGGTGAGTGTTTTTGAAACAGGTCGTCCTAATGACCATAAAACTATGATACGACTGTTCAAAGAAAGACGATATAGACATTTTGAAAGTTTGTAAAAATTTACGAATGTTTCTTTTGAGAAGTCTTTTATGAAAAATTTATTCTATACAAATATCGCTTGTAACATAAATTATATTAAGTAACACTTGCAAATCCCTTCGTTTTTATTTTCTATTTTTATATTTTAACCCTGGTCTATAAGCCTGATAATATAATCTTTTAAATCCGTCTAATCATAAAGAACAAAAAACAAAATAAGAGACGAATGGAAAAATACACCGGATTATACAACCGTTTTCACATTGAGAAATATATTGCAAAAAATATACAATATACAAAAAATATACAAAAAATATAATATACATGCAAAAAGAAGGTTAGAATGAATTTTATTTCAGGTTTTATCTTAACCATGGCTGCAACGGTACGGTATCAAGCTTAGTTCAAAAATAATTCACGTATTTATTTTATGTACGTTTATATAAACTGTTTTTAAATGCTACTTTTTAGATGTATGTATTTGTTATTTTTCTTTTTAGATGTTGTTTTTATATGTATGTATATATATATATATATATATATATATATATATATATATATATATATATATATGTATATATCAACATCGAATTTCAATAATTTTCGGAATTGTGTCAATGGAATTCTCTATGAAGTTATATCCACATATCAACATGAACTTAAATGTGAAGTTGTGTGAGCATTCGAGTACCACCAGAAAGGCTTCGATTAAAAAATTTCGTATTTTTACTTGAACTAAATTAGAAAAATAAAAGCGAACATAAAATATATTTTTGGTAGTAATATCAAAACTTACACAATTTTCCATTTTTATATTTTAGGGTAACGTGTTTATTGCTAGTGGCATTTTTGAGTTAAAGATAGTATAAGTATATTATTGAATTAGACTTAAGTTTTGATATATTTCATACTTAAGTTGGTTCGCATTTTAAATAATACAGGCAAAAGACTGTATACTTGATATCGGAGCGAAGAGAATTTATTTATAAACCAAAAATGCTTATTTTTGACTCTACTAGTAATATTTGTGGCATGTGTGAAACCCAGGGGATAAGGAAAATATCTGAAAAATTAATTTCGTAATAAGTGGTATTTCGTGCAGTAATTCATCCTTGTATAATTTACCCTTGATTATTTTTTTATTAATAAACCATATTCCGCTTCTTATAATACTCATTTTGAACTCCAGGGCAGAAGGTTGTTAAAGATGGATAATATTGCCTTTCTTATTTCACATGTAAACGGAACTTATAAAGAGAATTGCTCTCGAGAAGTGGATAGACGGAATTATAATTGGTGGCTCAAATTATTTTTGAATATTCGATATGACATCACAAGTCATCAAAAGTCTCCTGCAAAGTATGGAAAGCAAGGAAAGATGGTGATTGTTAACCGTGATTACAATAACTCGCCAAGATCGAACAACGAGTGAATTGTGAGGTGTTTGAGTTATACATCAGTACGGCTGGATTCATTTTTGATAATAGCGAATATACCGAGGAAAAGTTGATGAAGCTATGGTAGAATAGTGGCATCACTAAAGCATCAAAAATCCGATTAGTTCAAACATTATTATCTCCACATTTTCCTTTACGCTGCAGAAACCTGGACACTACTTGGAAGCGAGAAAAAAGAAGATTGATGCGTTAGAAATGTGTTATTGGAGACGAATGCTTGAAGTATCGTAGACTGAGTTCTTTAGTGATACGTATATAATCCAAGGAGTCAGTATAGGGCAGATATTGTCCAATATTGTAAAGACAAATGACTTCTTGGCAAAATACTCATCTGCAAGACATTTGACACGAAGACCCCAACGATTCTGCCAAGAGAGTAACGACTAAGACAAATACCCGTTAATTAAAATACGGCGGTTTTTTTGATATACTGATATTATTTATTTATAAAATAATGCTTTGTTTGGGTATTTAAATCGAAATTAATTGTGGTGTGGCCAAAAATCTGGGTTATAAGGTAAAAAATATTGAAAACCATTTTTAAAGATATGTTAGTTAATGCTATGTCAATATTATTATTTATTCGCTTTGTTAAATGATGTTATGTTTTTAAACTAAAATAAGTGCAATAACTTCTTAGAAAAAATTCGTTAAAGAGATAAAAAAACTTTTAACATCCGATCAACAAAAAAAGGATTTTATGTTTATTTTGCCTACTTATATAATCACTTTTCTCATTTTATACTTTATCGTGTTGAACAAAGTATCCAACCCTGGGATCAATATTATTAACTATTAATTTATATCATACCAATTAAGGTTAATAATCCGTAGGTGGTTTAAATTTGTTTTATGGGCGTAATATTTATATTTTTATTGTAGTCCATCAACAATCAAAAGCGGATCTGATTGCCCATGGGTAGTTATCCAATTTCTTCGTATTTTATGGACGCCATAGCTTGGTTTTAGTTTTCATTATGAAATTTTTTTTCATATATTGTCGAAATAAGTTAAAGTTGCTATCCTATAGATTTTAAGATAAATTAGGGTAATTTATGTTTATTTAAATATACACTCGCACTTTGTAAACAAAAATAGTGAGATGTGACCCGTATTTCTATACATAAAGTTTATCCCATCTCTGCCGATTCTGTTCTTTGTCAAATCGTAGAATGACCTTTAATATATCGAGTAGTGTATCCTGAAGGCCATCCCCAGATATTTTAATTCACGCATATAAGACGCTTCGAGTGCCCCGAGCGCATCAATTGAAACATGTGTCACAGCACTTATCCTGGTAACGGTTAGTACGGTCTCCGCATACGCGTCTGTAACTTAATAGTGACGGTAAAATACAGTGAGATGAAAATTCAGTACAAATAAAAATATGACGTACGCATTTGAAATTTATTAAAAAATCAAATAGATTAGATTAACATGTAGGTTACTAGAATTGTCATCCGACACTCCCTGGGATTACATGACACTAACTGTATTAAGGTTTTATATAATACTTATTCATAATTTTGAAAAGAAACGTTAATTGAAACTCATGCAATGAATGTTATCATACATTATTAGCATAAAGGAAACTGATGATACTCAACTTTTTTATGTAATTTGTATGCACACGTTATGTGCGTACTTGTGGTGTATGATTTATTTGTAACTTTTGAGTCTACAAAGTTCGTGTAAACTGTGTTATGTTGCAATAACTTATATAAATTTATTGCAATATTTTTTTAAGAAAATCAGTATTCTAATACTTAAAAGAAATATTGAAAAAAAACAGACGCGAGTTGAAAGTCGCACAACAAATAATCAGTATTATTTAGTTTTATATTTTTAGCATCACATAAACAGCATGTTATTTAATTTTAACAAGCAAACTTTTGTGCACATATGATGTGCGTACGTACAACGTTCATTTGAACCATGTTATGATAATATTGCAACAATTTTACAAATAAAGAAAACATGAAACAAAATGGTTGCAATATTTTTTTTTAATATGAAAGATTTACATCGATTATACTGTTTTTGCTAACATCAGTAATTTATTTAAAGTAGTCCGATTAAAATAGTTTGCCTTTACTAATATAAAAATCGAAAGTTGTTTGTTTATTTGTTTACTAGGTGTATTGTCAGGCTATAATGTATAGACGCTAAGTAACGATGGGAAATATAACAGAAGTCGTGCAACACAGCACAAATGAAGCAAGGTAGAGGGAGAAACCGAATTATTTATTGACTGATTATATTGAGTATGCCCGTCGATACACCCCAACCCCCAACAACGACATCGTTAACGATCAGATCGAAAGCGTTTTGTTACCGCGAAAAGGAGAGCAGAATAGTTAAGGTAACAGCGGGGCACATTTGTTGAAAATAATTGTTGGATTTTGGAAAGTTGCCTGTCATTTCCTCATTATATATTTGCAATTTTTTTTGGAGTTTTCTTAATAATTTTATACTTAACGTAACGGTTAAATAAATCTTCTGCCTCAGGAAAATGTTTATTTTGATTTTTAATCATTTTAATAAAAACAAATTTAGTATAATATTGGTTTTTATTCGATATGTTACTAGACACGATAAAAAATTATTATTTTTGTTCATAAAATTACCTCTGTTTTAAACACATTCAAACATATTACGAGCAGTTTTCTTCTTTTTCCCAAAATGGTTTTAGATTGTACCGATAAAAAGTTATGTAAAATTTCAGCTTTTCAGATTACACGATATATATTTTACTAGTCCATGACCGATGGTTAGGCAGGCGAATAAGTGTTGCATTGTCACATGTACGAAACAATTTTAATGGACAGAATGAACACTTTTAACGGAGTTATGTTCTCGAATGGATTTTTGCGTCACATTTATTTTATTACTAGCTGCGTCCGCAGCTTTGCGTGTTTAGAACATATTAGTTATTTAACTGTAAGGTAACACGTAAGGCCCTTCATTAAAATAATTTTATAAGTTGACTACTTTAAAGTTACTATATATTGAAACGTCAAGTTGCTATACATTATTTTCAGTTGATCGATTGCGAATAAACGTAGCTTATTCCTTGTATGACACGCGAAACAATAAATAGGCGTATAAAGAAATAAATACCTTCAAAGTAATTCAATAGTTTTATTATATGTATGGACAATAAAGTATGGATTTTGCCAATTAAATTCATGCAGCCCAATACAAAATTTACCTTTAATTTATAATATTTACTTTAATTTATAATAAAGTGATTAAATTACCAATATTTACAAGATATTCATATTTTGAACAAATTAAGGAAAAAAAAATAAGTTTATATCGAATACACACAACATCGAACAATTTAATGTACGGAAGGTTACCAACAATGACGTCTGCCCTTAGGCGTTGACCCGCATTCAAATAGCTTATTAACACCTAATCTCCAGCAGTGCTCACTTTGCACTGCAATATTTCACCTCTGTCCATTACTATTTCGACAATGTATGTCAGCGGAAATTTTTTTTGCGCGATTAACGTTACAAGTAATGCCATCTATTGATATAAGTAGTATGTAGTGTAGATAGCTGGGCACATGTTGTTTTTGTGCTAATGCAATATAAACGAGTAGTTGGGCACTTGTTGTTGTTGTGCTAATGCAGTATAAACGAATTGTGGACGACATTAAATTCGCATATCTTCCGATTGAATGAACCGATTCCAGTGAACTAATAACTAAAAGTTAGTACTGCTTAATAATTATTTATTTATTCATATTTCAGAGTATATATAATACATATATATATATATATATATATATATATATATATATAATACATTTGGAGGATTTATTACTACTTGAGCAATTTCTTCCAGTCAACCGCATTGATTAAATGTAAGAATTTTGTGATGTGGATGACTGTAAAAGACGTTAATAAAAAAACGAAACTTAGAATATGACAACAAAAAATTCAATAACATATAAATAGGCAAAACCAAGCTACATATGTGTAACACAAAACAAAAAAAAATGGATAATTATAAATCTTGACATGGCTGGGAACAATCAAAATGGAATAGAAAATTTTGAAGATGTTGAGGGACTGCATTTTGCTGAATATACGATGACTAACATGAATTACTTGAGGTTGCCAGCTAAGATTTTGATCGATGAGCAGACTCAAGTCTTTAACAGTTCACTCAATTTTAGAAAGCAGTCTTTAGCTACCAATTTTGATAGCTTGAGACTTAAGTGGATTAACTAACAGACCCATTTTATGAGCCAGCTGACCGATTGAAGCGAGATATTCATTGAGGGTATTGGTAACGTTTGCTATGGAGTTTACATCAGTGAGAGAATATATATGTGGAAATCATCAGCATAAAGATGATAATTACTATGTATATTTCCAACAACCCCATCAATGAATATTGAAAATAAGAAATAGTGAAAGAAATCCTTGTTGAGGCACATCAGCTGATAAGTCCGTCCATTCAGAGAACGCATCGACGTTTCGACAACGCATCGACTTCACAGATTGCCAACGTATAACCATATAGATATGAGATAAACTATTCTAATGAGTGTTGAGATATATTCAAAGATTTCAGCAAGTTAGTAAAATATCAAAGACAACGGAATTCACTAACGCTGTTGAGATCTAATGACCAATTTTGATGATGGAAGAATATCGCATATGGTTATATTAAAGACATTACAAAATGGCTAAAGGTTATCTGAAAAAGAAGAGAGAGGAGGGGAGCAGGAATCGTTAGGAGAGGAGCAGGAATGAAAAGAATAAATGAAAGATTTGGCAGGCATGCCAATATTTAACCAGGATAAAATATATTATAATGCAATTTTCAAAGTAAATAAGCTAACAATATGTATATATATATATACATATATATATATATATATATATATATATATATATATATATATATATATTGAATATATTTGGCGTTAATTTTGTAGAAATTCATTATTCACAGTTAAATGAAACTAAGTGATGTATTATTATTTCTACTCTCTTTAAGTTTTTTACCACGATCTAGGTTTTGTTGTACTACAATATTGGTGGGCTATTAGCAAAAAGATTGCGCAAGACTCAGCGAACAATAACTGTCGGTGTCGAATTAGAGATTCCGTAATGAGCACGCCGGTTCCCTTTAACGTTTTCTGCACCGACCTTACTTTATAACGGTGTTCGCTGCGGGCGAATTTGACGACTATTAGTCTCCGAGTCTTGCGTTGCATAGCCGTGAATGAGGATGGTATTTCGACGTCCCTATGCCTCCAGGTCCTATACACGGTGCTCCAAATTATTGTGCGATTCATCGTAATTTGACCGCGGAATTGCTTGAACTCATTGGAAAAAGTCTGAACTGAGGGTGAGTGAATACTTGCTATTGATATAGGCCATCAAGCTTCACTTGAAAATTATCCAATCCGACGTTATATGTTGCAGTCAGGTGCTTCAGTTCTGTTTCCATTGCAATATATTAACAAACGTTAGTGTTCTGTAAATTTATTTCTCGTCGTTGTTTTGCAAGTGACAGTTGTTAGCAGAGTAGTCCGTTTTAATTTCATTCGGTTTAGAACATATAGTTTAATACAGAGCTTCATTCATTACTTTTATTAATAAAAAAAAACACTTTGGGATTACTACTCGTATGAAAGAGTCAAAATAGAATCTTCAAATTATTTTATTATTTAAAAAGAAAAAACGAGCAAAAGTTTCCATCCGTCTATTGCAACCTACCTACATAATGTTATTTTTCATAAAACTTATTGGATCAGTAGTTTTTATGTCATACAAATTCTAAAAGCTGACAAAAATAACTGAAAAAAGAGACACACTGACAAAAATTCTAAAAGCTATATTTTTGTATTCTATTACTTTTGTTATGTCTTCCTAATTAATTTTTCGTAAGTAGATTCAATGCACAGACATGATAGTTCTACAGTTTCGGTATATGTATTGATAATAAAATTGATAAATGTTTTGTACTTTTTCATTTCTCTGATAATTATTACATACAATATTTAACAATATGGGTTTGTTCATTATCTATTGCAGATCGATAGTTTGCATGATTCTCAACCCAACGATTTCCAAGAATATTTTCTATGGATAGTTGGGGGCGATACATATTGTCTTGTATAATTTAATGTGTTCAATATTGTGCTTTATTGGAATGTTTTTGTAAATAATAAATGCCTCAAAATAAGTCATTAGATCAAAGATATCGCCTAATTGAATAAGACAATATGGTTCTTTTGAATAAACAACATACTTTATAACGTAACAGAGATTCAGTTGCATATAATCATACTTCAGCCGTTATCAAAATGTTCGTTTGTTCGTCTTTCTTTTACATGTAAACAATGGTACTGACTTCAATAAAATTTTGCGTATAGATATTATTTATATATATATATATATATATATATATACACACACACATATATACACACACACACACACACACACACACACACATATATATATATATATATATATATATTATAAATGTGTGTGTGTATAAGTTTAAAAATAAGCTATATGTAATCAAGCCTTATTTTACAGAAGTTGGGCAGTGAAAGTAAACATTATGACTGTGTTCGCATAACTGAATGCTCTGCTATTAATTTTATTTTTAAAAATAGTGGATACAATTAATTTTAGCGTAAATTACCATCGAAAGACTCGCTTAGTCCTTCGCACCGGTAAAAATGGAAAGTCAGTTCCAGTGAATTGTGTTCAAAATAATATTTAGCTCGTAACTATATAACTGGCACGATCACAATTTACATCCATTTTTTCAAAAACAAGTACTTAACATTTTTAATACCACATGGGCGAAACTGCGGTTGAAAGTTAATATATATATACAAATGAAAAGTTTTAATTGATGATGTAATAATATTTTCTGGCAAATAATCAAATAAAAACTGTCAAATTTATAACGGATTGGGACCGACTTGAGAATCTATTGATAATTTTTTATTTAACACAGTAGAGGGAAAAGTTAAATTCGAAATAAAAAGATGCTCCATATACTTTTGCTTAAGTGCTTATAGTATCATACAAATTTTACCGAAGTAATATATTTACATCTGTGAGGTATATAGCAATCTTATGAAGAGGTTGCTTTCTTGCAGGAAGGTCGATAAGATGACTGCTTCTTTTGGAGTGGTAACAGAAATTCATAAAATCAGGTTTTTGCTGACGTTTTCAAGTTGATTTTGGGTACAAGTAATCATAGTGACTATACGATGCTTCATAGCATCATATAGAAGTCGACTCAGTTTTACGATGGAGTCTTAAAAAGAAAAGTATGAGTAGATACTCATTGTTGTCCTAAGAATACCGTATTTTCTTTTGATGTACTGAGCCCTAACAAATTAAACCAAAATTTATAAAATGTCTATATAATTAATTAAAAAGTTAAAGTATAATCATATTTATACTACAGGCGACTGTACCTGAAATAGGGTATGACGATATAAATTTTACGATTTCCGTTGTACGAGAGGGAGAAGAGCACATTCGATTTTATCGTACTCTTTCATTGCCGATATTAAAGTTGAATGTGCGATAAACTGGGAATCGAAACATCCATTGAAATATTGAATAATGAAGGCTCTTAAGGTCACAAGCCGCGTGCATCACGTTTCATTCTTGTACGAACTTTTATACGTATATTACGACTTTCATTGAAAAGCTTGTTCTTTCGATAAAGCTCAGCGTAAAACTTTTATTTTAGCTTGTAAGCGGTTTATAAATGTATTAACATTTAGCGGATACTGTTACAGTGAAAATATTGAACGTAGTTACAGGTTTTAAGGAAATTGACAAAAATTTTTTTTTATATTCACCCATCGGGTACTGAATTAGTGTTATCGGAATGTTAAGTGGTTTATGAATGATCGTTGAAGTAAAAATTTGATCATGAGTCTAAACATTTTATTAGAAAAAAGTAGAAAAGACAAAAATAGATTCATAACGGATGCATTTATTTTAGAAAATTCTAAAGAAAGGGCCCACCGAAGTTTCATCATAGCGTTATTAATATGTAATGAACCGATAATAGATGAAAATAATACTTAATTTGCAAGTGTTTAAATAGCAATGAATATGCATACGTTGTTTTCTTTTATCTTTCCTTGAATCTTTAATATCTTTAATAAAATTGAAACATAATGATTAAATGTAAAATTAAGGTTATATAAATGATTATCTGCGGATTGAGCTTATTCAATATTAGATCGACCGAATAAACTTTGTTACTATGAGTTACAAAAGTTGTTGCTATAAGGATTATATCCGTTAATGTGACATATTTAATATTAGAAGTTTAATAGAAATTATACGAAATGGTTACGATTGAATAATCACAATGAAGACAAACATTTTTGGTTGTGAAGGTTTATGTAATTGCTACTTCTTCGTGTCCATTCTTTCTAAACTTGCTCTTTACATTTAATGAACAGGGAAAATTCAGAAAAAGACAACAAAAATTAAAAAAATCTTTATGAGTATTTTCAATAATATAAGATTTTTACAATGATTGGTAATTCTTTGCCTTTAATACTTTCAAAAAATTTAATAAAACATCTATAAAATTGAAAAAAAAATCTGGACATTAATACTATTATTCAAGGAAATGTTGCAGTACAAAAAGCTCCATATTATTGCTATTTCTTCTTTTTTATTTTTTTCAAAATTGTTCATTAAATTTAATTAAAAGTAAAAATTTAGGAAAAAGGCTGCAAAACATAAAACTTTAAGAAAATGTAAGAGATGTTTACATTAACAACATTATTAAAGAAAATATATTTGTTACATATTCATCTATTTGTTCGTTTACATATTATTATATACATATTACAGTTATTATATTTTTACATTTCAATAATTATAACAGGACAATTAAATAAATTCAATAACTTTACAAAATATAATGATAACACAATACGATAAATTTATTCTCGTTCATCAATTGACGGAATGCAAAAAGCTCTATGTGATTGCTACTTGTTCGTCTTTATTGTTTTCAAAATTATTCTTTAAATTTAATAAAGGGAAAAAGAAAATTACTCATGAAAATGATTTAGTAAGGAAAGTTCCTTCTCTCTTTTCCCTCTTGTGTTTCATTTGGTTTAATTCAACAATTAGATGGCATTTGGTTGATAAACAATCTGCCGTGTATGAAAAATTACAAAAAATATATTTCAAATACTTATTATAGTTATGTTTAATCTGGGATAAAAAAATAATAGCCGTTCATACTAAAATAAATATCATGGGGTTGGCATTGTGTATACAGAAATATTATGGAATATTAAATTAACTACTATATTAAAATTTGGATGAAAATACAAAGCAGTAAAATGATTTCTTATCACTCTGTTTGACCATTATTAACGTTATCAGTGTTCAATAAAGAAAATTTTCTCAGTTTCCAAGAGAAGTACGATTCTATTTGAACTTAGTCGCCTGTCTAACTAGTTAAAGTGGAATTTGTCTGAACTGGTAAAGGTTTGCCATGTAATTTTGTTTCCAGACTCCAATAGTATTTGTCTGATCCTGTAATTTGCTGCGAGTAAGGCCAATTATGTGAAGTGTTTTCCGCTTGTCTGCACAGTTTTAATACCACCGAGTCTTGTTTCAGAATTTTGGTTGTGGCACTTGCGCTTAACGGAAAATGACTTTATCCATCGTCTCTTGCGTTGAAGTACATGTGTATTAAGGTTTTCACTTTATATTGTAGGTTTCTAGACAGAGTACTTAATATATGAGTACATTAACTAAATAGGTTCATATTTGAGTTCTTCGTAGACTAAAAAATATTCAATATTATATTTGGTTACAAATAAAATAGACATCCGTGACTGGTAAAATCTACTTATTTTAACTCTTTTAC
This sequence comes from Druceiella hillmani, assembly GCA_039881145.1. Classification (NCBI taxonomy): domain Eukaryota; kingdom Metazoa; phylum Arthropoda; class Insecta; order Lepidoptera; family Hepialidae; genus Druceiella; species Druceiella hillmani. The sequence goes on along the minus strand of JAYKKI010000140.1, from coordinate 1,675,523 downwards.
ATAACTTTCACTAACCTTCTCACCTCTTCTTTTCTCTGATGCAAATTCAAACATCTTCAGATTATAGCCTTGAATTACGTTATAAAGACAAGGAGATTCTTCTAATACACCAGTTCAGTACTGCATTCTTTGAAGAATCATTTAGTGTATAAACTACGAAACTGTTGATCAAACTAAATGACCACAATTAAATGAAACTACGTGATGTAGTATTATTTCTACTTTCTTTAAGTTCTTTACCACGACCTAGGTTTCGGTGTATTACAACATCTTTAGGTGGGCTATGAGTGATGATTTTTCTAATTCTTTGCTAATGGCCCACCTGAATATGTTATAATACAACGAAAACTAGGTCGTGGTGAAGAACTTAAAGAAAGAAGAAATAATTTAATTGTGAATAATGAATTTCTACAAAATGAATGCCAAATACATTCAATATTTTCAAACCAAATATAATTGTACAATGTAAACCCTTAGTATCTGAGTTTAAATCTCGTCTGTAATCGCATTATCTATAATAATCTTCAGATAGAATGACCCGTTCTTTATTACTTCCTCCTGCTGATGTTTCCCTTATTTATTTAATTTCATATCAATTTTATTTTTACTTGTGATTTTTTTCGACGTATTTTTTCTCCTTTTTTTTAATTAGCGTAATTTTTTGGGTTTATTTATCATTGTATCAGTCATTCTAACATACCATTATACTAAAATTTTCCACTCGTGGCATTACGGTTTGCTATAAGAAGTTACTCCTGTAGCAACAAGTCAGCCATCTTTATGCTTAGTTTCGGACAGTTTAGTAAACAAAGTATTATTTCATGTTTTCAAAATAAAGAATAGGTTTTTCAGTAATAATGCGGTATTCAGTCACAATATCGTAGTTTTTTATCATTAAATACTTATTGTATGTTACCTGTTGATAATAGGTAAATATCTAATATAATATTTTTAGCCTTTTTGCTCTCTGCTATGCTCTTGTAAGCGATAGTGCAATTATATAAAGTCTATATTTTATCTGCATTGTATATTATTTATAGTAATATTTCATTGAAATAGGTTGGAGTGTTAAAGGCTGGAATAGAGATAAACAAAAAGTAAATAGGGAAGAATAAAATAAAATTCTAATTGCTTTTATCTCACATACTCGTTCAGTAATGCTTTATTTACTTGACTTGTGTCGGTAATATATGGTCTAGTAAACGCTTACCGTCATTCATTTGTTCATATTTCTACGTTGCTAATTAGTAATAGTTAATGGTTTTAAAAGTCATATTTAAAAACATTTTCAGAACTGACTGATTTATATGATATTCATAACCGCCTAACGCTAGTTATTTTGCTTCCCGCTATTTCTTAATGAAAAAGAAAATGGAAATATTAACGTGTTCATGGAAATATCATGAAAAGTTTTGAAAATTCAGGGATGGTTAAGAAATATGACTAAGTGACATCTACAATCAAATCTGTAGATGAATGTGAAGTACCAAATTAATTTAAAAAGGCAAATGTATCCTACGAATTTGATATAATGCTGGGAATCAAATGTACGATATTTATTTACTATTAACATATAACCTGAGATGTTAAGTTTCTCAAATTCATTCATATAGAATAAATAATGTACTCCTGAATTTAGTATTTATTATTGTAATTAATTTTTAGATGCAGTTAGGTGTCACATATCAGGAGTCACATTTCAGAGTATATGATCGAGACTTTTTATGTTTTAACTCTTTGAGACTCTTTAAGAGACGCTGAGTAAAAAATCCTTGGAATGTGCTGTTAAACCTTCAGGCATTAAAACTATGCTGCAATTTTGAAAATGGGACTCTTTACTGATGATATTCTTTTAAAATGATAAGGTCGTTCTTTGTATTTCAATTCACTAAATGTAGATAGCGATAGAAATTTTTAGTACATTGAATGAAACGAAAAACATTAATATTATTTACATCGTAAATATTTAGTGACATATGTGACCGAAAAAAGCATTGATTTACATTAGGCAGAGATAGAAAAATATTTTCAAACTTGAAACAATTGAATGTATTTAAATCATTCAGTACTTAAAATAAGAGCTGGCTTTACATAATATTGGTACACGAAAGAAATAAAAAAGAAGCTAGCAATTAGCGAAAAAGTAAAATTTGCATTCGATATTTTAATAATGGTTTTCATATTAATATACGAAATGTATTCAGAAATATGTTTTTCAGTTTTCCAATGAATTCGGTACAATGAGATAAATGAACAAAAATCCTTCGAAATGTTAAGGTTTGTAGCAAACAATCTGATAGAAAATGTTTGTACGAAGATCACAACGACTGATTTTAAAAAAGGAGTCGTTGCCTATAGAATTTATATCTGCGTGTTTGTCAACATCCAAATTTATATTTTATCATTTATAATTAAGCCTCTTACAAAAGTTTAGTATTTTCACAAATATTGGCCAAGTTACAAACTGCTTAGAATATGCCATGTCTGGATAAGGTCACGATTCTAGAAAAAAATGCTTGTTTTTAAATGTAACAAATTAAAAGAAAAATTAAATATTAGTAGTAGAAATATCAGGAACTGGATGTCTAGATCCAAGCAAATGAAGAAAAAAAATGATAATGCATCATGCAGTGATTAAACGTTGCTATTTTTCGTAGATAGAGTAAATGAAAAAAAAAATAGCCCATTCTACTGAATATAGTGAAGAGTTTAGAAAATTTGTACTATCTCTCCATTTTTGTAGTCCAAGGAGTTGTAATTATATCCGTGAAAAGTTTGATATTTGTTTACCTCATATTAGCACACTTAGGAAATTATATCAGAGAATAAATTGCAACCCGGGTTTCACAGTCGAGTCTTCAATACAATAAAGGAAATGACTAAAAAACAGAATTATTTTTAACATAATTTTTTATGATTGGGAATATATTGAATTTGTCGGCGACTCACATTATTATTTTACTATATGCAATGATTTACACGGAGACGAATCAGTAATTGCAAATCAAGTTTAAGTATTTTGGCTCGTGGCTGTGAATAGTTTTTGCAAACTTAGTTGTTTTCTTTCTAGGAAGAAGTTTTACGGTTTCACAAAAGGCAAATTTATTGAAAATTTGCTTTGATTTACTTAATGGGACTTCACGTGTGGTTATTTCAATTACATTTGACGGAATCGCTCCAAATATTAACACATCCAGTTTACTTGTGCAAAATTTAACAGCGAACCATGTACTGCATATTTCACATGCAGAGCCAAAAAATATTATATTTTACTCAATCCGTGTCCCTCATTAAAACTTGGGAGAAATATGTTCAGTGACAAAAAAGTTTTAATAGACGAAAATGGCAGAAAAGTTGAATTTATTTTTATTACGCAATTACACAATATTCAAATGAAGGATGGTCGTAAATTGGGGAACAAAATTACATTTAGGCATATTAATTATTTCAAACAAAAAATTAAAGTAATGCTAGCAGCGCATTTACTTTCAAGGTTTGTTGCGACATGCGTTCTGTATTGCCATGATTTTTTCAATTTATCACAATTTGAGAATTTGGAAGCCACTATGCTATTTATTACCCCCGTTAATGGCATATTTGAAATTTTTAACTCCAAGGACTTTATTCTCGGTTTAAAAAACTTTTGGGCTCAACTAATAAACAAGATATATTCGACAGACTCGATGAAGTATACAAATATTTAAGAAATTTAAAATTTGAGGATGGTACCGTTATAATAAACTCTATGAGACGTTTAGGTTTAGCTGGGTTTTTAATAAACATAATAAGTTAGTGCCGTATATTCTAGGAGTAGTTTTAATAATAATCCAACGATCAGACGATTTAGATCTGCATGCAAAAGGTTACTTTGTCATGCACAGTTAAAATTGAGTGAAAGTGGAAACTGCTTGGAAATTTACAAGAAGAAAAATTACTATTCTTTCCGGTATAGTTTCCACCGCAAAACGCATTAATGCTGCAATATTATATGATAACATTTGAAAGGAATTTCGATTGAGCGTTAATTTTTTGAACGACAATCCAGGTGATGTTAAAGACGTGTCCTCGGTATTATTAGACAGACTATCTAACACTTCTGAAGATTTTCACAATTTTTTAAATCGGTTGTCGAATATATGAGTGGATGTGTGGCTGAAAAAATAAAAAAATATACATTGTGAAGTTTGCATAGATTCTTTGTGTATAATCACGAACTAATGGGTCATTTATAAGTCTTAAAGATTTCGCAAAACAAGGTAAGGGCTTTTTGACTTTTCCATCAAAAGATGTATTTGGTATATATTTAAAATGCTAGCGATTTATGGAACACTTAAAAATTAATGCTAACTTTGATAAGATATATTTCAATAAAACAGTTTTAGAAATTATACAATTTATTTACACTAACAATTTTTTTGATAATTCAATTAATCGTTCATAAGAGCAGGCTCCACTTAATTGCCACATATATCTATTAATAAATTATATAATTGAAAAGTATTTGAAAATAAGGTTAAGATATTAGAAAAAAAATTGCAAAGAAACTTTTAAAAACTCTTTGAATAAGACTATTTTATTTAGAGGCTTTATGATTTTTATCATAACTAACAAAAAGAATGCTTGGAATCGTAGAAACACATTTTTAAGTTTTGGTGCCATAATATCATTTTATGAAGAATTGTAATGTAAATTCCTTTTTCAGATTGAATTGTATAATTTTTTCTCGTAGTTGAATTTTGTAAATGTAATAACTACAATCTGCAGTTCCAGTAATATCATTGCGTGAGGAACTCATGTTGGTTATTTTTTTCAATTTAAAAAACGAATATAATTTGTTTATAGTTAGTATTTAAAGGTTATTTAGGTAAAATGTTATTTGTTTAATTTTATACTATCTGTACACATTTTTCTACTTTTCTATGTGCATACTGTAAATATTTTCTACTGAGAACTTATTTTTCCTCATAACATTTTTGTTTTATTTTTTAATTTAAGTGCTTTTGCTGCATTTCTGACCATGATATTAAATTTTTATACGCATACGCTCAGATTAACATTTTTTTCATAGTAAAAATAACGCACCCAAAATGTTTAAAAGTAAAACAAATATTTGAGCTTAAAAATATGAGAGGAAATGCTTCATACGAGGTGTTGCATAATAATTTTTGAGACGGGAGTTATTCTTATTGAATTTAATCATTGCTAAAAATATGTTAATTTGAAGGCGACTTCTTGTAATCGTAATTGTATATATGTGTGAGTTTTAGTCCCAACCACACAAGGGCAATTCAATTTCAGTGATCCGAGGCATGTCGAGTATGTTCGTTCTAGAGTGTATCGTTTTAATCTAATCTTTGCTAATATCCCGCCTGAAGATGTAATACAACGAAACCTAGGTCGTGGTAAAGAAATTAAAGATAGTAGAAATAATACTACATCACGTAGTTTCATTTAATTGTGAATAATTCTTTGTTATTCAGTTGTCAAAAGAACTGAAATTTAAAATTTCGTCATGTCCCGTTTCGATACTACACTTAAGCGGATAAATACACGGGATCGAGCGAATAAACATTTAAAACCATCCCGAAATCAGTGATGGATGGTTTTTATAGAAAATAACCATTACACAATATTTTGATGTTATGAAAACTCTTGAAAAGGAAGAAATTAATCACCCAATCCCTTAAGCTTTTTAATCTTTTCCCAATGTATTGCAATGTAAATTGATAGATCGCTATATTTTAAAATTAATGACATAAACATGTTCTGTTTTGTATTTAATATATAGAACATTTACGACATATAACATACGCCGGTTTAAAGGGATACGGAGCTATGTGAGTGGCAAATATGTTGGTTAGTTTACTGCATCCAGAGCGCAACGTAAGCCAACAGTCACACCGAAAGACATTTTGGTCGGCGTATATTTAAAATATTTTATTTAAACAATGACTTTTTTAATGAATTTTAGCTTTATACCCTCAGTGATCAATTTAGGAACAACATTTTTGACGTTAAGATTCCTTCGAAGTAGGCTAGTTAATGAAAATTGTGTTCATTTAAATGTATGATATTTAGAATATTTCATTAAAAAAATTGATTCTCAAAACACGCTTAAGGTATACTTAGGCATTTTTTATTTATTCGTAACTTATAATTTGCAATTGAACTTTTAAATTTGCCGTAAAATTATGTCGTTATGATATTTTTGAAGCTTTGATGACAAATAAAAATATTTGTGTTTAGTGACTACAGTAAGTAAAGTGCAATATGATAAGAAAATACACTATTGAGTTCAATCTTGTATTTGGTAAAAATAGAAGTTTGAACGTTTCCAATTATTAACCAAAAAGTTGTAAGGAAAAGTTAAAAATAACAAATAGTTAATAACTGTGTGGATCAGAGAGAACGTGCAAGGAAGTCTGTACAAAATGACGACTGAGCACAATCGTAGAGCACGATTTTTTTGTAGAATATCGTTTATAAAATGAAATTATTTGATGAATAATTGTAAAAATTAATTGGCTTCTAATCTTTTATATAGTTAACAAATCAGTAGAAAAAAGACAAGCAAAATCCTTCAAGAATTGCGGTTCATAGCTTGTCCTCATATGTATTCGTATATTCGTTGGACGAAAACGTATCTTATTTTTCAAAGAAAAATTAAGATCATAATAAATCACAATTAAATGAAACTACGTGATGTAGTATTATTTCTACTTTCTTTAAGTTCTTTACCACGACCTAGGTTTCGTTGTATTACATCTTCAGCAAAGATCTTTGCTAATAGCCCACCTGAAGATGTTGTAATACAACGAAACCTAGGTCGTGGTAAAGAACTTAAAGAAAGTAGAAATAATACTACATCACGTAGTTTCATTTAATTCTGAATAATGAATTTCTACAAAATGAACGTCAAATATATTCAATATTCAATATCATAATAAATATTAAAAAAATTACGTAATGATACCATTTTTTCTTCTAAAAAAATTACATTAGCAGTAGATTACTTGTAAAATTACCCAAGCTATAATTAATTATATTATCGATAATAAAAAATCCGACCGCCAGGGTATTATTAAAAATAAATTATATTTGTATTCATTATTGGTTGCAAAATAGAAGTACAAATATATAGAAACACAAATGGTTAGAATCAGACATTTTTTTGTATTATTCACTGATAATAAACCGTAATACTAATATTTATATTCAGTTACTGGGTATAAAAACTAGTTACTGCTCGTACGTTAACTTCGCATCTTGAATCACAAGATAAATATTATTACACCGTGTCGTACATACGGGGCGTTCTCGTGCTGTAGTTGCCTCCGTCCTCCCGGTCTACCTCGTCGACTCCGTTCCTCCTTTATTTGCCTTAAACAATCTGAAACGGACATTCGTAATACGCGGAGGACTTTGCCTAGCGCACTTATCTCAAAACTTTGAGCGCGAAGCGGGCGTCTTTGCATTTGAGTTGGAACAATATTAAATTCGATAGTGGGCAGCGACAAGTTTCGGCGTGATAAAATATTAAGGATTTTTAGATTTCTCGTGGAGTATTGAAGACATATGTGTGGATAAAATTTTCTTGTAAAAATAAACTTGATAATGTTTGAAATTAAATAGTTTTTTATTTATTTATTGATTTTGTGCCATTAATTTTACCCAATAAATTATTAATTAAAGTTTTTATGGTTTTCTAAAAGAATTTTAAGTCATTCAGCAAGTTGTGGAAATGCCTCTGCCGTGAGATTTTCTATGAAAAATGACCCGTTATAACTAGATACCTAAGAGGACTAAACTCACAAATATTGACAGGATGAAGTGACAGTGGATAGACCATGTAACGCGCAAAATCGACCACCGCTATGGAGAGAACCATACCGGAAGACGCAGAATGTAACAACCTCTCCCCCCATTAGATATACAGACGACTTGGTAAAGGTGGAGAGAAACCAGTGAATGCAAGTGGCTCGAATTGATATTTACAGGAATCTATGCTGATACCAAGGGCCATCTGTGTATCTTTTCCGGTTGATGTTGTCAAGGAAAACTTTTATTAATAAATAAAACATCATTTAGTATTTTTTCTTTAATAATGTTTAAGACTTCAGGATATCTTTGAGTGTATGCACGAGCCGAACACGTTTGGCAATAAATTATTGACAGATAACAAAAATTGCAGTACACGAGAATTATAAAATATTACTATGTTCTTTACACTATGGAGCTAATGAGTACAGCTCTATAATAAAGAATATAGTTTGTTCCAAATTTTAGATCATTATCCACTTCTTATAGACGTCATAATCATCAAGTCATAATCTTGAGCTGAATAAAATTTGAACATGTGCGGTTTGAATAACTACTACGTAATAACACGTAAGCATATATGGTATTAAGTAACTTATATTTACGTATAAACCGACGGGGATATTGTTTAAAATATTCTGTTGAAACTGAATATTTCAACTGTAAATTTATTTAAAAAACTTGGTTAATATGTTAAAAATTCTGTACGGAAATAATTGAACTCGAAATTATTTTTTTATATAAAACTCACTCACAGAGAACTTATTCAAGAGATTGGATAAATTTGTGATTAATTTTTTGCGTGTATGAAAGTTATATTTCCCGATTTAATAACCAATTTTTCTGTAAAGATAATCTATATATATATATATATATATATATATATATATATATATATATATATATATATATATATATTATATATATATATATATATACATATATATATATACATACATATTTACATGTGTGTGTGTGTATATATGTATCAATCTGGAGTGTCAATAATTTGCGGAACAGTGTCCAACGGAATTGACATTTATTTTAATTCAATTAGAGAAATAAAAGAAAAGACGAACTATATTTTTGGTAGCAGTAGTAAAATTATTACAAACACTTTGTAATTTTTAGCAGTATCACAACTGTTACAAAGATATTTCACGCAATAAGTGATTTTTAAATGTATCGAAAATATTTCTTTCACACCTCATAATTGACATAAGTAACATTTATCTCTGACTGTTCTTTTATTAATAAACCATATTTGGCTCCTTATAATACCCATTTCGGATTCCAGTTTAGGAGTTTATTAATGGCATAATTAATAAATAATTATTTAATTATGTATATATATATATATATAGCAGAATTTCCATATAATTATTTTAATTTTAGTCTTTTTTTAGAAATAAATTCTATTTAACCTTAGTTTTTCTTTAATATATCACACGTTACGATTAATAAATATTGATATTTTACTAACTCAATTACTTCCTTCTTTTCTGTTTTAGATTATATGGTTTTGTAATCATATCAAATTTCAGCTTTTCAGACGGTCGGATAGATGAAGGACGATGTGAGACCATATTCGCCTGTATGAAACAATTTTAATGGTTTATTTTATCAGAATAATATCAATATCAAAATTCTACATCCATATTTTTACTTTTTCTCAAAATTATTACAATATTCAGTGTGCACTTGATATAAACAAAAATATATGACCGTATTAGTATTTATGCCTTAATCGCAAATGACTGTTTAGTATCACGGTTGGTCTGTTATTTCTTCTTATACGTTGGCAGTTATGTTCTTTAAATATTGGTTGTAATTTACTTTACACATCTTCATTAGATATTTGTTTAAAGTCACTTTGTAGATTCTGTTTAAAGATCACAATCGATGTTTTTAGACAACCTTTATTTTTATTTATTTATTTATTCAATGTTTAATGTACACATATAATATATATGTTTTGGGAACGTATTTTTATATGAGCAATCTCTTCCAGACAATTACAATTGTTAAACATGAACATTTTGTGGTGTGGACAACTGTAAAAGACTTTTATAATCTAATATATTTCACATTTATCATAAAAGTAAGTAAATGAAAACTAAGCTACGTATAAAAAATAAACGCTTAATAACCCAAGAAACGGGGAATAAAATGAAGGTTCGAACTAAGGGATTACAAGAGATAGAACTTTTTTGGATGGCCTTTCAAAACAGTTATAAATATCGACTTCCTACTCTGAATCCAGTCTATTTCAAAGTTTTACAGCTTGGACAGTGAAGGACTTTCATTAAAGGTGGTTGTGTATCAACTACTTGTGGAGCAACAAGCATGACTTGTAATCGAACGATATTCAAGAACATTCTCTGTGGATGGTCAGGGAGCTTAAATTTTACTACGTATAATTTAACGTGTTAAACACTTTGATTTATTGAAATGGATATTACAAAAAATTATTACAACCAAATGTCGCATTAGATGAGATATATTATCCAAAAGAAATAAGACAATATTTATCTTTTCAATATAAAATATAAAGCTATGTTACTTGGGTATGACATTTATACGGTTTGCATTTAACCAATATTTAGTTCTCATTAAAACGTTACCTCTAGTAATAGAATGAAAGTGAAATGTTGTCTGTTGTTGTTTGTTTCTCGTTGTACTGACTAATGAAATGTGCATGTTTAATATATATATATACACACAATATATTTAACGTAACTAGATTAAAATATAGATTACATATGACAACGTTATATTTTACAGTAGCATGGCAGTGAAGATAAACATAAAACAATTTTTGACTGTACGAAATTGACTGCAAGCTCAGCTACTAACTTCAGTTTGAAAAGCAGTGGAACATATTTCATTGGCCACCACGTGAGCGAAACAGCGGGCAAAAGTTAGGCTGACAAAAAACGACATACGAAGTTATGATTTCACAAAACCAAAATTTGTAAAATGTCTATGTAATAAATTAAAAACTTAAAGACTAATTCCTTTTTATACTACAGGCGACTTTACTCGAAATAGGGCAAGGCGACATACATTTTATGCCTTCCTCTGAATAACAGGGAGAAGAGCACATTCATTTTTAACGTACCCTTCTCATTGCCGATATTAAAAAGTATCTTAAAGTTGAACGTGCGGTAAAATTGGTATCGAAACATCGAAGGAAATATTGAATAAATGAAGGTTCTCAAGGTCACAACCCGCGCGGGTCATATTTCATTCTTGCACGAACTTTTACAAAAGTTAGCATCACGACTCTCGTCGAAAAGCTTGCCCTTTCAAGAAAGCTCTGCGTAAAACTTTTACTTTAGCTCGGAAGTGGTTTATAAACCTTCTAACGTTGCGCGGATAGTTTTATAGTAGAAATATTGCACGATGAGAGGTTTTTGTGAAAGTGATAAAATGAAATCTTTTTTTTAATTCACCCTTCTGTACATCAAATGAGCGTTATCGGAATGTTAAATGATGATTATTGAATGAAAAATGTTATTATGTGTCTTAATATATTTTGGAAAGTTATTGGAAAGAAAAATAGTTTTAGAAGGGATGCATAGTTTTTGCATATTCTGAAAAATATGACCATAGAAATTTATTATAGCGCCATAAATTTTATTATAGCGCCATAATAATGTGTTCAAAGTGTTTAAATAGGAATGAATACGTGTGTATTCAAATGATATTCGGAATTTTTTGGCATGTATCAATATTGAAATAAAAAAGTTATATATTTACATTTTTAAGTTTGTTACTTTTTTCTGTTACCTGTGATTATACTCGTATGCAAATTTTAATAAAACTAGAACATAAATATTAAATGTTAAATTAATGTTACATAAATGATTACCTAATCACTGAGAAAATATGTGACTAAATATGTCACTTTAACCGATAAAGATTTTATCGGTTAAAGTGACATATTTAATATTAAAAGTTTATTAGATATTATCTGAAATGGATACTGATTGAATGATGATGATGAAGACAAATATTTTTGATTTAAATAAATTTCGCTGGAGAAGAGGTCCGTTCTTATAGTTACTATTTCTTTGTCATTGTTCTTACGAAATTTTTCTTTGGAGTGCTCATAAGGAAACTTAAAGAAAGAAACACCAAAAAATAAAAAAAGGAATTAAAAGATCGCTTTTAAAAATTGTACTTAAAATTTAAATAAAGAGGAAAATTTTGGAGAAGATAGTGAAAACATAATTTCTTCTAACACGGTGTAAGTATACACCAATAGTATTATTCAAGAAAATGATTTAATACGAAAACTCTGAGTGGGTGCTTTTTCTGTATCTTTATTTTTTCAAAATTGTTCTTTAAATTTAATCAAGGGATAAAATTCGGAAAAGAGACTAAAAGCATGCAACTTTAAAAACAATGTTAGAATATATCTTAATAATGTAAAAAGAAATAATATAAAGGTAGCTTTTTGTATTAAGGTATAATACGAAAAGCTCCTTTCTTCCTTTTTCCAGTTTTCTATTAGATTTAATTAAAAAATTATTAGGAATTTGTTTGATAAAGCACATACATTTATAAAGATGGCATAAAAATGTATATTTCAAACCCATGTTATAGTTCCGTTTAATCTAGGTTAAAAATAATACCTGTGTAAACTGGTAAACCGGTTGATATTATAGAAATAGAAACATCATACCAAACAAATTAAAAGGATGTTTAGCACTAAACTAAAATTACGACATTATTAAAATTTTGTATGATAATATATAACATTATGAAAGTAAAAGATCTTTCATTATAGCGACTAGCCATCATTAACCCTGTTAGTGTTCCATGAAGCAAATTTTCTCACTTTCCAAGAGAAGTACGATTCTAATTCAATTTAGTCACCCATTTAAATAATTAAAGTTGAACTTGTCTAGACTGGTAACTGTTCCCTGTATAATTTTGTCTCTAAACTGCAAAGATATTTATCTAACCCTGTAATTTACTACGGATAAGGCTCATTACGTTAAATGCTTTCCGTTTGTCAGCACAGTTTTAATACAGTCGAATCTGGTTTCCAAATGTTGGCTGTGGCATTTGAGTTTAACGCAAAATGGCTTTATCCATTACCTCTTTAGTTCGAAGTATATGAACAATTACATTTTTTCTACAGTTTGGAGATTTCTAGACAGTATATTTAATATAAGAGCAAATAATCTAATTAGGTTTAGGTTTGATTTCTTCCTAGACTGTAGAAGTTTTTCGTACTTTCAGCTTATGGTCCTGAATTACGTTTTAAAGAAGACTCCCTCAGTATAGAAGGCTGCATTGTTTTGAGAATTATTTACCGTACACATTACAAAACTATGGAATAAATTAAATATAGATATATAAAGTGCACACTCAGTACATAAGTTCAAATCTCGTCTGAAATCGTATTACATAAAATAATCTACAGATCGAATGACTCATTCTTCATTACTTCCCTATTTCTGAGGTGTCTCTGGTATTGTTTTATTTAAATTCATATTAGCTTAATTTGTTCCTGTGAATTTCATCTATGTGTTTTTATTTCATTCTTTTTTCGTTTAATTCACGTAATTATATTTGTGTTTTTCATTGTATCAATTTTCCCAATATACACCACTCGTAGCATTACGGTTGGCTGTAAAACATTTCTCCAGCAACGAGAACTCATTGGTCTTTATTCCTAGCTTTGTAAGTTACAGTAAAGTTTAATAAAACAGTTTTAATTTATACATTCCACTTATTGCTGTCCTTAACAAATAAGATAATTTTTATGAATATTAAACATAATGCAATTACAAATAAATCCAGAATGTGCGCATAATCTAAATCTGTCCTTTTTGTGATTACCCGTACTTCCATAAGAAGTTTTATAGTTTTAATGCATGAGCATGAATTTTCTTTTTCATTTCATGCACATTCATTCAATGCTCTATCCAACACAAGTTCCTCTCAGTCGAAATACCCAAGCAATGGGTAAATTTACGCATCAATAAATTATTTCTAAACTATAAATTATAAGTATAGAATGTCAAAAGAATTTTTGTGGTTTAATGCCTTTACTTGCAAGCAGTGAAATTTATTTACATAAGAACAAACTTTCATGAATGTGATGTTCAACAATAAGGCAGTATTCAATAACAACATCGTACTTTTATTTTACATTCAAATGCCTGTTGTGTTTTACCTATTAAAAATAGGCAGTGTTATTTGCTCTTTGCTCCGCTCCTGTAAATAATTGTGGGATTACATATAGCCTATCTTTAATCTATAATCCATTCAATTTCAAGATGGAATGTTTATAAACAATGAAATTCGACAGTTAAAATATGGTATATTCGATCAGCTGACGACTATTTACAAAATTCATTGCATTATTTCTGGAGTATTATTAAAGTATATACATAATCAAAATATTAACTTCAGAAAGTTTCACTATGAGAAATGTTATAAATACAAGTATTACACCATTATTTTATTGATACGAATTCTAAAATATTACACGGTAAAAATGGACAACCCTCCATTTTTTTTGCGGAATAGTCTGGCGTTTTAAACATTTTGTGAAAATAATCAAAATCTCGACGCTGAAAAAATCTAGACCACATATGCTGTTCATTAATTTTATAAAGCGTCAGAGTGAGATAGCTACAATGTGTCAGCTTATGCTGCTATATTTCTAGATTTGGTTACCTTATACACAGATATATTTATGGTATATTTGGCGTATAGATAATTAAACAAACATTGTGATATGTTATTGTAAAATGTTTTCTTGTGTAGCCTACAAATTGTATACGTACTTTAGGATAATGTTTTTATAATAACTGAACTATTATTCTTATTTCGATGTATATTTTGGTTGATTATTCTTAATATTAGACATATTTATTTCAAAAACATTATAAAAAGCTTTAATGTTAAAATCCATCAGTGGTGGGCGGCTTATGTGAGGATAAGATGGCCATTTAATTTCCGGGTCATTTTTCCTCTCCCTTTGCCTTTTGCTTTACTTTTTTCTTCTTTCTCGTATAAGTTTTTGTTTTCCGTTTCTTGTTTCTTCATTTTCTTGCTACAAGGATTGCAAGAATTGTTGAATGGAATACAATTTATATGCGGCCATAATTTATAAACAATTCATTGCAGCTAATCTTCTACTTTTTCAGTCTCGTAGTAATTTTCACCATTCCACGCATCGTATATATTTTCACCGGCTAATTCTGTCGTTTCTTCTTCCTCAGAACTTGAATGTAATTTCATTTTTTGTTTCTTAATATTAAGATGTTTCTTCATATTCTTATTATTTTTACTTTCTCTTTCCTTTTTTTCACTAATATAATTTACGGATGCAAGTACCTTTGTTACTTGCTTGGACAGTTTCCGAACGCTAGTAAGCAGTTCTACAACTTGGTACATATCAGTCAGGTACTTTGAAGGTGGGTCTTTTTGCGAACATCCTCATTAGATCGTCATGTTAAAGGTCCGGTTGGTGGTAGTTCTTTTTGAACCCCTTCAGACGTAGGATCCTCAAGTATCATTGAAATCTCTTCAATAACTCTGTCATTTTTAAGATTATCAGATATGTAAGCATAATCTGGAAAGATTAATCAGGAATACAAATTCAGCGCCATTTATGAATTTGTTATTCGATTTGAGGTTATGTTATCGACAGGTTATTATATTCAACTAAAAATAGTAAAATCATAATAAATTTTAAAAATATTAACATTGCAACGTCAAATATTAACGTACTAAAAAAATCTCAGGTAAATTGAAACTTTGAAGTTTAAAAACACTTTTTAATTTTTTTTTCATTGAAAAAATGTATACAGCGACGTACACGTTTGAGCAGCAATAACAGCTCACTTAGCTCACGACAGATAGAGCAGACAGTAAAATCTTTCGGTTGGTTGTTTCATCGAACAGGCCATATAATATTGAATTACCTTACAGTAATACCCCGAAACTCAGCCTTGATTGCATTTATATATATATTATAGTGCATTCGCAGTGATTCCTTATGACACATTTTAATAGTCGTACAAAAAGAAAACGCATTATGAGCAGCATAGTGTACTAAGCGGAAAATAATATAATAACTAAAATATTATTCTGAAAAGAAAACATATATACGTTTGTGTTTTGTATAAGTAGTTTAAAAAATATTATTTTTATGTCAATGGCTGCGGAAAATGTAATGTTTAACTCATCTCAAAATGATCGAACAATAATTAAATATAGAATATATTTGGCGTTAATTTTGTAGAAATTCATTATCCATAATTAAATGAAACTACGTGATGTAGTATTATTTCTACTTTCTTTAATTCTTTACCACGACCTAGGTTTCGTTGTATTACAACATTTGGGATATTAGGTTCTGAATTTGAATCTTTGCTAATATCCCACCTGAAGATGTAGTAATAAAATTAAACCTAGATCGTGGTAAAGAAATTAAAGACAGTAGAAATAATACTACATTACGTAGTTTCAATTAATTGTGAATAATTAAATATTTATTTCATACTGACATACCTATATTAATTTTTATACTACTCGAATAATCTAAAAAACATTTGAAAAGATATTAGAAAGAGAAGAAATGTAATACCCATTTTTATGGTCAATACATCTTGAGACTTAGTTAATAATATTATTTTGACACCATAATCACAAATAGCGAATAAATCCATATTAAATTACTAACGTGAATATAAGAAAAAGGTTTACAATACCTGAAAGGTTTACAATACCTTGAATTAAGTGATTGTTTATAAATATTCCATCTTGAAATTGAATGGACTATAGGTTGTATATTATCTATATGTAAAATTTCATTGAAATACGTTAGTGTTTCGCGTGAAATACACAGAAAAAATAAACAAGGAAGAATAAAACGATATTATATTTGTTTTTATCTCAGCTTCTTCTCCGGTATTGCTTTATTTACTTTACTTATACGTTTGATAGTCCACGTGTTACCGACACACGTGGCTTATCTAAGGTTTGCCGTTATTCACTTTGTTTATATTTCATCGTTGGTAATTACTAATAGTTAGTGGTTGCAAACGACCTATCTCAAAACATTTTCAAAATCGAATGATCTAGATGTTATTAATAATTGGCGGTTGATTCATCATTACGGCATCCTAGCTGCTTCCAGCTATTCGTTGATTAACCCATCTTTTCTCAACGCCGCGCTAACGCAACATTTCAAATGTGATTTTTTTTATGTTTTAAAATAAGTAATTAATTCTATGAAATGTAAGCCAGTCTCGATAAGTAGAACTAAGAAATGGATTCAAATTTTTTTCAATGTTTTTTTAAATACAAATACATAGTAGTTTTATTTTTTAAAAACTGCGAATTGAGTCGTCTCAAGATCGACAGATTCATCCAATCATAAAAAATATAAATTGAAATAAAGCTATACTTTTTACACTGTATAAAGCTTAAGCAATATTTTATTTATGATATAAACCCTTTTGCTGGACAAAACTAGTTACACTTGCTATTTATCTTAGGCTTCCATTTATTGTAAACAATGGGTTCTCGGTATTCAAAGAGTACAAGCACTTTTGTTTTATTAATTAGTCGCTTATAGAACGTGAAGCTAACAGTGTCGCATAGTAATTTTTAGAAAAAATATTTTTAGTCCGTCAATTAGATTACTAAAAAATATTGTAGGTCAAAAAACGATAAGTGAGTGTATACAAATCAGTAAATAATAAGTTAAAACATTATGGCCTGGCAACAAGTACTATCTGCTCAAAAAATTATGAGTATATTAGAAGAAGAAGAGCATTTAGAAGATGCCAATCAAATCGATGCCGTGTACATCCCCCGACGGTTAACAATCTTACAGAAGAGGAAAACATAGATGATGACGCGCTAGGTGATTATGACAATACTGTGCCCACTGATATCGCTGGAACGTATGAAATCCACACCGATTTACCCACAGAGCCTGAAAATACGCGAGGTGAGCCCGGTCCTTCAACTTTGAAAAAGCCAAGACTGCCGAAAAAGACACCAAAATGTGTTCCAGACTAAAAAAGAACATCCAACTTATACACATTTTCCTACAAGTTACGAAACAGCAATGACACAGAATATTGAAGAACGTGTAGGTGGAAAAACACTTATTGAAGTATTTTCCCTATTTTTTAGTGATGAAGTTTGAGAACAGATTGTAGGTTTTTAAAAAAAATATGCTTGTAACTATAACCGTCATTTATTTACCCTCACGGTAGCAGAATTCAATAAATTTTTTGGTATATTATTACTGACTGGATATCATTCATTGCCTGCTGCGAAATTGTACTGGTCAAAAGATGAAGATAAAAATGCATTAATGCGTGACCTTCCAATATTCGCTTCGATAATATTGGTCATGTCATAGAAGAGCACAAAAGTAAACGTCGAAGAAGATGACGACAGTGTAGAAGTAGAACAATTTATATGTGTAAAAAATGTCAAGTACATCTTCATGCTGATTGTTTTAAAATATTTCACTCACGCTAATACTCTAGCGTTGTTAGACTTGCCTATAAAATTGAAGTTCAGTAATCCCAACGTTCCTTAGACGAAACAATTTGCGGAATGTAAAATAATTAATCAATATTTTTTTTTATTGTAGTTTGCTCTTTTTGGATTTATTTATAAACGTAATAAACAATTAAACCCATAAATATGTCTTTATTTTTACCCTTGGGAATTAATGGGTTAAAAGGAAAATAGATAGGATGGGAAAATTACCGTGTTGAAAAGCTTTGAAAACTGGGAAGTATTTAAGAAATACGAAAGACCTAGCTAAGTGACGTGCACAATCAAACGTGTAGTCGAATGCAGAGTACCAAAAATATTTATAAAGGCAAATATTAGGTATTTTTTAAGTTTTGCATAATTAATGTGAAGTGTGAAGTTTCCCATATTCATTCCTGTAGAATAAATAATGTACTTCTGAAGTTAGTGTTCAAGTTATTATTGTTAATATTTAGACGTAGTTAGACGGTAAAATCAGGAGTCATATGTCAGAGTTTATTATCGAGACTCTTTATGTCTTACTAAATGACGTTGAGTAAAATAATTCTTGGAATGGGCTATTAAACCTTCAGGCATTAAAAACTATGCGGCAATTGCGGAAGTGGGACTTTTGTACTGATAATATTCTTTTAAAATGATAAGGTTATATTCAGTTTTTCAATTTTAATAGCAACTTGTCAATTGTGTACCATCGATAAGAGTAATTCAGTGCTAAAAATGTTTGTGAAGTGTTTATTTTTGATGTTGCGATAAGATCACGCATGGAAATTACGATAATCAGCATTTCATTATCAGGTTTAATTCCATGCTACGTTATAGCCAGTTTATTTAATTTGAATTACATGTTAATACGATACAAGTTACATAATCATTAAAATTAATGCTTTACAAAATATTACATAAAAATATGATCCGATCAGAAAGCGGTGTGTCGGAAATATAGTGTTTCAACAAAGCCAAAAACACTATTATGTAGACTGATATCACCAAAGAAACAAAAAATCCTAAAATTGACAACGAATATTCGTAGATAGATGAGATAACGTTATATAAAATGGAAACGTTATATACGTAAAATAAAAACGGGGTGTAGATTTTTTCCTGTATAATCTTCTAAACAAAGATAAAAACCTCTCAAGAACGAGTGGTACGAAGGTCTTGTACACTTTTAGGCATTTATGAACATTTAATGGTATATAATATCCCCATAAAACTATTTACAAAATTTTGATTTTTTGAAACGAAAATATATTGCTTATTATATCTGCTCTGACTGTTAAAAACAATAATAATTTGGTCAAGTAAAATATAAACT
Organism: Druceiella hillmani; assembly: GCA_039881145.1. Classification (NCBI taxonomy): domain Eukaryota; kingdom Metazoa; phylum Arthropoda; class Insecta; order Lepidoptera; family Hepialidae; genus Druceiella; species Druceiella hillmani. The sequence goes on along the minus strand of JAYKKI010000140.1, from coordinate 1,655,839 downwards.
AAGTAGAGTATCGTAGTATCGTTGCTAGAAATTCTTGATACAAGTTAACCGAAAAAGACTGAGTGGCAGTGCCAATATACAGAAATTTTTCACATTTTCTAAATCTACGTTTGAAAAATTAGAGCACAACACACAATTAAGGGACATTTCTTCAGGCTATTTTTGAATACGGTGCATTTTCTTGTGGGATATCCACCGTATCTTTTTCAAATATTTGTTTCTCTAGTAATATTTTAGCTTACGCAAGTAAAACACTCATTATTGAATAAAATAAACGAAACCCATCAAGTCTAATTTCAGGTTCGCCTTACCTCTCAATAAACGTTTCCTTCATACCATGATATTTTCTTGCCACTGCTGTCTTTTTAATCCACCTGGAGCCGGATCAATTTATTTTGGTTTCTCCATAATTAACGCTTATGGTTAGTGTACAAATACAATTACAATTTAAATTTCATTAAAATACATTTTAGAAAGTGGTTTAATCAAGTAATTGCAAATTATTGACAATTTTTGTTTATAATCAAATTTTAAAACGAATTGAAATGCATAATTTTCGCGATTAAACTTAAGCGTTTTGGTAGATGAGAGACAGATGTTTCTTTTATTTTTATTTTATTTTAATAAATTATAATATATTTCTCCCCGCTCCAATTATTTCATAAGCTATTACTAGAATTATAACTGGAATTCTTTGAGTTATTATATGATAACTCAAAGAATTCTCATGTAGTTATTAGTTCTAAAGGCCGCCTTCGACTACTTTATTAAAAAAGTATTGAACTAATAAGTATTTTTATTATTGAAATATCGTCTGCCAAATTTCAAATAATTGTATAATATATTGATAAATGAATAAGCGGTCAAATTTTAAATACATCTTACAATTTTTTTTCTTTATCTCATTTTCCAACTTTTTTGTTTTTTTTTTCATGATTCTTATTGAATTTGAAAATATGTATTTTTATTTGTATGTTAAGAAATTTGAGAGAATAAATATGGAGTTCAAAAAAATTACTGCAAAATTATATGTCTCATAAATATTAATTGCTCGGTGATTTCACCAAATTGTCTATTGACTTCCATCATGAACTTTCCTTTTTCAGGTCAAATATTCTAATAAAGTGAAAGGACAACTAACCGCCGGAATATATTGTTATCGATGCTGAAACGACTTAATATCCGGCTGGATCGATACGATCTCTGGAATTAAGCTAGTATCCGATTGGTTGCGCGAGTGTTATGTGGAGGTGCTGTTTGGCGCACCGTCATCGCTAGAATGAAGAGAGATAACTATATTCCATTTTTATTTACTTCAGCGTGGGTAATCACCTACGATCTTAGGGACAGAATTTGAAGCTGTTGAATTATTGTATACACTGTAATAGGAAATCAGTTTCGACGAGAAATGAATAACACAATTGTTTCATTTATAGTATCGGTCGTATCAGACATATACGACGGTAAATAAAAACAATGACATGCCGCGGGTAAATAAAAACAAGATTATCGCTATATAATTATTGCTGTTCAGTAAATTATTTGATAATATTAGATTAATTATTGCTCATCAATCTAATGTTGACGTCATTCGTCAATTGTCATTGGTTAATTTTTGAAAAGGTTAGAGGAAGTTATAAGAAATGTTCCTATAATTTCGTTCTTGATGTAATTGTTAATGTAGTCCAGAGTAATACGAGAGTAGCAATAAAACATTTATATCAGATAGGAAAAATCTATTTCTTAATTTAGCCATTTAACAAATGATAAGCTCAAGGAAAGTAGTTAAAGTACTTATGCCCGTATTTATCATTTGTTTTTACAAATTGACGACAATTTGAAATTTGTCTGTCATATTAAGATGAAATTAACACGAGACAATTTGAAAAAAAGTTAATCAACAATGACAAAGTTACAATCATCTTTGGTTGGATTTTATGACAAAGAGTGACAAAATAGTAACCTATTAGCAGATTTCGGAATGTTTAAGCATTGGTGTTAGTCAAGTACAAAAAAATTACACGAACTTTTAGACTTTAGGAAGTTTTGTGTTAAGAAGACACCCATGATTTAACTTGGGCTTAAAAACGCTATGCATCGCGTTGATTAGGATTGCGAAATATTAGAAAAATTTGCTATATACTCAAATGCTTTATTCGACATAATTACGGGAGCAAGTTGGAGATTCTGTTATGAATATGAAATGAAGAGGTTGTATATGCGGTGAGTGTTACCTTCTGAAGAGTTGGGTATAAAGATTAACAAAGGTTGAAACGCTAGAAAACAGGTGGTCACCTTGTGGACTGACTAGCTATTTTGCTTCGATATCTCAGGAAATTTAAAGAACAGTTACTGCAAGCTGGTACCAAATAAACTGTTTACTTGTTATTTTCTCGCATCAGCATATTTTTTATCACCACAACCCTTCTGCTTATGTAGATAGACGTAAGACCGAATATTTCACTAAGTCGGATGAAGAAATCATAGGGTATCCGCCCCATAGCCTTGATCTCGTATCAGGCGATTTCTATTTATTCTTAAAAATAAAAGATTAACTGTGAGGAACACGATATTCCCTTATTTTTATCGAATGAAATGGTACGTAGAGCGCCACGGAAATTATTTTGAAAAACAATAAATAAAATAATAAATTTGGCTCTATTTTTTATTCCAAAATCTTTTAGAGTTACCTTTCATACCATAATTAAAGAATTTTATAACTATTCAAATAGTAAAAAATATGACAAATAAAATTTATAAATGGTCAGTGTTCAATATTCCAAAGTGTCAATCTAGATGTTCAGCGCACTTAAATACGTAACACACTGTTTATATTTATTTGTCAACAAAACAATATTATATACTAATTAACATAAAACATGTACTAAATACTGATATCTAATTTGTTCCCTAACAGTATATAAATTTGTTCCCTAACCAATAATTTAATTTTTCAGTTACGATTTCTCGATTGACCGTGAATACAGGGTGATGGCCCCCTACGAACTGATAAAGTACACAATGCTACCGGGAGGCATACTCCTGACTTGAATCCTATTAAATAGGATGCAGTAACAATGACAATTAAAATTAAGTGCAAGTTATCATATTATTCAAAAAGTGAATTCGAAGATAATTGAAACTGTCATGTGGATCCTTGATAGTCGGATTTTATGAACTCGGAATTCATTTTCTCGATTCGTATTATTATCGTCAAATCCTTAATTAATACAAATCTCCGCGTTCGCCGAGATTTTTTAACTTTTCCGAAAAAACGTTTAGATCATTTATTATTGTATTTTATAAATATTATAGTGTTTAAATTTTTACCTGAATTTTACGAAAATTTATTTACATCGTCGTCCGCTACAAGGTATGATTTGACTTAAGTTAACGTCGAACAGTTTGGTTGTCCTCCATACATCCATCAGTGACTGATTGTATCCAGAAATGTATGGACATCGGCGATTGTTATTCTGAAATTATTTTGTAACTATGCTGAAAATTAAAGGTAACGCTATTATAAATTTCCGTTCAAACATACGTTGTGAATCTGACAATATTGAATATTTTGTATAAGAAAATTAATAGTTGTTAATCGTAATTAATTCAAAACAACGTGGTAATAACTAAAAACCCTTTTCTAAATAATTTCATCCTTACACCAATTTAAAAATATTTTGTTTTGTGACTTTAGCCAACATGCAAAAAAATTCTTAATTTCTCCATTCAAATAATATGGGCTTCGAGTTACAGGTGAAGAAACAAAAATAAGTTTCCTGAACACAGGTTAATATTATGCCATATGCTTATGATTCTTTTCAATATTTTGAACACTCTACAAATATTTTCTAACTCAATTCAAAAGCCTATTTGTTTCCCCATTGTTAATGGCCAAGCCTCAAAATCTGCTCAACTTTTCTCTCTAAAACACACATTTTTTTAATAATATTTTCTGTAAAATTTTTTTTTTGCACAAGTTAATAAACTTTGGTATAAATTGGTTCCTGATATCAGGTGCCAATTAACACATCTTCTTTATAAATACTCGTATTTTTAAGGATCGTTTGAAACAGTCCTAATTTTCGTAATCCGTAACATCTACTAGTTTTTAAATTTCTTACCCTTTCTTTAAATTTTGCCAATCGATGTATGGACCTTTGCTTCACTTGGAAAAAAATTGTCTACGTTTACGCTTTTCATTGTTTGGTTAGTTTGGGCTTAAGAAGCCGCATTAATATTTGCAAAATCTGTCAAAATTAAATGCAATATTTAATGAAATACCATTAAACGCTACTTCAAAAATGTGAAATTCTTTATTTAACTTAATTCTTTTAACATAAGTCAGAAAAATCTACAAAACACAATATCTGATTGATTGACGATGAGCTCTACATTGACTAAAATTAAAAATATTGTGTTAATTAAATACAACGAAAGTAATTAAAAAAATATTGGTTGATATAGTTTCCTTGTATTAAAATACATAGAGAAATATTAAAATAACTTTTCAAAATTTGAATTGTCTATTAAGTTATTACAACCTTAAGTTAACGAGACCGATTTAACCTAACACGATACAAAAGCTGTAAAACCAATGGTTATGCGCGTATCGCATGCGATCGGTACGGATATCGTAATATGGCCCTATGTTTGCATGTGTCTACTAGAACTTCTGCTTCTGCAAATGTGGTAGTTCCGCGAAAATTGAAACATCCACTTCTGGTTCTGCTTCTACATATTTTACAACGAAAGTATACCGGAAGAACTGTGTAGTTATGTTTATTATTTTGCGATGCGCGGGCCGCAACCTGTGCGTTAAGGTGACAAGTTTTGACTTGACGAGTGATTTCTTTCGAATTGGTGTGAGGTCACGGTCAAAGTGAAAAAGCGTTTTTTGTTTCATTTTATTCATTCATTATGTAATGATTACCCGCTGTATAAGATGTTCTTTATTGAATTTCCTAGCTTTATAATTATTAAATTATATCACGTGTGTTATTACGTTAAAACGATAATTATTCCGTACAGTGTGCTTATCAATTATAAAATAGGGTTAAAAATGAAAACAAAATCGAGTCTAATTTGGAAGTTTTTGGTTGAAAAAATTAATCTACACATTTTGCTGTACAGCTTTGTGTAAATAATGTGTAATGTGACTCTTCAATGACCAATAGCTAACCATTCGCGGTAATTACTATCGTTTTGCTTCTGTTTGTTATTGATATCCAACTTCAGACAAAGAGAAAATTATGTACTAGCTTTTGCCTGCGAACAATGCTGGCACCGACCGTAGGTGGAACAGCACATTTTATATAATTGAGCGTTTTCTAACAATTGAAGATTACATTATATTATACCTCAGTAAATAAATAATTGTGTCACTTGCTCCAGAGGAGTAGTTAAATGTTGAAGAACACGTCAATATAATAAGGTCTTTTGAAGAAATTACAATGAAATTAAGCAGTTCTCAAATTAAAATGTTGTCCATTATTTATACAAGTTATCAAAAATTTACAAATCAAATGCCTTTAAAATATTAATTAAAAAATTGGTGAATGAACTGAATGCGAGATTTAGTGATATGGGCAACAGTATATGTAAAATATTTGGACCAACGATACAAAAGAAATTTTTTTTATGAGATTACCAAACATGAATTTTATACTTAGCCCAAGAGAAAGAAAAAACTCACATTATGGAAAGCTTTCATGAACATTGGTCTTCTACGAGTAAGATTCAACACTCATCGGGATTGCCGGAATTTATTTTATATTAAGATAGTGAGGTAGGTATTGGTGATGACCCCGTAATAGAACCAACTGTAACGATAAAACGGGTACTGCAAAATTACAGCAAGGAAAATATATTTCCATTAAAGGAAAATCCTTTTATGTGGTGGCGAGTGAACGTTCAAAAATATTAGATTTCACTGCCATTAGTTTGGGGATTTTTATCGGCTTCATCCAGCAGTATTGCAAGTAAACAACTGTTTAGCAGAGCAACTCTAATTTATGATGGAAAAAGAAATAGATTAGATGGGGAGAGGGCTTTTAAACTTTTATTTTTTAAGTCCAATTTGCCATTCATAAGTTTTCAATATTAATATTTTTTCAATAAATATCTAACTATAATATTTATCCAATATATATCTAACTATACATGGATTTTACTTACTCCTTATGTGGCACTTTTTTCATTTTTAAATGAACAATTTAAAAATAACTTTGTCTTTAGTATTTATTAACTGACTTCTGTTTCTGCTTCGCTTCTGTTTCTCCTTCCATCATGTTACTTTTGTTACACTCTATTGTTTACACAATGGTGCGGAACATTAATCGAGATAATTTGATGTGCAAGTTATGTATTTTTAATTATCAGTTCTTGTCGACATTTTTGATACAATAAAAAAAACTCTCGCTATGTGCAATAAGTTTTTTTTGCAGTAAGTTGTCAATTTACACATATAATAGCTTTTAATTTTTTACTTCTATCATTTTTATTCTTTTGTTAAATTTTATTATTTAACTTTGGGTCTGAAGTAATATTTAGTCCTATTTCAATTACATAAAATATGAGCCAAAAATTACAATGAAACAAAACGTTCTGTTGGAAAGAATTATCAACAACATTATCAACCCGGATTTAAAATGAAGTTTATAAAAAATAGTATAAAAACCAAATTATTAACAGAAGGATCACCTGCTATTTTATGCTTTTATTGTCGCTGCATCTGAATTAGGGATGCTACTTTTTCAGCACCATCAATGCGAAGATTAAAACAAACGAAAAGCCAAGTAAATAATAAATATTCCATTAATATAATAAATATATTCAACATCAATTCTATCAAAAGTACAAAACGGAAATTTTGTATAATTTTTTTCTGAAGTAATTTTCCTAAAATTAATTTCAATGTTTAAGCAAATTTTTAGTTTCAAAAATTTGCTTAAACATTGAACTTAATTTTATGTATATAAATGTGTATTTAGATGGTTGTCATTTATTTTGCTTTAATTATGTGCCTAAACACATTGCAACTAAATCTAAATTTATTTTTAGAAATGACACAGCATAGTTTACAGCATCTTATTTCTTTGTGAAAACATTCTCACATTATTTACATTAAAGCAGATGCTTCATTTAAAAGCAAGAGTGGCTTTCGAAAACTGCAAATACAATGTCGTTGACAGAAGTGTTATTGTATAAATTCCACACCTTACCGTGTATGTTGCTCATTACTGGTTAATTTTATGTGAAGCACCGTAATGTATTTTTATGGCATGAAATTTTGTTCATAATATTACGGATTTAAACGGAATATTCATATCGTACACGTGCACGTAGAATCGTTAATACGAATCGAGTGGTCTCCAAATGAGCTTTTCATGTCTGGAATTAATTTGTGGGGTTACTCGTCTGTGAGGAATGTAATATGGACCAATTGATTGTATTATGTTTCACGTTCGCTCTTTTTGATTATTATCTCGATTTTTTTAATAATAAAATCGTTCCCCAAATATTTAGTTTTCGCAGTTGCTTTAGTAGTGATAGACATGGCTGAACAGCGATCGCGATTGTTTAGGTTTAAATCGTAAAAGATATTTTATTTATAAAAATTAAGTATTGTGATGAGTTGGTCCATGTTGTGATGAGTATTGTGATGAGTTTCCAGTTGTAAGGAAAAGTAAAAAAAAATTAAATACAAACAGTAGAAATCAAAGAGAAGGGTAAGAAGATTCGCACAAAATGGTGGTACTAGAAATTAATTTTATAATTAATTAATTTTACAAATCATTGTGAAAATCAATTGCCTTCTACTCTTCTATCTAGAGAACGAATGGATAGAAAGAGCAAAACAAAAAAGGTAAAGAATTGCGACGCCGTATCTTGTCTCGTACAAATATATTTTGGAAGAAAATACATGTAATTTGCCAAAAGAAAACCTGGAACATGTTAAATATTTAAAAAAATTAAAAATTACGAATATTTTAAAAGACCTTCTCTTTCCAAAAATATTATTGACTGCAAAATAGAGGTGCAAAAAATGTTAAAACTGAAACTCACGAAATCAGTACTCACGAATCACAAACTCACGAATCTTGATAAAACGAATAAAACGTAACATAAATATTTCAATCCAGTTACTAGATACCAAACAAATATTCGTACGTTAACTTCGCATTTGAGTCACAAGATAAATATTATCACAGCGCACCATACACACGAGACATTTGCGTGCTGTAGCTGTCTTCGCTCTCCCGGCCTCTCTCGTCGCCTCCGTCTCTCTTTTGTCTGCTTCAAACAATCTGAATCTGACATTTACGATACGCCGATGACTTTGCCTAGCGCCTTATCTCAAAACTTTGAGTGGGAGCGGACGCCAAGCCTTAAGACTTTGAGTGGGAGTGATAGCTGGGGGGGTTCTGCATTTGATTTGATACAACTTGATATTTGATAGCGAGCCGTGATAAGTTTCTTGATGTGAAATGTCAACGTTTTTTAGATCTTCTGCATGCAAGACAGACATGTGGATGATATTGTTATGTGTTTTCGCATAAAGAAATATTTGACATCTAATTTGAAATGAAGTCGATTTTTTATGTATTTATTTTATGAACCTTTAATTATCCTTAACAAATATTCATGACCACTTTCAGGCTTTTTAAAAAGACTCGAAGTTACAAAATTCTTACTATCGTAGTCCACAAAATCATTGTATTTTATTACAAAAAATTGTGCTCCATTCAAAGACAGCGAGTTTTTTTAATGATGACCCACTTCCTTTTGCACTTTATTTTAAACTATTTTATGGGCTATATGAGCCTTTTTTTAATACAATTTTAAACTCTTTTAAATTCATTAACAAGTAACATTGAGTAAAGGAACAACATATTACATGGGAAATTCAAGTTTCAATATACACTTGGAATATGGAACCTTGTAAATAAAGATGTTGCTTTTAAGTCTAAAATATGTTTAGAGAGATCTCAGGTTTTGTCGGTTTTTTATTCTAAGTAGAAGCGCGAGTTCTGATTGTAGTACTGAATACGAATAATTGTGTAGTCGTTTAACCTGTAGATATTACTAGACTCTAAGTGCTGATACTAGTTTCTCCATTAAATGTCTGCAATGTTTGATATTCTACTTCTGTTGTATAACATTAAAAGTGAGGACGACAGTCTAAAAAATTGATTATAGTCTTTCTGTGCTCCATGCACAGAAATCATAAGATCAGTTGATCTAGGTACGTGAGAATTATTCGATCAACAACAATCCGTTCGATGACAACCTTCACACGGTGAAGGTTGTCATGGAGAGAACCTACTATAAATATATCATTCTAATGATTATGGAACTATGCCATGACTGTTCAGAGAAAGAAAATATAGATATTTTGGAATGTTATAAAAATTAAGAAGTATTGTTTTGACTCATAAAAGACTTCTCTTTTGTGAATAATGTATATAATATAAATATCGCTTCTAACATGAATTATATTAAGTAACGTCTGTAAATACCTTAGTGGTTATTTGATAATTTTTTATTTTAACTCTGCTCTATGAGCATTGAAACGTAATCTTTTATACCATAATATACTTGGTATAAAAATTAAATTAAATTTTGCGTGTGGATAAATTTTTGCTTAATTCTTTTCATGTTCTTTTAAAGTGTTATGCGTGCGCGCATAGGTTTGAAAATAATATATGTATATATATATATATACACACACACACACACACACACACACACACACACACACACACATATATATATATATATATATATATATAATATATATATATATACACATATCGTGTATGTGAGTGGTCGTGGTTGCTCCGATGACTTAGGTACTAGGTTGAGGGTGCGTGTACAAGTCTATTCTTCATTCAGTCTTACGGGTTTGAACTGCCTTCTTAGCAATGTCTCTCCATTTCTGACGGTTCGCTGCGAGAGCTTTCAGTCACGGTAGTTTGCGTTACTGATTTAATTTGGTCTGCCCATCGAATATGTGATCGGCCTCTAGATCTCTCGCCCTCTTACGTGGCCCTGCACCGCCAGTCTTTCGATCGAATGCTCGTTCCTGGATATGTGGCCAAATAATTTTAGTATTTGCAGTTGCGCAGTCGATGAAAGTCGTTCCTTGACCTTGAGTCACTTCTATTAGCATATCCTAATTTTTTATAATCCATAATTTGTAAACTTTAACTTTAAAGCATTACCCGTAGGGAGCACTGAGCTTTAAAAATTTGAAGCTACAATTACGGAGAGCAACGAGTGCCACCGTCCGAGGGGCTTGTCTGTTTAGTCCTGGAAAGCGGGCTATTTCCGGTTATTTTTACCCGGACTAATTAATTAAGCTCGAGATCTGGATGAGTGCTCGTCAGTATGAAGTCTCGATAAGAGTTCGATCGGACTTTCACTGCTAGTGTTGAAATGTATTGAACGAATATAACCTAACTCCGTAGCAATACGCAAAAAGGTACACCTAGCACCCAACGCTAATAGCCGCGAACACACACACACACACGCTCATTCACATGCACATGAATATACACGCACACATGCTCACACATACACATACACGACATGTACGCATAATGTACATTTTGTCCTCGTTCTAAATGAGTTGATTAGGCAATAATTATAGCAATGAAAATATGCCTTTTCATTTTTAATCTCAATGTAATGAAAATCAAAATTTGTGATCTATATTAGATAAGTATAGATCATCTATACTTAAGATAGATCAACTAGAAGTGAAAACTTATTTTGGTACTGTAGTTAGCTCATCCTCTTTGGCAATAAGTTTATTTATTTGTATAACTTTAAAATGACTAAACCATTTGGACGGACCTAACCTTTGACTAAACTATTTGCACTATTGTCTTTATTAGATCAGAGAAAATAAAGTGAGATGTGCTGATACGTCAGATCGTTTAGAAATAAAGCAAAAAAAAGTTGGCCTACTAACGATTACGATTGATTATAATCTCATTTTAAATAATAAATGTAAATCATGCAATCCAAGCAAGTAAAGTCGAAGGCGGAACATTTTCCAATAAAGAAATAATCGATTTTAATATGATACATACGAAAAACAGTAGATTACACTAATTAATAGAAAGCATTACGAGATAGGGCAAGTCCAGGCCTTTATCCGTTGATACAAATATGTCAACAATATCTATAGAAGTGGGTGATCGAAGGCAATTCGTGTAGAGGAACCCTTGGCCATACTCTTGATGATGTGCGTACTATTAGATTAGTTCACTGAAACAATTATAAAAAAATTATGCAGCACAATTATGTGTGGGTTTTAAAAAAAATTAGTGAAATTTGTAAGAAATTTGTAAATGGTTTTTAGAATATTTAATGAAACCTCGGATTAACAGTATCTCTTAAAAAATCGTGGTACAATATAGATTAAAAAATAATAAAAAATTTTAATTCGAAGTGAAAAGGTTACTTGAGCAGCATTTAGTGTAAGGCCCTTCAAATGAAATTACGGGAGTAAGCGACTTAATTATTCGACAAAAATGACTCCACATTTGTATCTCAATGGATAATCGAGATATATATAATACGTTACTTATCCGAACATAAATATGTCATCCCAAAAATGTTGATAAAAAATTTGCTTTACATTTTTTGTTCCATTTGAATTGTTCGAAGTATCAATATTCGTTTATGTTACAAACGACTAATTGAGTTATAAATATGAATTGAATTCATATTTGTGGCTGATTTGCGGAATTGCTCATCGATTTTGGTGAATTTTTCATTATTCTAGACCTTGGTCTTCGACACGATGACAATATTTTTTTCTAATGTTAAAGCTATTATCTAATAATTCCGCGACGACTTAACCGTATATTGTTAAAAGTTTATTTAGGTACGGGCTATTTTTTTGAAGAACATATAGTTTTAGTGGAAAATCGAGCGAATACTTCGAAAATAATTCTATTTTTTTAGTGTCCCTAAGAAAAGCGATATAAGATTTTAAAAAGTCGTTATAACTGTCAAATCTATGTCAATTTTGCCACTGTACATTGCAATGATGTGAGTTTTACTGATATTCAAATTAGCATTTCAATCCATGGAATCTTTTTAATATTTAAAGAGATCAAAATCAGGACGTTATTTTATTGCTTAGCGGACACTTAGTAACTTAGTGGACACTGTTAATTACAATATTGTTTATAGCCCTATTAGATCATAATTGTTTACTTTTTGAAGTTTGTAGCTTCAGGTTTTTAAAGTTTTTACCTTGAGAAACCTTTAGAACTTTACCGTTAGAATTAAGTTTTTTTCCAATAATAATTGAAGAATTAGCAACAAATAAAACCTGTTAAATATAAGCAGAATTCGCATTAAATATGTACAGGTACATATACAATTTTAAACACCTGTGTATACATGGTATGTCCATTAGGCTATTTAAAAATAAAAATATTATTTCACATTATGTTATTTACATTATTACACGTTACCTAGAATCCTAAAATCATCGCTATAATTTTCATATGAATTTAAATAAATTTCTTTTAACCTTGTTATTTCATAAAACTAGGTTTAGTTGTTTTGGAAATATAAAGAGACAACATATCTGGAAAATTATTATTTAAAATAATTTTTTTATACATTAATAAGTTTTGAAAATACGAGTATACCGTCGTATTTTACTTAACGTAATGATGTATCGTTACACGATTGCAATATTAATGATTATAAAATGACTTAAATAAGACGAATTATTAAGATATCGGTTTCAATTTTGTTGAGATAAATTAGATTAGAAATCAGGAACGATATTTTAATAATGTTAGTCATTCTATAGAAAATTAATTTTTAATGTCAAGGTTAAATCAAGAAATAATATTTTAATTAAATATTCAAGTAAACTAAGAAAGTGGAGTTTCATTTGCATAGCGACTGTAGATAATTTTGACTTTATGAAATTTTTGGCGCGAGCGTTTTCCTATGGAGTTATGTGTGAATTTCTTGTGGTTTTTTAAAACTAAAACTTTGCATTCGTTTTATATTGAGACGGTAATGAAATTTGATTCTTGAAAAGCGATATTATTCATATATCCTTCTAAATGGGCAGCCTTATATTACTTTAATTAATTTACTTTGGAAATATTATGTAATGTTTGTCTTATCTTTTAATACGATAAAATTGGGTTTATAATTTCCATTTCATATCGTTGGGTACATGTTCGAGAACAGAAGAAAAAAATAATATGCTAATTTTCATAAATTAATCGACTAAGTTAATAATAAATCATAAATGTATCAAATATTTTCATTGTTCCTTTTAAAGGTTTAATGAAATCGAGTCGTGAGGGTTTTACATATGTCTCGTCCGATTTCACTATATATTAAGGAATTACGTAGTAGAGAAATTGATCCCAAATTTAATAAGATCGAAAGGGATACTTAAGTTATACGATCACGAAAGCTTAGCTCTATAATAAACGTTATAGCGTTATCATAAACTTATTATTTGTCCTAGATAATACAATAAGTCAGTGTCGACATAATAATGATGACTAATAAGATAACGTGTATGGTTACCACTGGGCATTTATTGGGATGCTTAATTAACTCTTGGTATTAATTACTACGGATTCAATTATAAAGGTACAGATTTATGAAAATAATTTACTTTAAAAAATCCGGCAAGGTAGAACCAAAAAAATTATTTACATTCAACGATTTTACGAATAAAATTTTGTAATGATGTCATTGTCTTATTAAATGCTGAGACGTCCCGTTTTATTTCAATAGATGGCTAATCGAAGCGATCAACACTTATACGTGAATGGAAAATACATGTGAAAAAAATTTGTCACAGACTGTGTAGTACTTTATTTCCATATTCTATTCACGAGATGACGAGATTAGTTACAATTTGATGTTATATTTAACATTAATCTTAATGTTCAATTTTCAACATTAATATTTAAATTTAAAATATTTACTACCAGTGAGAGGTGAGCTTTAAAAGCTGCATCAAGGCCATAATTACCAGGAATAATGGATACGGTGGTCGGCGCAAGGCTCTGCTGATTTACGGGCAACCGTTGGTTTACTTTTTTACGTCGATTGACTAATCGAGGTACCAGCAGGCATAGTGTCAATGCGGCTACTTAGCGAGCATATATTGCTTGCGGTTCTGCTTTGCGATGAGTGCTTTCAGTTCAACCCGGACCACAGTTGACCGTGATGTTTGGCTTACGAATTGAAAATTATTAAACAATATCAGATGTATTGATGATGATGTCTACATTGATTAAAACTATCAACATTGTATTTAGAAAGATAGATTTTACAAAAGTAAATAAAGGATAATGATTGACATGAATTTCTCATGTAAAAGTATCTAGAATGTTATTACAATGATTTTTGTATATTTTCGTTGCTATAAAGTCATTAGAACCTTAATACGAACGATTTAACCTACATGACACGTAGGCGGCAAAATTAAAGTTAAGGGCGTATTACACGCTATTGGTACGTATTTCATTTACGCCTTATGGCCTATATGTGTCTGCACAATGGTGCGGAACATTAATCGTGCTAATGCCATATGCATGCTATTTATTTTCAATTATTAGTAGTTTTCAACATTTTTCTTAAAATAAAAAAAAAAATTTCTTTGCAATACTCACACTTAAATAGCTCTCAAAACTACGTGAAAAATGGATTGTAATTTGATACTTTACACTATCATTTTGTTAAGTCTTATTAATAAGTTAGTGCCTAAGTCAATATTTTCCATATTAATAAAAAAAGTATGCGGAAAAACAATGTCGACCGAAATGTTTTTATATGGATTACATAAAATATGAACGGAAAATTAAAAGGAAACTAAACATTTTGTTGGAAAAAATTATAATTATGCAATGGAAAGAAATTCTCCGGGCTCCAAAATGAAGTTAATAAAAAAAAGTAATATAATATTAGGAAGTCACAAAGTTTTAGCAACAATTGGAAGAATCACGCAGTCTATAATATTATACCTGAAAATTCAATTAAAAAGGTAAATATAAAAGGCTATAATTTGATTCACAGATATAAAATGTAGTTATGGTTATTGTTATTTTTAGGAGCTAGACAATTCCTCCATTTGTTGGTCCACTATTTGAACGTACGTATTAAGTACACGTCTCTGATGAGAGAGAATATAGGTATCAAGTTCTGCTTTTTCATGAAGTAAACGCGTTAAAAAAATATGCTCAAAAATGTTTTATTTCCTAGAAAAGACGATCGGGAATAGTTGCTAGAGTTGTTATTCAAAATGAAACTTCACATAAATATTAATAAAATGTATCGAGAATAAAAATAATAGTACCAACTTTAGCTTTTGGAGACGTTGATAGAAAAATGTTAAAAAACAATATTTTTGTGCGTTCATGAGTGCAGAAAAGGGGAAAATTTAAAGTAATTTTTGCAAGGAGGTAAAGATAAGAACAATATACAAACATATACATTTTAATAATATTTGTCATTAATATTATTACAAAATATGAAATATCTCTTTCTACTAAATTTATCCTGGCAATGATATGACGATAATTTTTTTTCTCATAAGACAAAAGTTGCAGAAAAAGAATGGTCATTAAAGAATTTATCAATCAAGATTCATAAAAACTTTAAAATGCGAAATTTAAAATTTTATTTAAAGTTAATTGAGAATAAATTATAGAGATTAAGAAAATAGCTGAAATTCTTTGCAATTATTTCGCAGGTTATACTTATAAAACCAAAATAAAATGAAATATAAACTTTTTGTTTCTGCCAGTTTAAATTTTGAATAAATTTATTGCTTGCATTTTCATTCAATTTAACCTTTGCAGTCAGAAATAGCATCGTCTATAATTGAGACGCCACGGCAATACCAGCACCAAATAGTATTTGACTCTACTGCCAATGAGCAGCAGAGTCAAATACTATATACTATATAGCGTTAAGTAGAGCATTAAATGTCTATAATTTTGCGTTATAATTTAGCGTTAAGTAGAGCATTAAATGTCTATAATTTTGCGTTTTGCGAACATATCGCCCGTATTAATATCAGAAAAGATATCAAAAAATTACGCAGTTGATAACCAGAAGATGTTTATACGTTGTATTGAGTCTCGCTGGTCACGTAGCAATTATTTTTGTATATTCAAAAACATCATAGCATCTTTTCAATTAATTATTCATATAACATGCGTTTAAGATAACAATTTATCCACTTGAAATACCGCTGGAAGGGTAAATACTTTGCTTTAACGAAATAAACTTTGAGGTGATGAAATAGAACCATATAGTTTCGATAACTTTACTTATTTATTTATCTATTTAATTACATATACATGTTATTCGATACATTACGGGTAATCCATTCGTAGCGAAAAAATAATCGTTTAACAAAATTTAATATTTTAAGTTAAATATGAGTGAAAAAGTATACAAGAACTACAAAAGATAACAAACACACATTTCGACAAATTGACATCCACTAAACATAAACAAATCACCTTCTGGTGCGGCCACCATTAAGTGTTGAGCAATTCAATACTGCAGAAAACTGTATAATTCGGTGCTAGAGGTGGTATGGCAAAAGGGTAATGATTGAAAATTGTCAGGTACGAAGAATGAGAATTTACTCAATAATAGAGGGCGTAGGATGATTGCTTTTAATAGTTGGTAGATCATAAGCGAAATATCTCTTTTTAGTTGCTAAAAATGTAAACCTACCTTACCCTAAAAAATCGGCAGGAAGCAGAAAGGGGGAGTAACCGTACTATCCCATATCGGAGGAAGCCCTTTTGCGCGCGTTCATCAAGATTATATTCAGCTTCGTTTGGGGTCCGAATAATAAAGCTAGATTTTCATCGGCGTTGCACTGATGAAATGTACAGCAGACGAATAGATGACACGGATTGAAAAATCTTTAAATTATGCATCATGAATACAAGTTTTCGGTACGATTTTTTTGCTACATCCGCCCTTTACCCACGAAACGTCAATCGCGAATCAAATCTGACTCAAAAATGAACAATCTCATCGAAATAATATAGTGGAATCCTAGTGAACGTATTTAATAGAAGCATGTACTCGGCTGTAACTCACTATTGAACATTTCTTTGCTTTAAGCCGTAAGCCGCTTACTGTGCTCACTTCAAGACGACGCTGATGTTTTGCTGCAACTGTTCGCCGTCTGCTGCATTCTTGAGGACTCTTAAAAACTTCATATCGTCCGCAATAACAAATAACGCCGTTTTCACCGTGCAACCGTCATCGTTTACCCGAATAATGAAAAGTAGAGGCCCGAGATTCGAACACTGGCTCACTCTCGAGTGTGAAGTAAATCTCGGAAATAAAGTTACCTACTCGTATGAATTGCTTACTATCCACAAGATATGAAGAGGAAAATTGTAAAAGTGAAACGGAGAATAATGCCTTGCCAAGGCAATTTAGTAAAATATCGTTGCCTACACGATGGAAAGCTTTTTGGCAGTAAAAACATTCAACATCTACTCGAAGACCAAGTTAAACATGATAAAAAACATGATCAAAAAGACGTACAACGTTCGTGACCACCGAACGTTTTAGACCACGCTGCTCATAACAGATTTGACTTCTGAAGCTCGAATAGATGTTGCAACATAAAACTCAACTATCAAATAGATTACTCGGTGCAGAAAGGATGGCAATCGTTCCAAAATTACCCGAGTAACTTAAGGGATAGGTGTCAGTTGTTAACCAAACTTTGAATATATGTTGCAAAGATTTCATAAACATATCGAGGTACGCTTTAAATATGTACTTTTGTAAACCGTTGGGTCCGATTTGCCTCTTCAGCTTGAAGAAAGCAAGTTGAAAATCATTATCAGAGAAATTTGTAACATCAACGTTGGCTTCGGCATGGTAACAAACTGCAGCCGTAATGTCTGTACCTGCCAAAAGTGCTTAGCGAAAGCTTCGGTTGCCGCTGGACTGCGAACGATTGCGCCATTGCACGAAGCAATGTTTCAAGTGCCACGGGTAGCTTTTTGGACACACATATGATCAAAATGATGAAATTTAGTTCCAATCGCTTTGATGTAAAAAGTAGGCATATTTTATTATTACAAAATAAATTCGAGAAAAAGGCTGTCAAGTAAGAAATGTAATTTTTGAAGGCATGACGGGCAAACTTTTCCTTAATCAGCAACGTTGATACCATATTGAACATTTTTCTCATTAATTTAGATATTTTATCTTTAGAACAAGGTTCAAGTAACCGCTACTACCTAGTTAGAAATAATTAATATCGTATGTCAATCTATTCATAAACAGTAATATTAAATTAAAAAATCTATGGAAAGAACCTGATTATTAGATGAGAAAAAGTTATTCCCTTTCAGATTATTGGATGCCATCTTAAAATCTCTTGTTAAACATATAACAAACAGAGCTGAATCGGAGAATCACAATTAGATTCATTAGAAAATGTATCTTTATAGGCGAGTACCTCGTGGCGGATGCACTTACCGTGCATTGAAACCTCTTGGCGGTAAATGAGATTTGCCTCCCCGACTTTCTAAGGTGTATAACGAAATGTTCAGTTGGTCCACGTCCATAAGTTTTTACTCTCTGAGAGCGGAATCCTCTTGAGTTGTGCGCTGCGATGGAGATACATATGTACTATCCTGCAGCGCAAATAGTACCAATACCAATTTTATGCTAATAGAATTATCTCTCTGTTTATTTTTAGTCCTAGACTTTTTTGTGAGATGTGTTTTGTTACAGACTGGCGCCCCAACTTCGAGATTTCAGAATGGAAGTAATCGTAATTAGGGTAATTTTATAAGCAAATAAAGTTGACACAGATTTTTGGGGGCATTGAGGAATAATCATAGAGTCTTTATCAATTTAAGAACAAAATCCAATCAGCGCAGTTTTTTCCCAAAAAATAATTTATCGTCAAATATATAAAAAGTTTAGAGAAAGAAAAAAGAAAAAATCCGCAACATGATTTTTATCACACCTTTTCTTCTATTTGCATTTTATTTCGTACAAAACACCTCAGTGTTATCTAGAATGTTCACTTTTGTATATTATATGTTCGTGTATCTATATTTCCAAAAATATTTTATCTGGATTACACTATCTTTTGTTAATTTGCTATTTCTTATCTGTACTTTATTAATTTTGGTCATTTTTAATGGATTTGATAATTCTTTCAATAAGTATGCTTTGAGATCAATATTGGAAACCGCTGTTGTCATACATTTGTTTAGATTTTAGTTATTTATTTTTACTTAAATGACTGGTTCAAAATTTAAATGTTTCGACTAAATAATTACCAGGAAACTAAAAATGTTGAACCTAAAAATTCCAGTTATCAAATGGATGGTCCTTTTTATTGTTGTATTGGGATATGCTTAGTTTTTTTTTTCAATAAAAGTCTATTAACAATAAATGGTACTAAATTATCAATTACATGTGTGTTTATTTTTACAAATTGTGTTATTATAGTTTGTGAAGTAAAATAATTGTCATATTTAAAATGGTTTATGGTTATAAAGGTGTCTTTAAAACAAATATATAAGTTTTCTTAGTTTATGTATGTGATATTTTAAATGAATAATTGAAAATATCTTCTTTTTATTCAAGAAATAATGCGCTCAATTCTTTTAACTTCTTTGTTGTACAATGGTTTATGTCATGCATTGAAAATTAGTTTTTGGACGTGTACACATTAATTAAAATTAAAATTATTTTGTTTTAGAACGTATCGTATGTACCTAAATTTTAAGTTCGATTCCGGTATAGCACAGCATACATACTAAGTGCTTCGCTGGTATTATAATTGCATTCGGTGTACATTTAATCATGTTCAAATATTCCCTTGTAGTAAAAAACGACGTATCCATTAATTTAACTCACTCGAGAACATATTACAAAATAAACAAAAACACTAAAATGCACAAATCCATATTTTACAAATAACAAAACATTAATCTTCATTTAAAAAAAAATAATTATTATCTCTTCAAAAAGATTGAAACTTTCTGATTGGTTTAAATAACATTTGCGAGTGTTGTCATATAAAATAATAAATAAAACGTGCAAATTTATTTTGAAATAGTAATTTAGATTAATGTTATTAAATAGAAGCAAATAATAATTTATATAAGCAGTAAATGAAACAATATCGTATTAATAGTTATTGAAATAAGTTTATTTCAAAAATCAATGATAGGTTTTTTTACAACCTTATATATTTGGGTGAAATATGGATGTTAAAGATTTTCAAATGGCAGTAATTTTATTTTATGAATTGCAAACCACCTTGAACTTGAAATGAAATAAAACTTGAAATTGTATTTTGTTATCTTTTATCCTTTTCTTTTTGTGACCTTCTTTTATAAAACGATGCAAATGAAAGAGACAGTTGGAAAAGTTAAACTGACCGTCGATCATTACGAAGGGTAGTTATACAATATTGCCACATTATAGAAATAAAATATATATATATATATATACATATACATATGTATATATATATATATATATATATATATGTATATATATATATATATATATATATATATATATATATATATATACATTGAAGCACATCAAGCAATTTAAATATTTCAGAAAATAAATGGTATGATTTAAAAAAATACATTTACTGCAACTTACTTATGATCCACTATTACCGATTGAATTGGCGCTATTTAGTGATAGTACATAATTTTCCCGCCTTTTCCGGCCGGATTGTCTCAGGGCCCCTCCTGTGATCCGGAATATTCCCTCTCGTACCAAATAGAGAACCATCGAAAGTCCTATAAGAGTGTCCCGTATCTACAATCTCACCGCTTCCACCCAACAGGGTTAGAGCCTGCCCCTTCTCAAAGAATCATTTAGGATCTCCATCTTTTCAAGAACGCACTTAGGGAGCGATCTAAATGACTCAAAGATCGGTCCATTCTCAATCAAGTTTAGGTGACTAAAATACCACGTTCTAAAGCTCGGTGGTTCTATTCTAATGTTAAGACGCATGCTTTCTAACAAAGCTTTACGCGCATCATCGTGATCACTGCAGTGGAACAAAACGTGATTCATGTCCTGCCTCTTGAAACCATAGGTACACGCCGGGCTATCCCTAATGGCGAATCTATACAATTTGGCGTGGAATGCGGCATGTATCGTTAAAAACTGTCAAGTATAATAATTGGTCACGGACTAGTTTCTATGTAACCGCTGGGATACATCGGGAAAAATAACCTGGTCATTCTTTGAATTGGGGGAGCAACAGATCCACAGGCGACAAAACTCTTACCTCGTGCCAAGATGAAATTTGCCGCGCGATCCACGATCGTGAGATCGGCTGACAAAAGACCCGCTAAAACCGGCAACGCTTACATACTGTAATGGTACATAATGTATATATCGGATGCCAATCTAGTTAATACAAGAATATTTGCGTTGGGCTCATTTAATGAAGGATATATAAAGGGAAAACTGTCGCCACATAACTGAAGCTGATATATGTAAAAAAGTCAGAAAAATATTTTTAAGATCTTTTACTCATTCGTATTACATTTCTTAGTTTCAAGGATCATAACCAAATGTTCTAAGTCTTAAATTGTCTCTTTAACTTATTTCTTCCATCAGTTTTTTAGACTTAAGGAAATATTAAAAAAAATGTTACGAATATAATAACGGAAAAATAAATTAAATATCCTTGGAATATTTTTCAGGGGCTGATAGTTAATATAAAAATATATCAGTCTATCATAAGTGCTTTGCTAAGTAAATCTATTTTTATTACTCTTGGCTATTTGAATCTTATTTGACGTTGGTATATGGTGTTGTCGCCACGGTGTGTTGGATTTATCACAAGGCATAGGGCCTTTGACGGCGCGGCACTCCACGAGGACCCGGCTTGACTAGTGTTCTAGATAGCTCTTAAAGTTTGCTTTCGTAGTAATATGTTCACCATATTTATCAATTATATACAGTAAAGTACATAAATAAAACATAGTTTCATCAGTTTCAAATAAGAATTTTTCAAAGAAATAAAATTTTCTGGTAAAATAAGTCATCTGAATTGTTTCTAGATCTATTAGTTATAAAAAAATGAGGCAGATACTTTGTTTTTTTACAATCTAAAAGGAGGACAAGCAAACACAATTTTGCATTTGTAGTAGGGTAGTTGATCAATTGATTCACATTTATAATATAAAGTTCAAACATAACTTTCCTAATAAACGCTTTGAAAATTAATGAATCACCATATAAATGGCTAATTTACTGTCAGCGTCTAATGACGGTTAACACTTTTCACGGGTTACTAATACCAAGTATATCAACAGTAAAAAAGGGAAATCAAACAAAATTATTTTCTGAAGTAATGTTGCTAAAATTAAGTAAAATAGAACTGCCGATTTGTGTTTAAATGTTTCCAGTTATAAATTATTATCATTAAGCCATGTGCATAAATAAATTGCATGTAAAACTAAGTTTATTTTTAATACAATCACCACTGTATATTGTACCATATTTATTTGTGAAAATATTCTCTTTTAGGATTTTTTCTCAAAGTAGATGCTTTAATTAAAAGCAAGCGCGGCTTTCGCAAACTGCAAATGAAGAGTCGTTCACAGGAAGAGCTTTATCGTTGAAAGCACACACGATACCGTGTACGTTGCTCATTACCCTTTAGTTTTCCTTTGAAACAACGTAATATATTTTTATGGTTTGAAATATTATTCCTAACATGGCGGGTTTAAAAGGAATATTCATATCGTACACGTGCGCGTAGAAACGCTAATACGAATCGAGTATTTATGAAATGAGCTTTTCGTGTTTGGAATTCATTCGTAGGGCTACTCGTCTGTGAGGGACGTAATATTGACAAATTGCTTGTATTATGTTTTAAGTTCACGCTTCGTGATCATGGTATTGAAGTTTTTTCTATTTCAATAATAATATCGTACTTTAGAAAATTATTTTTTGTTTTTGTTGCTTTAGTAGTGATATGTATGGCCGAACCGTGATCTATATTGTTTCGGTTTAAACCATAAAAAGATATTCTTGACTGTAATTAGTTTTCTCGATGAGTTGGTTATTTCTAATTATATATTATAAATAAGAAATTTTATCAAAATTGTTCGTAAGATAGTAGGGATTTTAGCGCTAATCACGTTTTCCATGAAATTGTTCATAACAAAAAAATCAGGTATTATCGGCCCGAAGGAATATTTGTTCGAATCATTTGCAATTTGAAAATGATGAAATATGCTAATGACTGTTTTAGATGATATTCAATGCAGTTTTAAATACAGATTTCTAAATATTTTTGCTAATTACTTCCAATCGAAATAATTTTTTCTTTCCATTCTAGGAATATTTGTAAATATTAAAATATGTTTGTATGTAATGATGACAAAAACAAGTGGTATTATTTCTATTTTCTTTAAGTTCTTTACCTCGACCTAGGTTTCATTGTATTACACCATCTTCATGCTATTAGCAAAGAATAATCAAAATCTAATGTAACACAACGAAACGTACGTTGGTAACTTAAAGAAAGTAGAAATAATATCCCATTATGTTTTTTACCGAATTAGTCACTACTACTCAGTGGTCAATGAAATGGAATTTAAAAATTTTGTTAAGTTCCGTTTTGACATTAAAGACAAGGAAAAAAATCAGGAACTGCATGGGTTGGAGCGAAAAAAAAACTTTTAAAACCATCTCCAAAATTATTGATTAATGCTGTGATGATATTTACAGTAAAAATCATGATACAATATTTCAATGTCATGTAATCTTTACAAAGGAAAACAAATAATCACACAAATCCTTAAGTATTTTAATATTCCCTCATTATATTGCAATGTGTATTGTTCACAATTGAAATAATCGTTAAGGCCAGTCCTTAGGTACGATAGTTCTTAGGTTCTCATTAGATTTTTGTTTTATAAGTTAGAGATTTTCTTAAAAAGAAATTCATTACTTAAAAAGTGGTCAAGTTTGATGGTATAATCTTTGCTTGATCATGAAACCCTTGTATTTAATTTGCATTCATATAAATATTTACTTGTTTTACTGTACTAAAACAGGATAAAAGTAAAATGTTTTAGATCTTAAGTAGTTGTTTTTCCCTTTTAAGTATCTAAACTAACATTTTTAATATCCCATGTTCCTGTACATTTTCAAGCATTTATCTACTTATATCCTTTTGAAATAAATAAGATAGATCGCTTTCTTTCAAAATGATAACATGGAAATTTTCTGGTTTATGGTAAAGTAAAATACTGACCTCAATGTGTATCGGTTTAACGGTTTAATGATTGCTTTAAATATTGTCATAGAATTAGGTTATCAGGAAATTCTTGGAGTTAACAAAAATATTTTAATTTCAGAGAATGTAGTAAGATATGATAAGATTACACACTGTCTTAATTTTCTTTGCATTTATCATGCGTGAAGTCGATGAGCATGGAAAAATGGAGGTTTCGTAGGATTTTTTTATCAATATTAAATAATAAGACAAATCATTGTAAAAATTAATTGGCTTCTATTCATTTATAGATTAGTTAATAGATTGATAGAAAAAAGAACAACCAAAATTAGTCAAGAATACGACGCCATAGCGTGTCCTCATACGAGCTATCTTGGACGAAGAGGCATGTAATTTTCCAAAGGAAATTTAGATCATAATAAAAATTTAAAAAAAATAATGATAATAACGTAGTGTTTTTGATGATCACCTCTTTCCAAAAACGGATTAAAAATTTATTACTCCGGAAATTATTCAAGTTATTATAACTCCTATTTTTAAAGGTTGAGCTAGTGAACTGCCGCGAAGGTGTGTACAAATTAAAGCGGGCTTATGAAATTTGGACAAAATTTTAATTTGTACTTATTATTGACTTCAAATTACAATGCAAAATGTAGAAACATGAACTGCAAAAAAATATAGAAACACGAATGCACAGAATCAGTCGATTTTCGTGTTACTCATTGACAAAACAAATAAAATGCAACACAAATATATACATCCGGTTACAAAGCAAACATTCGTACGTCAATTTTATACCTTGACAAGATAAATATTGTTGCAGCGCACCATACACACGAGACGTTCGTGCGTTGTAGCTGCTTTCATCCTCTCGGCCTGCCTTGTCCTCCCCATTCCTCTTTTGTCTGCTTCAAACAATCTGAAGCCGACATTAATAATACGCCGAGTACTTTGCTTAGGAACTTATCTCGAAACTTTCAGTGGAAAGTGGGCACCAACTTTTACGACGACTTTGAGTTTAACATGATACAACGTGACATTTGATGGCGGGCTGTGACAAGTTTCGGCATATGAAATATTAACGTTTTTTAGATCTTCGGTGGAGTATTCTAGGCAGATATATTGATAATACCGTCATGTATATCGCTTGAAATTAAATTATTTTTTTATGTTGTAGAAAATTGCGCCTTTGATTATTCGTAATAAAAATTCATTAAAACTTTTAGGTCCCTTAAAAAATTCCAAGTTATAAAAATCCAACTTTTATCGACCATTGATTTGTTGTATTTTATTTAAAAAAAAAGTGCTTTATTCAAAGATAGCACAAAGAGTTTTTAATGATGTCCCATATCTATCATGCCGAAATTATTTTATCTCCTTTTTGCAGGGTACGTGAACCCCTACCTAAGACAATTTTAAGCCTTTTAAATTCAATTTATAGTTTTGAGTTAAGGAGCTACATTTAATGCGTGAATTTTCAGTTTCAAGATGCACTGGAATCATTGCCACAATTATTGTATTTCGTTCTAACCGTTCCGGTACGGAACCCTATACATCGAGACGTTAACTTTAAGTCTAAATTCGATTTAGGGAGATCTCAGGTTTTTTCTGTTTTTATTTTTTACACAAATTAGAAACGAGAATCAAATGATCTAAAGTAAATAAAAAATTAGGCGCTTTATGATTATGATGCTGAAGAGGAATAATTTTGTGAGTATTTAACTCATTATCTGGAGACGGAGGGATAACTGTTTTAGTTTTCCCTTAAATTAATAAATGAAAATGCATTTCTCCACTTACCATTTGTTTTATAAGCTCACGTCATTTTATTAACTCAAAAAAACGACAGATATGTCGTTTTGAAACGCCTTTTAATAATAATTTATTAAACAATATGGATCTCATTAGTGTCTTTACTACTGGGAATTATTTGTCGCCTAAACATTAATTCACGAAGAAAAGTTATTACGCCAATTATTTTTTTGTAAAAAAAGGCCATCAGTGGGTTTTGTTACTAATTAAAGGAGGCTAAGTGGAAGTTTTATTACAATCGTATAAGAGAAAACAGTTTATAACAGAATACTTTTCACTCGTTATGAATTTGGAAAAGATAGTAAATTTAAGTTTTGTTTAGTCTTTAAAACTGTTGAAAAGTATTTCAATAACACTGCTATTGATTTCATTTGCAAATACTCTATAATCTGGTCAAATAATCTCTTCTACTTCCACTACGATATTTTCTTTTTGAAGCAATAAGCTCTAAAAAGTGAAAGCATGACGAACCGTGGGAACATGTTTCCATCGTTGCTTAGATTAAAAACTAATTTCACGTGAAATGACTTAATATCCGGCGGGATCGATACGATCTGTGGAATCAAGCAAGCAGCCGATAGAGACGCCGATCGGCCGCAACCAGTATTAGGCGAGGACGCTGTTCTGTGTAGCGCCATTGCTACGAAGGAGAGAGATAAGTAAAATTCACTTTCACTTCCTTCAGATTTCCCGAGACCTTAGGGATGGAATTTGAAGCTCTTACATATATATATATATATATATATATATATATATATATATATATATATATATATATATATAATATACACAGATGGGTGTTGGATTGTACATGGTTTTTATGAACCACTATTCATGAAATAGAAGAATTATGTAAAAAAAAGATATAGAGATTACGAAATGACTTTTTATTTAAGTCAAAATTTGATAAGATATTCGCTTCTAAAGTTTTAAAGTGTCTCCCATCTAACTTTTCACCTAAAGTGTGTAAAATTTTGAAATGGAATTAGTTTCGTAGAATTTAAAAAAAGCTTTAAAAGATAACTGGTTGGAATAAGGTATGTTGTGTAATTTTTGAGATATGGGATATCTTCGATACCGACGTCACCCATAACATTCTTTTATTTTTTGTGAAATATAAACTTATGAGTTTAATAATATTTGGTGCTACGGAACCCTTCATACACGGGTCCGATTTTTGCCTTAAAAATATATTATCATTTTGCACACCTGTTTTGCATTCAGACTTTTCAACGAATATTTATTTGTTCTCATTGGCGTTCATACGTCTATTTCTTTTTAGTATACGCGAGATATTCGTATGCGGAAAAGCGAATCGAAGAATATATCAATGTTTTAGAAAGATGGGAGTGGTTTAAATTGAGAAATATTTAAAAGGAATTATATTATAAATTACCGGAGGAAAATGGAAAACGAATATTAAAAGTATGTACGGCACCATGCAAAGTGAAAGAGATATAATATTATATTTCATCTTTGTTGCTTACATTTTAAAGTATAGAGAGATATATGTGATTTCATTAAGAGTATGGTGAGGGGAGACTCTAATAAAGAAACGAATATTGGAAATACATATTGGATAAAATTAGTAGGGAGTTTATAACAACCATAAGTAATTTTAAGCGCACGATAATACGCAATCCTATTTTTGGCAAAACCCGCAGACACGGTGCACTATTTACACGAACCATTTCGAGCCTCTTTTTACACTCAACATAGCTAAGTAGTAATCGAAATGGTTTAACAAGGCAAAAAAACATTACAGAGAATTCCAAATTTCACAAATTTATCTTTATCGTGTTTTGAAACATGAATATTCACAAATCGAATTAAAATACTTGATGTATTTTTCCAACTCATCAAACATGTCTTCAAAATTTTTAAAATTGATAGTGTTATGTATGTACACAAAAGAACATTTTTGATAATTACGAAACATATCAGAAAATATGACTATCAGGAAAAGTTTTGAAAGGTGATGGGAAATTGATCATTTTTGATGTGAAACATCTATAGGCGCAGGTATAAACCGGGTCGTAGGCGTGGCGACGCTTGCCGTGGCGATGGGTCGCCACGCTATACTAAGGTATATATATATATATATATATAGTCTATATGTAGTAGAGTGTACGGTATGGCGACGTGTCGCCATGCGCAACCGACTGATCGACCCCTTCACTCAGTTCGACGCTGTTGTTTACTACGATACACATAACCTGTGCTTTATTATTTTTGTATTAATTGTAAATAAATGTTTATTAAATGAAGTCACCATTTTCTGTAAGAAATTCGTAATATTTTATTTTTTCATTATGCTATATTTAGTTCCTGTAATAATCTTGTCTTTTATGCATATTACTTGTACGAACACGATGTTACACATCAGTCAGGCGTCCCGTGACGGCACACTGTTTTTGGTGTGAAACAGAAAAGTTACAGAGTTGGCTTTGTTTTCATGAATTACTATGGTACAGAAATCAAATGAATCATAATGAAAAACAACCTGACAAATGCGAGTAGAATTCGCACAATGGATTCTGTACATGTTTAGGCAATTATTTACGGTTGTTATAAAATACTAATCTAAAGCTACTAATTTTATTCAATATATATTTCCAATATCCCTTTCTTTATTAGAGTCGTCCGTCACTATACTCTTAATGAAATTACATCTATTAAAATCTAAGCAAATAAGCAACAAAGATAAAATGTAATATTATCTCTGTTTTACTTCACACGGTTAATATTCGCTTTTCCATTTTCTTCCGGTAATTTATAATACAATTTTTTTAAATATTTCTCAATTTAAATTACTGCTATCTTTCTAAAAGATCGATATACTCTTCAATTCGCTTTTTTGCATATGAATATTTCACGTCTATTAAAAAGAAATATACGTATGAGTGCCGATGAGAATAAATGAATAGACTTTGAAATCTGAACATTTGTAAGGCAAGTTTATTAAAGGACAGAACATGAAATGACATGCCGAGTAGAGTTGAGAATAAAATAAAGACTGTATATTAAAAAACACCGACCGAGTGCAAATCAGACTCGTGAATAAAGGGTTCCGTAGCACCAAATATTATTAAACTTTTAAGTTTGTATTTCACAAAAAACAAAACAAAGTTATTGCTGAGGTCAGTACGGAAGACATGCCATATTTCAAAAACTACACAGCATATCTTATTCAAACCAATTTCCTTTAAAAGCTTATTTTAAGTTCCACAAAATTTATTTCTTTTTAGAACTTTAAACACTTTAGTTGAAAAGTTAGAGGGGGGACATTTTAAAAGTTTAGAAGCGCATATCTTACCAAATGTTGACTTAAATAAAAAAGTTATTTCGTAATCTCTATATAATTTTTAAAACCTGCCTGACGATATTTCACGCTCCTATGTGGAATGGATTTTTTTATCTCTCAGTTATATGTGTAGTCAATATGGAGTTCTACACTTAATATTATTTTTTTACATAATTCTACTATTTCATTGAATAGCGGTTTATAAAAAACATCTTCCATCCAACTCCCATTTCATCTATATAGTGCCAATAGCCACCTAGTTAAACGGGAGTGACTTACGGGCAGACAGACAGACAAACAAACAGGTGGACCAGACGAAATTAAGAGGGTTCTGTTTTGGATATTTAGCCGCGAAACCCTGAAAATTAGTGAACAACACACACTGCGTGCATATATATATATATATATATATATATATATATATATATATATATATATATATATAAGTGAAAGTGAATTTTACTTATCTCTCTCCATTTTATCAATGGCGCTACACAAAACAATTCGCATAAAACTCGTTGCGGCCGATCGACGTCTCTATCGGCTGCTTACTTGATTCCACAGATCGTATCGATCCCGCCGGATATTAAGTCATTTCACGTGAAATTAGATTATAATCTAAACACCGATGGAAACACGTTCCCACGGTTCGTTATGCTTTCACTTTTTAGAGCTTCTCGTTTCAAAAAGAAAATTTCGTAATGGAAGGAAATAGATTATTTGACCAGATTATCGAGCATTTGCAAATGAAATCAATATTAGTTTTATTGAATTACTTTTCAACAGTTTTAAAGACTAAAGAATATTTAATTTTACTATCTCTCCTATATTCAAAACGAGTGAAAAGTATTTTGTTATAAACTGTTTTCTGTGATAATATTGTATTAAAACTTACACTTAGCCTTCTTTAGTTAGCAATAAAACCCACTGATGATTTTTTTTTTACAAAAAACGATGTAATAAATTTTCTTCGTGAATGAATGTTTAGGCGACAAATAATTCGTTGCAGTTAATTTGACTCAGTTCACATATTTGTTTTCTCACTAAGTTCTTAAAATACAATTGAAAATGCATGTTTTCAATTATAATATGAAAGGCGAGGAAAACAAACTGGAAAGTGAAATAAATATATTATTGAAAAAACAATATTGAAATTTGACGGCTTATCAACTTATCAACGTATAGAATTATCTGAAATTTGACTGATAATTTATCAGTAGTAAAAACACTAATGATATCTATATTGTTTAATAAATTATTTGTAAACGGTCTTTCGAAACGATAAATGTCTGATAATTCTTTGAGTTAATAAAATGACGTGAGCTTATAAAACAAATGATAAATAGAGAAATGCATTTTCATATATTTATTTAAGGTAAAACTAAAACAGATATCCCTCCGTCTCCAGATAACCTACATACGTCAATACGCTTACGTTTTATCGCAACAGTTATCCATTTAAATTGATGTTTAAATGTGTTTGCTACGAAATCGTGAACGTCTTATTACATTCCACGTGCAATGGTTTAATTAAACAACTTTACTAAAAGTATTTTAATAAAATTTATATATTAGACCTTATTTTTACACTAATCAGAAATTAAAAACAAATTGATCCGCCGTAGGAAACAAGCAGGTAAAACAGATTTTTCTCATCTCTGCCGAACGGGCAGAGGTGGCAAAAATATGATATCACGAAAGAAAACTTTATTGAGTAATAAAAGGTTACCTGAAATTAACCTTAATGTGTTTTGTTTATTTCAGCCCTCTTTGTTTTGCTTGAATAAGCTAAAATATTACTAGAGGAACAAACATTTGGAAACGTTATGGTGGATATCCCACAAGAAAATATGGCGTTGTCAATAATAGCCTAGAGGAATCTAATAATTGTGTGAACTCAAAAACTAGGTTTCCAATTATTTAGTTTTTAATCTTAGGTTTAGAGAATTATTAAGTGAGATATTAAGCTTTAACTTGCAATACATGTAGTACTCCTCTAATTTTTCAAATGTAGATTTGAAAAAATTGAAAATGTTCTATATGTTACAACTCTTTGTTAAAAATTTGGCTGTTAACTTGTAAATACTAACGATTCTATTTCTACTACGACACTTTAGTTTGTTCATGTTCCATCTACATTCCACACTTGGCTAATGTTTATTATTTAAGATCGCAACTAATTTTGCCACTGATAAAATATAGATCTTTCTGAAAGTTAAAAAATTTGAAGCGTTGTATAAAAAATGTTGATGCTTAAAAATTATACTATAAAGAGTGTTTTTTAGTTTATTATGGACTTCCAAAATAGTCTCCGCAATAATTGATACACTCACCTTCGTCGGAACTATCGATTTAAGCACCGGATTTATTCTTCTTTATATATATATATATATATATATATATATATATACATATATATATATATATATATATATATATATATACATATATATATATATATATATATACACACATATATATATATATATATATATATATACACACACACATATATACATATATATATATATATATATATATATTTATAATTACATTTATTATTGATATCATTATATGATGATATTCTCTTTGTTGCTTTTTACTTTTAGTAAAAATTATTTTTTTAATCAAAGAATATTTTAAAAATAAAGTATTTGATAATAATAAGGGCCACTCATGAACATTTTAGTAAAGGAATCACAATGATACAAAAACTAAATTAGTATACTACCTATAAGCTACTTAACAGATTGCTATCTATAACTTGTGCAACGGAAGAAAAGTGAATCGGAAAGTTAATGACAATGGCTTTAGTAATTTTCGAGTTAAATCCATTTTATTTAGACAAAATTTTTGGAGTTTACTTCTTAAGAATTGATTTCCATATATACCGCAGTATGAAGTTTTATGAGTAGTAAAATCGGAAGTTTAGAGCATACGAAGTTCAGAGCGTTAAAAAAGTATAACAAGCTAATTTCGGGCACATCTGTAATTGATATATCGAATTATTTATCGACAGTTGTAAGCGTGGTTTATTTTGGCTGAAAGTATTGCATTTAATAAAATTACCAAAATGATTACAAGAAAAAGAAACTACACAGAAACTGACTGCATATATTGGTCTCCTACAAAGAAGTGGTATTATTAATGAAAGGGTAAGTATAATATAATGTTCACGTTTATAATGAAAATATATTTTATGTATTTAGTTATTGAAAGGCTCACAGAACAAGTTACAGTAACATATATGTATAATAAAAAGAACAGAGTACAAAACAGACGATATAATTCTAATTATGCGTGTACCAAATGGCAGGAGGTGGTACATTGTTTTCTGAAAAATATAAAAAGTGTTATAAGATAAACTTGAAGCTAGGAATATATTATACTTTGGAGGGGATTTTTTCATTTAAGGATGTTGAATGAAAAAAATCTCAGGATGGTTTTATAGGTTTGTAGCACTAAAAATATGAGCCAAGCTCTCATTTTAAAATACAATTTTTTTAAAAGCTTTATTCTCTCAAGAATAAAAGGCGATTAAATTGGTTAGATAAATATGAATGATGTGAGTCAATTGATTTGCGATTAAAATTAAATGTGAAATTTGCGTGTTCACACGTAATTTTTATTAAACAATTTGGTATTTATAAAAGTATTTTTTCTATACATTCTGGAATAAACCTATGAATCAAACGGCATACATCCTACTCATGAGCGAAGATCATTTGCACGTTAACTTTCATTAACATACAGAAGACATCAATATGCTCTTAATGCATGCGTACATAGATACGTCAACCTATTATGGTAAGCTTATTATTCAGGATGGCAAATACGCGGATTATAACTTTTAAATATTGAATATATTTGGCGTTAATTTAATAGAAATTCGTTATCACTTAATTTTTATTCACAACTAAATTAAACTACGTGACGTAGTATTATTTCTTCTTTATTTAAATCCTTAACCACGACCTACATTTCCTTGTATAACAAAATCTTTCTTAAATTACTATAATATTGTCAAACTACAATAATATAATCGATAATTTTTAAACAATGAAAAACAATACGTGATAACATAACGTCTGTATGTGGAGAACAACATTGGACACGTTTATAATTAAAGAGCTCTCTCTCTTTGTCATTTTTAAAAATTCAATTCTTAAAAATGGCAAAGATTCCATTGACTTCTTTGGGGTTTGGGACCAGAAGATAAAATGCAACCAACCTCTCATAAAATATATCTTATTCGTTAAGGTGCAAATATTTTACCACATTTTAATGATTAATAATACTAGAACGCAAAATGACTTTTTTATGTGTAGCCATAAAATACTTGGCTTCCGAAGTAAATTAAGATTTAAATAAAGAATTGAAGCTATATTACAAGGTTTTTGTAGGAAAAGCGTCGATAAAACAAATTTGTATAAGATGAACAACATAATGAACTTTTCTTTCCAGTCTTCACCAAAATGATTGTGAATTCCAATCGAAGGTTAGGGGATTTAATTTTATAATTTAGCGAAGCAACTACAGATATTCACGCTATTCTATAGCTGTATTTAATATTGATGGATAACTATTTGCATAATTTCTAAAATAAATCGCCCCTTAAAGCTTTTAGTAAAAAGCTTTCACCAAAAATGTTCTTTTAATTAATAAGCGCATCAATCACACAGACAGACCATTCGGTCGATTGCCTTATTTGCTTGATGACAGTTTTCATCAGACAAAAGCGTGGTGATCTTTAGCCAACGAACTTTGCATATTTTATTAATAAATTACATAATATCCAAAATGAATTGATGCATCTGCATGACGAGCCGCCTGGAACTGATTACAATTGCTGTATTAAAAATTGTATTTATTTTTCATTGGGGTGCGGTGGGGAGATGACGTTCCAGTACTCCGTCCCACTTGCTGGATATCTATTCACGGTAGACGAGCCGACAGCGATAACACGTCGTTTATGTTAGTTATTACATGTCATATTTCAGTATTATGCTTGTTATTCGAGAATGGTTTGCTGCCCATTTGAGACACGTGTTCATATAAGTATAAGTGTACCCATCAGTTCATATGTTGAAGATTTGTGCCATCAAATTATAAAATATTGAAGGAATTTTTTTTATGGTTATGCGTTATTCTCGTTCTTGCAATTGTTTAATTATTTTATGTAACATTTTCTTAGTTCCTATTATTGTAAATAGTATTAACCTAATCTGTTCAATTTATTTGTTACAATATAATGTTGTTAATTATAATGTTTTGTGTTTTATATTACATAGAGATAAACTAAATGCAGAATAGAAAGTCAATAAAGTTCATGTTCGATCTCGCATACATTAGAGTTATCTAGACATTTAATAAAATGGCAAACAACACATGTTTTATAAAACACATATATGCCTGTCAAGGTTTATGGTGTTGTGGTAATTGGATTAGTAAAGAAAATCATTTAGCAGAATTTATAAAAATGTATTCTCGGGATTTGTTTGTGAATGTGATGCAGGACACATATGTGGAACTTCATCTACGTACGTCTAAAACTATAGAAACCACGTGAGGGTAACAGACGGATAGACATATACATGGACATGATGAAATTATAAGGGTTTCGTGTTAAATTTCTAAAACTGCCATTATTATAGGAATGAAATATTTTTGAAACTGAAATCAAAATAAACGTCAAATATTTATTTTAGCGCAATGTTTAATAAAGACAATCTAAAATGGAAACACAGGTAAATGGCTATAAAGTAAATATATTGGAAATGCACAAAGTAAAATGGCAAGAATGACAAGTGTCGAAATATTTGATATTATGTTTAATGTGATTTTATATGACTCAAGTATTGACGGAGAACTTAATGTGCGACTCGGCAAGCAATCTACGACTCTGTCGACTCAACGTCATAATTTCGATTATACGGTGAAGTGTCCTTCACAGAAAGTCGTATACAAATGAGGAATCAAGAAAGGAGAAAAGAAAGTAAAATTAATAAAAATGAGCCTATCTTGGCGGAAATAGAATATAAATTTATGAAAGGCTGGTATTTTTAAGAATTTGAAAAAAAAACACTCAGCGATTGACAATCAGGGAATAGTAGAAAAAATTGTAAACATAACATAAAGCAAAAACGCTATTATAATAAATACGCATATATCACATTTTAAACAGGTTAAGAATTGTTAATGAGCAATAAAAATAACAATACGATTCTAAGAAAATGTGTAACAAATTTTCAGAAATAATTACAAAAAATAGTCAATGTCGATTATTTAATTTCAATTTGTAGCCATTGACAACATTGATTAAAAATAAACTGTCAAGTGAGCTTGATCGCTTTGTATCGTCAAAATGATTGTCTTTTTGAGTTTTACATGGCTTCGATGACCCTGGTGGGTCTGAGAGTTTCATGGATTAGTTGTGTTACATCTGCAAATGGAAGCTAGCTGTGAGTATCGTTTAGCATCATTTATGTTGTGACAATTATTTTGATATGACATAAGTGAATATAGATTAAAAACGACGTACTTTATTTTTTTTACTACGACTCACTTTTATCTACCTATTATACAGAAATTAATTTGCAAAAAAAATGCTAAAAATGTCTTCAAGATTGTTTGTCTTATTAAACATATATAAAAGTGTAAAGAAGAATTAAGGAAATTAAATAAGAAAATAAAAAAATTATAGCCAATTTTAAATGAACTGTCAAAAATAATCAATTAAACCAATTTAAAAAATATCTTACTATCTTTAATTTATGACGCTTTTTAACATTTTTACAAACTTATAACTTTCAAATGTTTATTTAATGGTAAGTACGTCTTAATTTTGCCAATGACTAAGTTAAAAATAAAAATATACAATTATTATATTATTTATTATATTTATAAATTTTTATTTTTAACTTATTTATTGGCATTAGTTCACGATTTTGCCTTTGTATATGTTAAGTGTGTAGTGTCTATTGATGAATTCATTGTAAAATTCTAGTGGACATAATAGAGCTATGGTGTGGTGTATTGTATTATTTTTAGGGTTCTGTATCTCAAAAACAAAAACAGAACGTATACGTGTGTTACCGACATTTTTCTCAGAAACCAAAATAACCGGACAATGGTTTCTAAAATTCGTTCAGAATATATCACCTTTATAGTGTTGAAACACTAAATAGACATTATTGTAATGAAATTTGGAGCCTGATGAACAGCCACACTAATGATCAGGCCACTTGAATATAAAAATGAATACTTTACGACTATGGTTTTAAAGTAGTTTAATTAAACCACGGACACATTAATGGCCTTGTTGGGCATGGGACAGAAATTATATTTAATAATAAAATCACAAAGTATGACTGCAAATGGGATAATGATTTTAGAATAGCACTAAAAGACGGAATTTTAAATATCGGTTATCAATATTTTTAGTCTTACATCCCCGATTTTTGGCCACATTCATAACCAATAAGATATCAAAATTAAAAAAATATTGGTTAGGTAAACAATATAAGTATTTCAGATTGAAAATATTGGTTTTGCACGATATTATAAAGACGCAAATATTTGTTTATCGAGTATTTTGATATTTGTCATATGGCAATGGCGAGAAATATATTTTCGATACATTATACAAGCAGTCATTGCATGTTATTTTAATTGAATTTTTTTTTTAATATTTTCAGCATCGTGTGGCAGCATAGATATGCCACAAATATTGTTAATAGGATAAAAAATAAACATTTCTTGGTAAAAATCCAAATCTATTCACTGGTGTAAGAAATGGGCTTGTCTTCAGTGGTGCCCTTCAAGATGAACGGTTTTTAACAAATTGTTCACTTTAGTTGTAAGATAAAACTTAATTCGAGAAAAAGGTATTCAAAGTAAGAAATACAATTTTTTAATTTTTATAATTTTTAAAAAAATTTTATTACAGATAATTTTTACTTGATCACATTTATTGGTGCTCTTACTGACGATTTACCTAAATTTTTTTCATTTTTTCTATTTAGAGGAGTGTAATTTTTATTTTAGCTTGTAATTTTAAGTTTTTTGTCAATCTCTTTTCATGTCCCTAACTTTAACATATTAGTTAATTACTCCCAATTTACTGTTGTAGTAAAACTCCATAAAAACAGAGGATAATTAAAAATAAGTAGTGAAATAATTATAAAACAACCCTTTTTAATGACATAGATGGAATGGGGATATTTGAGATATCTTTCGCGTTCATGAATTTTGAACATTATTGAAGATGAAATCATAATTCAATATCATCATCCTTGTCTTAGTGTGAGTTTTAAATATAAATTTCTTTTTTATAACTTGTACTTTAAAATTGTGATTTGTAATATAAAGAAGACATATCATTTACTGTATTATATCGATATTCACATAAAACTTTCCACTCCATTTCATATGTTTAGGGGCTCGAATTGAAAAACAATATCTTAGCCAGTACATAGAAGTGAAGAGATACGTACTTATCATTTTAAGTTTGTAGGCTTTAGTGTTCTAGAGATTTCGTTGTGAGTAAAGCATTGAGTGATATATACAGATTTTATAAATTAATTTCGCATATTATGCTATTTTGGTTTTCTACCATATGCAAAAGAAATTTAAATTTTTGAGAGAAAAAAATTGTTTTCCAGTGAAATTTTCATTTGATTATTCATGACTTTTATTTAAACCCCTCATGAGTAATTTAGTTACAAGATTTTTATATTACCGCAAACTTTTGTGAAGAATGTTTTATTTCATATCTGATGCAAATATGTTATAAAATTTTTAAAACGCATAGAGTTTTGTTTATTTCCTGTTTTTTTTAAATTTATTAAACATTCGTTTAAATTTACTACTTATTACCATCAAATTTTAACATTATTTTCAGACATAAAAACGTTTTTTCACAAGCAAGGTATAAAATTAGAACAAATTCCGGATAATTTATTCCTAAAATTATCGATTTCCGATAGCCGGACAAAAAGACAAACGGTGGAATTTAGTAAAAACTTGAACTGAATCTTTAATATTACGTCGAATTTAATTGAATATAATGCTTAGCTGAAATTAAAATCTATGACAATGATGAAATATTTTCATAACAATATACTATATATACTTATAACGGTTATGTATTACACAATCAAACTTTTTCCGCTACGCCCATTTTAATTTGCAAACTTCCTAATAGAAGTTACGTCGTACCAACATTTAAACGAAAGATCACAGTAGCCTGTTTAGTAAATTAAATACTCAAGTATTACAACAGCACAAGTGACTTTTATCTACAACATCCTTCAATCAAACTAATAAAACTTGATCGATCCTCATAAAGCTTCGCGGCGAGCTTTGACCTTTTGGATCTGCCCGCCCTCGAGATTTCTTGTGTATAATTGACGCGCCATCTCACTGTCCTTTCTTGCGTAATTTAATCAGAAGTGATGCATAGATCGCAGAAGACTACCAGTTTTTACTAGAGCATGGTTGGCATTTATAGGGTTATAAAACTAATTCGGTGGAGCGAAATATGTGCTGATTAATTCCGTCACCGCAAAAGCCAAACTTTAGGCAGTTTGAAGGGACGTTATTATCACAAGTTGGTGAAAGTAGACTCAGCAAGAGACGGCTGTGGGTTTTCTTTCATTTACTGAGGATTATTTTTTATTAAAAATTACACAAAAGCGTTACTTATTATAACGCTTTAGGAAGCATGTAATTTTTTCGTGTTTTCAATTTAGTAGCCTCATATTACTTTCGCTTATGCGTTTGCTATTTTTTCCGTTATTACATTAATTGTGTAGAGTACGACAATAATAGAGTTTTACCGTAAATTACAAAAACTTTTACAAGGACAAAAGTAGTAAGCCTCACCGACCTGAGCGAAGATGAAGTAGAATTTCTCTGACGATTTATGTAAGTTACTATTATGTAATAATTATTAGTCATCTGGAAATATATTACTAATATCCTGGTAAAAACTATATTTTCACTAATTTACAGGAATATATTCAATAAACTTACACTCAAAGTTGTCAAATAAGTGATAAATCTCACTCACAATTTAATTTTTCGTTTATGGATCTTTACAAGTATGGGTATACCGTTTGTTGTTCTGATCTAGATGGTAATAAACTAAACGTTCAGAATGAGAAAAAGAACTTGTATCTGCGTAACAAATTTTAATATCCAATAACAAAATACTAGTCATTAGATTCATATTTTCAATCTAAATTTTCCGTAGCTTAAAATTTTTATGTTTCTGGTAATTATGTCCGGATTCT
This sequence comes from Druceiella hillmani, assembly GCA_039881145.1. NCBI lineage: Eukaryota > Metazoa > Arthropoda > Insecta > Lepidoptera > Hepialidae > Druceiella > Druceiella hillmani. Next base: position 1,616,121 of record JAYKKI010000140.1, on the reverse strand, counting down.
GACTAGAATCATCGGATATTGCATAAAAATATTGACATATTTTGTTCATATATTTGCATTACAATTATACCATGACCTAAACCTTACGGTTTGTTATATTTATATTACGAATTGGTGAATTTACGATTTCAGAAATCCGTTCCGCTCTTGAGTTATATCACCAAAAATTAACCTATGTCCGACAAAAGCTAAAAAAAAACTAATTACAGTCAGGTGAATTACATGGTATTCATATTGGCCCATAGATGTTATCTATTTTTTTTAACCGTAGTTAGAAACCCATCCTGCAACAATCTGATTTTTTTTTAAACACTGAAAATTACTAATGGACCACGCAAGTGCAATACAGAAAGATTGTAATTCGATGTCGATGCTATGGTTACAATATTTGGCAGTTCAGGTTTTAGAAATTATTCATTTGCTGTTATAATTTTAATAATTATGATGCTCTTAATATAAAATCGTCCAACCACGTTTGTGACAAATACAAAGTTGATTGTTTTAGTCTTAAATTATGACTATGTCCATCCTTTATTAGCGTAATTTACTCATTTTTGTGAAATATTACCTATATTCCTGATCGCCTGTTCGTTTTGAATGAATGCATACTACCAGTATCTTTGATACGTATTAGACATGTTGCAGTAATTTATTTTCAATATAATTTAGCAGCACTAAATTACCCCATGATTAAATTCGGTTGCTGATAATTATTTATATATTTTTTATATTTATTTTAAGTAGGATTGAATTAATATTTTAATCTTTCTGCATTTTGGCTACAATTGTTACAGTACGATTTAAGGATTAATAGATATCTCCTCGATAGGGTTGGAATTACAAGCAGAAATTGGTGAAGACAAATTTGACAGTGGGCTCTTCCAGTGACTGTGGACCAAGAATGTTGAAATTTTGTGTATCAAACTGAAATAGTTCATTGGATATTACATAGAGCGGTACGTTGAATCTTACTTACCATTATTAGGTATACAGGCATAAAAATTTTAAAAAAACAGAACATGTTTTGTTTACGTGCATCATTAAGTTTAACCTTGATGAAAATTCATTTCGTTGCTGTGTGTGGGTTTATTCAAACTGAAATGTTTATTAACTAAATTGGAAGCACGTAGCTGGAAGCTGATGCATGATACATAAAATATGTGGTCGTGAGATGTTTATTAAAATACTGTATAAAAGTAATTTAGTTGTACGTATGCATTGATATGTGGAATGTAAGACAGGCACATGGTCATAAAAATACTTTCAGTGTCTATGCAAAACCAACATAAATTAGTTGGAACGAAAATGTGCACTGAACAAAATGTGTTAAGCATGAGTAGAACTCATGCCTGAAGATAGCTAGAATATTCGTACCTGTTTGGAGACGACTGCTAAGAAGAGATCAGACTAGAGAAGACTTCTTGAAAAGATCCTTCTCTAGGTTGAAAGACCTGTTGTGCCGCAGAAGAAGAAAAATAATTTGCTAAAATGTCTACAAGAAGAAAAATAAAAGTATAATTCTAACATAAAAATATATGACACCGTCAAATTTCTTTACGATTAGCCTAGTTTGCTAACTGAGTTATTAAGTAATTTGAGTTATTAAAATATATCAATATCCACACAAAAATACAACACATTTTTTCACTTTTAAAAGTGACACTTCAGTAATGCAATAAATACGAGAGCTTTATAGAAATCTACTTATAATCGATTCACATGGTTTGATTGATTTTCTTTTAGCTCGGACCTAGCTCTGACCTTCTGGATTGGTTGGCTTCTGGTTTAATCCTTGATTATTGAACGCCATTGTATTGGCTCTTCTTATTTAATTTAATTACGAATCACGCATCTGTAGCCATCGGGTATTATTCATTTTATTAAGCTATATTTGGCGCTTATACTGTTACGAATGTAAATTGTTGCTGTGAAATGTGCATGAATTTCTTCCGTCATCTTAAAAGCGAAGGGAAGCGTTCTATTATACGAAAATACCTACTTTAAATTTAATGCTATAAAGTATCCGTTATATTATTGTATTTATTATCGCAGTTAAACGAAAGCTTTAACCATTTCACAGCGATTTAGAATGTAATATTTTTAAATTCTTGAATGTTAATTGGCATATATGTGGGGAGAAAAAGACATAAAGTATTGATGTATCACATATTTTTCGGATATATCGTTGGAAAAATTTGAGCTTGAAAGATTCTCCTTTATGATTGGGTTATAGTTTATTGATCTATTTGAAAGCTATATCAAAAATATAAGTTGTCAAGTTACATTAACCGTTGTACTCACGTATGCATAGTAAATCATAATATAAAGACATTTACAGGCAATATTTCGAAAATATTGACCTGACAGCTATATCTTGTGTGTCGTGGAATATCACATCTATGTATTACCCTATTCCCTTTCCCTTTCCCCTAATTTTCCTATTCCCTTCTCTTTATGGAAACTTGGTAGTTAACCAAGTAGAACCTAAAAAAAGGGCGTGCACTTTTTACTAAAATCAAACTCAAAATACACAACATATTCTCTAATCCAAGCTGGATTGTTTTTTCAGTTGATTTAACAGTTTTGTAAGGAGTTCATATAAACTTTACTTATTTAAAAAAAAACTGAACCCAAAGTCATGAAATAAATTCCTTGGTTTTCCTATCTTATAGTTAATGAGAAATTCACTATACTTTTACGCTTAGAAAATATATACTAGGCACTGTATTATTATGGTGGTAAATAATATTAACATTTACAAATAGTTCAAAAGTAACAATTTGTACCCTTAAATATTTAATTTTTTATACCATTTAAGTATGTAAACTAGTAGTGTGAATTCTTCTCGTAATTAACATGTTATCTTACATGAAAAAAAAACAGAGCCTTACACCCGGTTTTATTTAAATTTTAAATATACCATACTGGGGATGATCTTATATAATCAAAACGTCAAACAAGAAACTATGTAATACCAAAACAAAATCAGTACGTTTGTTTACTTTTAATATTAGAAAACAGGATGATATTCTTGAGTAACGGTCACAACTATATTGTTAAAAAACCAAACATTACATCATCTGCACATGCATATGATTCTTTTCAATATTTTCACACAGTCTAGAAATATTTTCCAACCTATTTCAAAAGCCGATATCATCATTTGTTTCCTTATGTCTTAAAGCTCTCAAAATCTGTTTAAGTTCCTCTTTATCAAACGTACATTGTTTAATAATAATTTCCATAAAATTTCTTCTCTGTACAAGCTACTTAACTTTGGGATTAATTAGTTCTTGATTTCAGGTACTCACTCTCTCTACAAAAACTCGTATTTTCAAGGATCGTCTGAAAAAGATCGGCTTTTCGTAATCCGTAACTTATCCTCCTCTCAGTCGTGCACTCTTTACAGGGTGGTCGTGATCATGGTTCGGTCGGCCGTAACTTATACTAGTCCTTAAATTAATCTCACCATTTTCTTAATAATACTGTGTCAACATTCGTAAAGGACAATGCCAATCGATATATAGACCTTTGCTCCATCTGGAAAAAATTATATATATTTAAGCTTTTAATTTTTCAGTCAGTTTGGGTCTAAGAAGATGCATTTTTGCTTGCAAAATCTGGCAAAGTTAAATGCAATATTAATTGAAGTACCATTAAACGCTACGTCAAGAATTTATAATTTGTTATTTAACATAATGTCTTTTTTCAATGATTTTTCCAAATAATCACTGAGTCTCTCATGTTTCCAAGGCCTATTGGTCAGGAAAATCTATAAAAAAAATATCTTGAATATATTTGGCGTTAATTTTGTAGAAATTAATTACTCACAATTAAATGAAACTACGTGATGTAGTATTATTTCTACTTTCTTTAATTTCTTTACCACGACATAGGTATCGTTATATTACAACATCTTCAGTGGTAAAGAAATTAAAGAAAGTAGAAATAATACTACATCACGTAGTTTCATTTAATTGTGAAAAAGATATCTGATAGATTGACGATGAGGCCTACATAGATTAAAATTAAAAACATTGTATTAATTTAATTATTTTTGTTATGTTATAACGAAAAAATATTGGGTTGTATCGATTCTTCGTTTTAAAATATATAGAGAAATATTAAATTAATTTTTATATATTTTAATTGCCTATTAAGTTATTACAACGTTCAACCAATTGTTATGCGCGCATTGCTTGCGATCAGTACGAACTTCATAATATGCCCTTATGTTTACATATAACAGTCGTGAGGAATATAAATTGTGCCAATTAGACATGCATGCGATTTATTTTTTATTGTCAGTCGTTGTTGACATTTTTGATACAATAAAAAACTCTCGTTTAAAATATATGCAGTATATTGTCAAACTACATAATAAATATTCATTTTATTCTTCTATAGTTTTTATTCTTTCGTTAAATCTAATTAATAAGTTAGCGTCTAAAACAATATTTGGTCTCATTTCTATTATATAAAATATGAGCGAAAAATTCCGAAACGAAAACTTATGTTTTCTTTCTTTTCAGAAGAATTATTAACAACATATCCTGGATTTAAAATGAAGTTTATCAAAAATAGTATAATATTAGTAAGTCGCAAAGTTTTAGCAACTGTAAGAAGGATCGTGCAGTTTTTAAAATTAAAGTTTTAAAAATTAATATAAAAAGTTATATATAAAAAAACCATAGTACATAAATAAGAAATATAGAAATCGGGGAATTTAGATATCAAATTCTTTCTTTTTTTAAAGTTAACCATGAAATACAGAATCAGGAAAATATGCCCAAAAATGTTTTATTTTATGGAAAGGACGATTGCAAAATTTTGATTGTTTAGGCGCAAACAACATAATTGTGAAAGTATGCTCAGTTAGTGTGATTGGTCACAGCCGCCAAAGTTATTAGTGTTAAGTAATAAATAAAACTTCATCTAAATAATAATATTAATATAACAAAATACATCGAAAATAAAAAATGAGAACTAACGTAACTTAGGAGAAAGTTTAAAAAAATAGTTTTTTGTGCTGCAAATAAGTAAACATATGAACTAAATACAAACATGAACGTTTTGGCTGATATTTGTTCTGAATTTATTTTAAATGCTTTAAAATATAGTTATAACTCTATTTCTGCTAAATTAGTCCTTACTTTAATATGGCGTTAAAGTTTTTTAACGTAATGCAGAAGTTGCCCAAAAAGAATGATCATTTAGGAATTTATCGAACAACAATTATCAAACTTTAAAATAGGAAAAGTTAACACATTATTTAAATTAGTTAAAAATAAATTATTAAGAAAGTAGCAGTATTTCATTACAAATATTTTGCAGGTATATACAAATATAATGTCGCAAATATATATAAAGAGGATATATAAAATCTTTTATTTTAACAGTTTTTGTTTTGAACAAATATCATATATATAGAACATGTATTATTTACTTGCATTTTTGTTCCTTTAAACTTTGCAATAAATTATAATGTTAGGGTGCTGAAAAAGCAGTCTATAATTCAGATGCAGTATATTAATAGCAGTTAAAATAGCAATTAATCCCGCTGTTAATAAGTAGCGCTAATAGAGCGATAAGCGCATATAATTTTACTTTCTTGATGATGTTACTCATATTAACAGCAGAAAGAATAAAGTTTAAAGTTTATAATCAGAAAATATTTACATTTTGTAAATATTTTCTCGGTACGCGAAATCAGGCAAGTGAAGGAAAGAGACGCAAACTAGAAAAAAGACTCTTATTATAACCTTTTAATTACAAGTAGATATTTTACTACGCGGATTCCATACACGCTTATACCGCCATACACCTGTATTTCTACATCTAAATGTATATAGTACTTTTATTAAACTATTTAGAAATGCCAGTATTATTTTCACCATGTTTTTATTTTAACCAGATTTAAAGTTGCTCTATTGTTTTCCAAAAAATTTTAGGTGAAATTACGGAAATCTTTTTTCCATAGTATTGAATTCAGTAGTTTCTGAATAGGGGAGTGGGTAAGGTGGCTTGTTTTTGTGCAGCAATATCTCTCGAACTATCTCCTAAAAAATAGTTTTTAAATCTTTGCAATGTGCTCTATTAAACGATTTGTTATACGATACATGAAAACAATGTAATAAGCCATTTTCTCTCTCCAACATTTCCACATGGATATGCGGGTTAAAACATTTATCCCAATGATTTATTGCTTTTTAAAATTTTAAATTTCCATGACAGGTTTCTGTGAAAAAAATTACTGTCATAAACGAGCGGAAAAGTGAATGATCTCAGAATTCGTATGACACTATAGTTGTGTTAACCCCCCCCCCCCAACTAACACCCCTCATGCTGCTGATACCACCGCTTCGCTGGCCGTGCAGTAATTTATTTTTGGATATTAATGTATATTTTCATATATTTTTAACTAATTATTTATACGACATGCAGTTGAGACAATTATTTATGTGCTTGAAATGTGATGCGGTATTCAGTTTACTTCAATAAAGACCAATTTCGAAGTGATCAAATAAACCGTTAAAATTTTGACTTAATTTGATTAGGTTTTTTATTAATAAATAAAAACATTATTTTATATAAAGGGTAGACGTATAGTATTTTGTAGACCTCGTCGAGTATTAATATAGTTCTTACATTATTTTAAGACATCGATAAAGGTCTACACAACGTTAGTCGAGAAAACTGTCAACCTTGTTTTTTTTCTGCAGCTTGAGTTACAGATATTGTTACATTTTACGGAACCCTGAACTTGTTAGAATGAAATATAGCTTATGTCCCTCAGGTATATTGCAGGTTTTTGCAATCGGCGCACTCATATTTCAAATGAACAAAACATAGACTTTCTCTTTATAATATTATATAGTATAGAAAAACATTTAATTAAAACTTTTGACGTATAAATCACACAGAACTTTGTAAAAGATGTTTTGATAATTATTTTGTTTCTACACAAATGTTTATTAGCTATCGAAGTGTAACCACGGCGAATATTTTTCACGTGTCACTGGAACAAAATATATCAACAGTATAAAAGGGAAAGGTACTGTAATTATATTCTGAAATCAGTTTACTAAAATTAAACTCAACGCTTTTGCAAACTGATCCAATAAAAAAGAAATGTTGATTGGTGTTTAAATGATTCTGGTTGTAATTTATTGATTTAATGGGGTACCTAAATACATTGGAAATAAATATAACTTTATTTTTAGAAAAGACACAGCATAGTTTGCTGTTTAATTTTTGTTTGTGTAAACATTCTCATGTAAGATTATTCATATCAAAGCAGAAGCTTTACTTAAAAGCAAGCGTGGCTTCCGAACACTGCAAATACAGAGCCATTCATGGTAGTGTGATCGTACCTTGCTATATATATATATATATATATATATATATATATACCGCATACCTTGCTAATTATTCGTCAGTTTTTGTTTGAAACAACGTAATATATTTTTATGGTATGAAATATTATTTGTAACGTGGCGGATTTAAACGGAATTTTCATATCGTACACGTGCACGTAAAAATGTTAATTTGAATTGAGTAGTCTTTAAATGAGCTTTTCATGTTTGGATTTCATTCGTAGGGTTATTCGTCTGTGAGGAATATAATGACGTGAGGAATATAGTAGACCATTGATATTATGTTTCAAGTTCAATCTTTGTAATTATTGTATCGGAGTTTTGTTATTTTTTTAATATTTATATCGTTCTTTAAAAATTTAGTTTTCCTGGTTGGTATAATAGTGATACCCATGCTCGAATTGCATTTCGAAGTAGAGTAGTGCGAAGGTTTAAATTATAAAAGAAACATTTTCTTTTTTAAAATTCATTATTTTGATGAGTTAGTTATTTCCAGGTGAAAGGAAAAACCATAAGAAATTTTAATCAGTTTAGCAGTTTTTTTAATAACGTAAATATTTGTATTTAAGAAAATGATAAGTTGCAATTTTCTTCATATTTATCACGCGTAAAGAAACGTAAGCTTTGGTAAAACTAAAAGATTATAACAAAGTTTTTAACTAATGAATAAATAGATAATTGTAAGGAAAAGTAAAAAAGTTAAAAACAACGGGGATCAGAGATAAGCAGCATTTTGTGCGGAACTTCCGCATAAAATGATGGTTGAGAATAGTCGCTCAGTTGAGTTTGTAGGAATTTTTTTATAAAAATGGAACTACTTTATAAATCGTTGCAAAAATCTAAAGGTTTCTCTTCTTTCATCTACTTAACTAATCGAAAGAGAAAAGAACACTTTAATCGGTCAAGAATTGCGACGCCATAGCCTGTCCTCATACGAATATACTTCAGACGAAGCGGTATGTAATTCTCTAAAGGAAAAGGTAGGTCATAATAAATATTTAAAAAAGTAGTAATGTTTATTTTTTTAGAAAACTTCCTCTTTCGAAAAGTTTACATTAAAAGTTTATTGCTTTCTGAGTTTCAAAATTTAAGACAAGCGCACCAGTCGATAACAAAAAACACAACTACCGAAGTGGGCCAAAATTAAAGGTGGTTTGAGAAAATAAGATAAAAATATACATCGGTACTCTTAGTGACGCAAAAAATGTAGAAACAGAAGCAATTGATTATTGTATGGAATCAGTCGATTTTTATATTACTCACTGATAAAACGAATAAAACGCAATACACATATTTACATCCAAGTATTGGGTACCAAGCAAACATTCGCACATTAACTTCGCATCTCTCAACAAAAAATAAATATTATTACAGCGCACACACGGGACGTCTGCGTGCTATAGCTGCCACCGTTTTCTTCGTCTTTCCTTTCTATCTCAAACAATTTGAAGCTAACATTCACAGCACGTCGACGACTTTGCCTAGTGTATTTATCTCAAAACTTTGAGTCGGAAGCGGGCGCCAAACCTCAAGATAACTTCACATTTGATATGATACAATGTGATATTTGGTAGCGAGCCGTGACATGATTCGGGATTTTAAATGTCAACGTTTTTAGATCTTTCGCATTGTATTAAAAACAGACATGTAGTCATTATTCCCATGTGTTTTCGAATAAAGACATTTTTGATATCGTTTGAATTAAACCGTAACCCACTGAGTTATACCTTTAATTAATATTAAAAAATATTCATTAAATTCTTTTGGTATCCTAAAAATATTCAATGTTAGGAAAACCTAACTTCTAAGTCTTCCATAAACTAATTATATTTAAGATTCTTACGATATGCCACTTGCCTGCGTGAGAAATTTCGTAATACAATTTTAAGCCCTTTTAAATTCAATTCCCAGTTTGGCTAAAAGAATATACGAGTATTACGTGGAAATTTTAAGTTTCAAGATGAACTGAAGACATTGCCATAATAATACGGTTCGATCCATAAATTAAGGCATTATTTTCCGTCTTAAATCCGGCTTAAAATCGTTTAGGGAGATCTCAGGTCTAAAATTTGTTTAGGAAGATCTCTAATTTTGTCTGTTTTTATTTCGACGAAGTAGAAGCGTAAACCAAACATTTTAGAGTAAATCAAAAAATAGGCGCATTCTGATTTTGATACTGATGAGGAATCATTTTGTGGCCCGAAGCTGTTACCCAATTCTAAGTGCTGAGACTAGTTTATTCATCAAATGTGTGCAATATGGGCTTTTCTATTTCGGTTACAAAATTAGAAACCGGGATGATAATGTTAAAAACTGATTATAGTATAGAATACAGAAGGCCTTAGCCGACTAGTTGATCTGGTTACTCGAGAGTTATCCTATCCACAAAGATCGAAGGTTTTCATCAAAAAAACCTGCCAGAAACAGATGGCTCTAACTATAATGAAACTATCCTACGACTTTTCAAAGAAAAACTACATAGATATTTTGGAATTTTGTAAAAGTTAAGGAATACATATTTTGAATTGTCATTTATGAAAAATTTATATAATGTAAATATTGCTTCAACATAAATTATATTAAGTAACACCTGTAAATACTTTAGTTGTTATTGGATTAATTTTATATTTCACCACTCTTCTGTAAGCTTTATGATATAAATATGCTTTTAAATCCATCTACTCATAAAAAACAAAAACTAAATGAAAAACGGATTTAAAAATAAAGCGGATTATAGAACTGTTCATGTTTTATCTCACCGACGACCGCAAACGCTCCGATATTAAGCGTAGTTTAAAAATAATCCTCGTATTTATTTTGTGTACATTATTTTACATTTTCAAACTGTTTTTTTTTAAATGTATGTACAAAACTTGAATTGCATTCTTTCATTTTAGTATAATTTGATATATACACAAAGAAATAATTTATTTATTTAATAATATACTTTTGTATTTTGATGACTTTTTGCTTAATTCTTTTGACATTCCATTAAAGTGTTATGCGTGCACATAAAGTTTATATAAGATTTAAAAAGGAACATTTGAAAATAATTTCACATCGAAACAAATTTTTCTGTAAATATATGTATAGTAGATATATGCAGCATACTCTGGTATCAATAATTTTCATAACAGTGTCCAATGGGGTGAAAAGACGGTATTTATTGTTGGTAGCAATTTCAAAACTATCACAAAAACTTCATTATTTTTTATTTTTAAACATAAGCAAATAAATATGTTCCATATTTTTATGGTAGTATTTTTGAGTTAAAGATAAATTTTAAATAAATCTATCGAATTAAATTTAAGTTTTTATATATTTCGTGCCTAAATTGGTTTGCATTTTATAAGATACAGGCAAAAAACGGCATAGATTTTATATCAAGGTGTAGGGAATTAATTTCTATACGAACAAAATGCTAATTTTTTTAGACTAATAATATTTTTGGCATGTGTGAAACCAATGGGATATTGAAAATATTCCCAAAAGTAGATTTTTAAAAGTTTTATTTCAGGAAATGGCTGCTTTTTAAATGCACCGAAAATACCTCTTCATATTATCTATGTACACTTATACTCATGCACTTATTAACATCCTCAGAATTGACATGAGACGAATAACATTCTTGGTTAATTTTTAATTAAAGAAAAATGTTTGGCTCCCTATAACACCAATTTAAAACTCCAGTGCAGGAGTTCGTTAAGGATGTATAATTTCGTTGCTCTTAGTTAACATCTAAAAGAAGCTCATAATGAGAACTGCTCTCAAGAAATAAATAGAGCGAATTACGCTCGGTAGTTCAAAATTTTTTAATTTTCAATATGACATCACATTAGTCGCAACAAATACTCCTCATATGGAAAGTCTGCTGCAAAGGATGGAAGCAGTGAAAAATGATGGTTGTTGACCATGCTAGACGAAAATCGAGGAAAAAAGGAGACTGACGGCTTGGAAATGTGACTTTGGACAGTCAGGCTGAGTCAGGTAAGTCGGCAGGCAGGAGTTAAGAGAGCCATGGCGGGAGTCGATAGGAACAGCTACATGTCCCGTTGCGCATCACTCATCTGCAAGACATTTGACACAATGATCCCGACTACTGTGTGACGACTAAGAAGAATACCCATTGATAGAAATACTATTACTTTTTTTGGAATACAAATATTATTTACCGATTAAATAATGTTTTTATGTGGGTATTAAATCATAATTAATTGTTGAATATATTTGGCGTCAATTTTGTAGAAATTAATTATTCACATTTAAATGAAACTACGTGAGTAGTATTATTTCTACTTTCTTTAAGTTCTGTGTGGCCTATTAGCAAAGTCTCCATCAGTCTCCTTTTTTCCTCGATTTTCGTCTAGCATGGTCAACAATCTTTGCTAATAGCCCACTTGAAGATGTCGTAATACAACGAAACCTAGGACTTCAAGAAAGTAGAAATAATACTAATAATAGTTTTAAAAATGTATAAAGGACAAAGGCGCATTGGATGTTCCGTATAATAGACTATTATTAATATAACTGAAACTGTGTATTACTCAACTTTCACAAATAAACTTGTATGAACACGTTAAGTGCGTACCAGTTACGTGTAAATTATGCGTAACGTCTGAATCTACAGTATTATGTTACCATTGCTAACCGTGTTAATATTGCATTAACTTGATAAATACTAGTATTTTTTAAGCAAGTCAGTATATTATTACGTAGATAAAAGAATATATATAAAAAAAATGCTTGTTGAAACTCGTGCAATGAATGTTTAGATTTTTGCATAATTGAAATTGACGTTACTCAACTTTCTTATCAAACCTGAATGAGTACGTTATGTGCTTACCTGGGTGTGTATTTTGTTTGTAACCTTTGGTTCTACAAAGTTCGTATAAACTGTCTTATGTTAATGTTGCAATAATTTGACACATTGTAATTTTTTTTTTCGATATATCAATATGCTAATATAAAAAAACGTATTAGCGTACTGATATTGCCAGAAAACGTACAATACTGCTTTTCTAAAAAATATTGAAATATATAAAAATTTTGCAACATTAAAGTAACATAGGTTATATGAATGTTGTAAACCCAAGGGTTTACAACATTCATATAAACTATGTTACTTTACACGCAAATTACGTACGCATACGGGTACGCACATAATGCGTGCATACAAGTTACATATGAAAGTAGTAAAGATCGATATTTAAACAAGATCGTAGAAGTCACAAACGCAAGTTGAAAATCGCACAATAAATGTTCATTAATATATACTTTAGATTTTTAGCATCGCTGAAACTGCATGTTATTTAACTTTCACAAGTAAACTTGTTTATTTAGATGATGTGCGTACCTAATGATCTTCGAATCCTTAGGTTTATAACTTTCTCTCAAACGCTGTTATGTTAATATTGCAATCAATTACAATAACATTTTTTTTCCCTTCGTCAATAATTTTGTTAAAGTAGGCCGATTTACATTGTTTATAAATGGATATATAAATTGAAAAAGTTTCGTTCTTTATTTGTTTATTCGTAATAATCTTTGAAACTACTACATCAGTTTTAAAAAAAATCTTTGTGAAAAAAAGAGTTTTTTTACTGAGTTTATTGTAAGGTTATAATTCAAAGCTGCGGAGCAGTAATGGAAAAAGAACAGGAGAGGTGGAAAACAGCTTAAATGTTGCAAAGTAGAGAGACCGGCTTAAATATTGAGTATTCTTGCTGACATACCCCGACCCCCAAAATCGATGCGGCTTAGTAAACTGAGCAGATGTTTTTGTGCACTCTTTCACTCGCGAATAATTAAAATAATTATATGGGGGTGAAACAGCGCGGCATGGCTATTGAAAATATAAATTTGATTTTGGAAGGTTGCTGGGAATGGCTCACCATTTAAATATTGACCTCATTACATATTTGCAACAATTTTCTTTATTTTTCCTAATAATATTATACTTAACATAAGGGGGTGGGATAATAAAGATTTTGCCATATGAAAATTTTTTAAGTAATTATTTTCATTTTTATTCATTTTTATAGAAATAAGTTCAGCACGACCTTAGTTTTCATTCAATATATCACTCGATATGACTAAAAAATTATTGTTTTTAGTTTGTTTAATTACCTTTGTTGTAAACGAATTCATAAATATGTTATTGTCGTTCACTTTCTGAAATGATTTTGGATTATCCCGCTTTAAAGTTATGTCAAATTTCATCTTTACGGATTACACGGTATGTATTTAAAAGTTTATGACTTTGTAGTTGAATAGAAATACTTCAAACCATTAAATATTCACAAGTGCCAAACGCGCGCGGAACAGGTTATTATTTATTTTTCTACATTTGAAATGAAGAGCAACATGACAGCATGCACAAATGAGCGTGTCCTTCTTGTACATCCACAACATCTACGATATTTTGAAATATGAACTATACAGCTGATAGTTTGATTAAAACCATAAGTAGTCATTTCGCATTACCTATTGTAGATTAATAGACGGTCAGTACGCATGACGTGAAACCGAACGATTTCCAAGAATATTCTATATAGATAGTTAGATGGCAATATATAATGCCACGCATAACTTAATATATTTAAAATGATTGTTTATTGGAATGGATTCTGTAAAAAATAAATATAGCAAAATAACTCATTAGACCAAACATATTGCTTAACGAAATAAGACAATACTGAGTATAATACACACTTTATTACGTAACATTTATACAGGTCGTATAACTATGCTTCATCTCTCACCAAAATATTTTTTTACTAATATAATAAAAATGAAAAGTTGTATGTTTATTTGTTTGTTTGTCTTTCTTTTACTCTTAAACGATCGTACTGACTTTAATTATATTTTGTGTGTAAATAATACGTATACGTATAATCACATTATATTTTAAAGCGGTTGAGCAGTGAAACGTTTTTAAAAAATTTTGGCGTTAAATAAATTTAATAAAATTAGTAGCAACACATGACTGCGCATGCGTAGTTACGCGTTGCTATCAATTTTACTTTTAAAAGTAGTAGAACAAGTATTATTTAATATGCCTTATTCGCGGGTTTATTATTCAATTAAATTTTAGCCTACCTATCGAAAAACTCACGCACCCCTTTCGCATCATTAAAAGTTGAAGGTTAGTTCTGGTAAATTATGATTAAAATAATATTTCTTTAAAAAAAGTTTTTATATTTTTGATACCAAGCAGGCAAAGTAAGGTAGGGTAGGGTAAAAGGCGGGGTAAAGCTAATAGATATATAAAAATTGCAAGTCATGATTTTATATATATTCTGGAAAATTTTGAAACGAAAACTATTAAATTTATAACAGATTGGAGTCAAGTAGACTCCAATCAATGGAGTCAAGAGAGACCAGTAATAATTTTTTATTTAACACTGTAGGAGGCAACGTCCAAGTATAACACAGAATAATTGGATGCTACATATATTTTTGCTTTTCCGCTTATACCTTCATTTAATTTTTTTTATCAAAATAAGATATTTACACTCGTATAGTACATATTCATTTTACGCAACCACAGTTTTCTTGAAAGGGGGTTGATGAGATGATTGCTTTTGTTATAGTGGTAATGGTAATTCATAAAATCAGGTTTTTGCCAACGTTTTGAAGTTGTTTCCACAACGTTTGTTTACCAAAGTAAGTATGAGATCATGAGTAGAGGGACATCGACTCAGTTTTATGATGGAGCCTTAAAAATAAACTTTATAAGGATTCCGTCTTTTTTTTTAGTCTGCGGGGCACTAACAAAAGTAAACTTAACCAAAATGTGTTAAATGTCAAAATAACTAATTAAAATGTTAAGTCTAATCATTTTATACTACAGGCGGCTGTACCCAAAATATGGTAAGGCGATGTCAATTTTATGCTTTCAGCTCTACGAGAGGGAGAAGAGCACATTCGATTTTATTATCGTTTTTCATTGTCGATAATAAATGAAGGCTCTTAAGGTCACAACCAGCGCCGGTCATGATTAATTCTTGTATGAACTTTTATAAAAGTGCGCATTACGACGCTCGTCGAAAAGCTTACCCTTCTCAAGAAAGCTCAGCCTAAAACTTTTACTTTAGTTCTGGAAGCAGTTTGTAAATCTATTAACATTCAGTGGAGGCCTTTATAGTGGAAATGTCCAACGACTTTAAAGGTTTATATGAAAGTGACAAAGTTTAATATTTTTTTTAATTCACACTTCTGGGTATCTGATAAATGTTATCGAAATGTTGTACGGTTTGTGGATATAACAATTTTGTTATGAGTCTAAATATATTTTAGAAAGTTTTTATAGAAGGGAATTGCTTCAGAACGGATGCATATTTTTTGCAAATACCAAAGTATGAGCCCATAGAATATTTATTATAGCCATAACATGATACATGTAACCAACTGATAATAGGTTAAAATAATATTTTGGTTTTAAGTATTTAAAACCAATGAATATGTATGTGTTCAATTGATATTTGGACTTTTTTATATCAATATTTATATAAAAAAAGTCACATACAATATTTATATTTTTAAGTCTTTTTTTATTTTTTTTCCGTGATTATACTCATGTATATAAATGGTTATATAATGAATGAGCATTGAGCTTATTCTTTTGTTAGTTAAAACGAATAAACTTTATCCAAGATTTGTTATCATGAAGATTATATTGGTTAATGTGACGTATTTTATATTAAAAGCATAATAGAAATCATGTGAAATGGTTAGTGATTGAGTAATGATATTAAAGATAAACATTTTTGCTTATGACACTCTATACCAATGGTACTTCTTCGTGTCTATTCTTTCCAAAATTGTTCTTTATATTTAATCGAAAGGAAAAATTCAGAAAAAGACAGCAAAAATAAAAAAAAACTTTTAAAAATGCAAGCGTATTTGTCCAGAGAATGACATATTTTAACAAGATTACTGTGATTGACAATTTTTACTTTTAATCTTTTCAAAATTGTTAATAAAAATTCTTCATGAAATTAAAAAAATGTATGAGTTATTTACACCACTAATGTTATCCAAGAAAATGATGCAATAAAAACAGTTCTATGCGATAGCTACGTTTTTGTGTTCATTTTTTTAAAAATTGTTCTTTAAATAAAATTAAAGTGAAAAATTCAAAAAAGGCCGTAAAACACACAACTTTAAGAAAAATCTAAGAACTATATATATTATAAACAATATTCAAGAAAATTCACATGAAACTTATCTATGTATTTATTTATTTACCTATGGTTATGGAAATGTTATAGTTTTTACCTTATATATTTCAACAACCATAGCAACTCAATTAAATAAATTCAACAATATTGCAATACATAATGATAACACAATTAGGTAGATCGCTCAAAACAAATATGTAATGATGCTGTATAAAAACTCTATGTGATTACCATTTCCTCATCTTTAATTTTTCCAAAACTGTTTATTAAATTTAAATAAAGAGTACATTTCTGAAAAAGATAGTAAAAAATATAAAAATATCTAAAACAATTTAAGGGATTAATTTTTATATACGCAAATAATGTTCAAAATGTTTCTGTCTTTCTTTCCTCCTGTCTTCTATTTGATTATATGAAAAACTGAAAAAAAAATTATTTCAAATACATGTTATAGGTATGTTTAATTTGGGTTAAAAATAATAGCTGTTCATATTAAAATTAATATCACGGGGTTGACATTGTACATTATCGAAATTAAAAGGTTACTTAGCACTTAAATGATAATTCTTGGATAAATTTTGGATGAAAATACAATGCAATAAAATAATTTCTTATCACTCTGATTGGCCATCATTAACGTTATCAGTGTTCCATAAAGAAAATTTTCTCAGTTTCCAAGAGAAGTACGATCTACTTGAACTTAGTCACTTATCTAAATAATTTAAGCTGAACTTGTCTGGACTGGTAAATGTTTGCCGTATAATTTTGTCTCCACAGTACAAGGATATTTTTCTGGTTCCGTAATTTACGTCGAGTAACGTCAATTATGTTAAGTGCTTTCCGCTTGTCTGCCGAGTTTTAGTACGGTCGAGTCTTGTTTGAGAATTTTGGTTGTGGCACTTTCGCTTAACGGAAAATGACTGCTGTGGCACTTCCGCTTATCGGAATATGTGCATTCAGGTTTTGATATAGTTTGGAGATTTAAAGACAGGGTAATATATGAGTATATGAGTACCTAAATTAATATATGAGTACCTAAATTGAATACGTTCAGGTTTGTGTTCTTCGTAGACTACAAAAATATTCAATATTATATTTAGTTACAAATAAAATTGTTAGAGATCCGTGACCGGTAAAATATAACTTATTTTATATCTTTTATGTAATCTCCTTATTCTTTCTTTTCTACGTTTAAAATTCGAACACCTTTCAGTTTATAGCCATGAATTACATTTTAAAGACAAACAGACCTTCCTAATACGTGTTTATCGACAATTTTGTAAACCGAGAGATACTTAAGTTATGTGCCCTAGTTAATAATACGTACACTCAAATTTCCATTTAGAAAATACAAATATTAGGTTTTCTTTATTACGGCATTTATTAAAATATAATCTGAAACATACAATTTTTCGGATTCATTTGTTTGAAATAAAAAAGGTCCTTCAGAAGTTACTGTTCATGTTATTATTTTACATTTATAGCCATAATTAACCTTTAAAGTTATGAGTTACATACTAGTGAATATTTATTAGTTGACTGTTTACGACTTACCAAGTGACCCTGAGTCAAAAAGTCCTAGAATTTGGTTGTTAAGCCTTCAAAAGCTATGCGATAAATTTAAAAATGGGACTTATTGCTGTTGATATTATTTCGAAATTACAAAGCTATCTTTCATTTATTAATTTTAAGGGCAATTTGATAATTCTGCACCATCGACAATAGTAATTCACTGCTAAAATGTATGTAAAATGTTTATTTTTATTACATTCGACAGCAGCAAGCAAGGACGTTGAGATAATCAACATTTCATTATGAGGTTTGATTTCACGTCAAGTTGGGCTAGTTTATTTAATTTGAATAACATCATTGAAATTAACGCATTATAAGAAATGACTCGTAAATATGATCTGTTCAAAAACTTTGTGCTGTACGGATTGCCTTTAATGCAAAGAAAGTCAAAAACATCATTGTGCAGACCGATGTCATCAAAGACACAATGGTCCTAAAAATGATGACGAGTAAATAGAACAGACAACAGAAATTGAAAAATTAGAAAAGTAAAATAAAAACGCAGTCTGTTGAGTAGGATTTTTATTTTAGAATATCATAAACAAATACAAAGGAATGTTAAGGTTCGCCATAAAGTTCTGAAGTCGTACAATGCGATATTTATTTACCCCAAAAAATAGTGTACACTTCCAAATATTAATTTTATGAGCTTAATGCTTTCCACAAAGTTTTGCAAAGGACACATGAAGAGTGGATCCGGTGCTTAAACCAGCAATTCCGACAAAAGTGTGTGTGTCAATTGTTGCGCAGACTACTTCGAATATCTATTTTATACTTAAGTACTGAGTGTAATATAATTTTTGAGCATCATCATTTTTCTACACAATGCTCAAAACTTTTCTTATCTTTAGAAAAATCTATTTTCTTTCCAGTAACAAAATTGATTATGGCCTATGGAAAATTGATATAACTATAAACTAACAAAATTTGATAGAGTGCGTATTGGAATAAGAACAAAATGGAATATCGTAGTAGTATTTCTTCAAATTGTTGATACATGTTAATACGTATACAAAATAAATTTTGCTGATGTTGCTAATATATAGAACATTTCCGATTCCTCATACCGACGTTTGAAAAATTAGGGGAGGGTAAACACATTGCAAGTTGAAATTTAATATCTCGCTGAATAATTCTTTGAACCTATTAATAAAACCTTGACAATTAATGAATGATGAACTTAAAAACGTGATTTTTGAGTTCACAGAATTATGAAACTTCTCTATACTATTATTGAATAGAGTATGCGTTTTTTAATATTAGATTTTTTATAAGTAAAGTTTTTTAATATTTGTTTCCCTAGTAATATTTTAGCTTCCGCAATTAAAACAAACAGAATTTGAATAAACAAAATACACCAATATTGAGTATAACTGGCGTTAATTTTGTAGAAATTCCCAACAGCTTTATAAATGCTGTTGAATGTTCCTGAGAGTTAATCTTTGTCAATATCCCACCTGAAGATGTTGTAATACAATGAAACCTAGGTCCTGGTAAAGAAATTAAAGAAAGTAGAAGTAATACTGCATCACGTAGTTTCATTTGATTGTGGAAAATACACCAAGTTTAGTTCCAAGTTGTCTTTACCTCTCAAAAAAGTTTTCCTTCGTGCCATCATATTTTTTTGCCATTCCTGTCCTTTTATACTACGTGGAGCTTTTTTACCTGCTTGTTTCTCGTGGCGGATGAATTTATTTTTAATGCTTCCATATTTACCACTTATAATTAGTGTAAAATAAGGTCTAATATTTAAATTTCATTAGAATTCTTTTTAGAAAAATGGTTTAATTAAACCATTGCACGCGAAATGTGATAAGAAGTCATTAACATTCACTGTTTCGTAGCGAAAATTTTCAGTTATAAAAAAATTTAAGCATGAATTTAAATGAATAATTTTTGCGACAAAACGTAGGCGTTTTGATAGATCTCGGACCATGTTCGGAAACAGAGGGATGCCTTTTTTAGTTTTACCTTATTTTGATAAATGAAAATGTATTTATTCATAAGCTCACATAATTTATATTAACTAATAGAATTATCATGTATTTATCGTTTCGAAAGGCCGCTTATAATTAATTTATTAAAAAAATGTGTGAAATATTGATATACTGTGTGATATACTGAACTACTGAAATACTGTCTGTCAAATTTCAAATGTATGTTGTGTTGATAATTGATAGATGCCAAATTTGAAATAAATTTTTTTGCAATTCTTTTGTTTGTCTCACTTTCCAACGTTTTATTTTTTCATTTTTCTATTTGTATTTTAAGAATTTAGTGGCAATAAAAATGTAACTGGAGTTCAAAAAAACTTCAGAAAATTATTTGTCGAATAAAATTTATTCAAGAAAAAAAATTGTTACGTCAATTTTTTAATAATATGTGTCGTCAGCTGGTTTTAGAACTAAACAAAGAAGGCCAATTATAAGTTTTATTTCAATTATTCTTCTTGTGATATATTTCTTCTTGTAAAATTATTTAGAGTTGAATTATTAATAATTTTTTTTCCAAATTTTATATGTTTAGTTTATTTTTAGAAACCCCAATGTACAAAACTAGATAAAAGTAAGTCAATATTTGAACATATGGTATTCAGCAGTGTATCAAACATTAAAACAATTTTTTAAATAATTTTTGAAATTATCACATCTTTATCATGTTTGTAAAGGTAATTAATGATTGTAATAAGAGATACGTATTTTTTTATTTTTTATCCGACTGCGGTACGCCAAGGAGCGTATTGCATTTATTATACTACGTATGTATGGTACATACATATGAAATTATATATGTGAGTATATCAAATTATTACCCTTGGTTAATCCGTTCTGGACAAGCGAGATATGACGAGAATGGTCTTAATTGTCTTATGTAGTTAGCGTAATATAGCGGCTTAAGGTTACCACGTTGTCAATCGTAGAAAAATAAGAAATTGAAAAGCTTATCACGATTGGTATCAAATTAAAGATTTTTATGAGCCAACATCTAAAACTATTCGTATGATACTTATTAAAAAAGTGTTTGATACGGAATATGGTTTTCAACATTAAATTGTTAGCTAGCATTTTGTAATATAACCCAATCGAAAGACCACTTTAAAATATATGTATCTTGGCTAAGATTCATAAGATCTTAAATAATAATAGCGAAAATTTAAATGAAAAGTTATTCCTTCTACGTCATTCAAAAATGTATTATTTATTTTATCTTAAACTCCCATATTTAATTACGACGTGAGGATTCGTAGCATTACCACAGGACTTTTTAGTTTTAAATACATTTATGTGTGTGTATATATACATGTATATAAATATATATATATATATATATATATATATATATATATATATATATATATATATATGTAGTTTTATATGAGTGAAATGCATTGATAATTTCTGTCTAATTTGTTTTAACTACGAATATACAATGTTGAATCATTGGCCTAAGTCCAAGAAAATGCGACCGTGGAAAATAATAGAATCAAGTTCATTTATCATCGTGAGTTCCAATACATTTAATTGTAGAGAGTGGGCTCTGTCAAGCTCTATTACCTACTACATGTTTATAGGCTTAAAGTGACGGTGCTCATTTAAAAAAATTATAAAATATGTGATAATCGCCGTAATTTTTCTATACTCTTCTAGTTACATTTTTTACCAACCCAAGTTTTTTCATTATTTTGGTTGAGCAGTTTCAGAAAAAACTCCTTATTTAGGTTATTATTATTATCCTTGCTGGCCGTATTTGGAGTTGAATTCGAATATTTTTTTAAATAAATTTGTAAATATACAATTTAAAATGATTAAAAAAATATTTTGTGTTTTTCATAAATTTTTTAATAAACTCTATAAAATTATATTCGAAATTAATAATAAAATTTGAATGTCACATTGTTTAAGTTTTAAACTTGAATGATCTTTTAAAGGTTCCGTTTTTCAGCTTGGTGTACGTAACCAAAAAAAGAATGCTCCATGTAGTATACAGAGGCCCATGTTCAATAAAATAATAAAGGTTCCAAAATGATATAACTTTAATTTAGTTTTAAAAACATAATGCAAATCCTACCAAAAACACCCATGAGATAAGTTTTTTCTTATGAATTACATTAACATATATTTCATTTTATTTCCTGTTGATGTTATTATGTGATGATATCCGCTTGGCTACTTGATTACTCTAGCAATTTTTTTTTAATTGAGAGTTTTTGTTTTAAATATTGCATCAGTGGTTACAAAGGCCGCTCACTCATAGCTTAGCTTGGAAAATACTTTTATAAATAGTACTTTTAATACTGATACAAGTTTGTCTTCTCAGTTTCTTTACGTTTAACATTTGGCCATTTGTGTGTTTTAAATGCTAGTGAGAAAAAGGCGAATTAAGTAAAAAAAAAATAACGAAATTAATTGTCAATTTAAAAAAAAAACAACTTTGAGTGGCTCTTGCAACTGTTTAAAACAATATTTATGGTATGTTTATTTTCAAATAGTTTTTATTCGTGATTTCGCTCGCGTGGTATTTAATCAGCACTTTAATAATCTTCATTCCCTTGCACTTGCGCAAACGCTTAATATGCTAGGATTCCCCACCCGAAATACGTAGGTACCATGTAAATATACGCAAGTATAACTGATCGTGTTAACAAATATTAAACTACGAGTGTTAAGTATATAGCGCCAAAAGAATTAGTGTAGCAAAATATACGTATCTGCCAGCAGAGAATATTATTTGCACAGGAATTCATAATAATTTCACAATAAACGTCCATGAATATGATGTTTAGCAATACTACGATGTTCGGAAGTAGTAATTTAAATATTAAAATGCCTCTACATGTTCTCTATTGATGGTAGTTATGTCAAGGTGAACTTGTCCGATAGTTTTGGTAGCACATTCGTTTATTCCTGCTTGGTAATAATATTCTGTTTTAATGTTTATCTTCACTGCCCTGCTCTGGAGCAGCTAACTAAATATAAATTATCTATATTATAAAATGGGGTATACATAATCTATAAGTACAATTAAAATCCGTCGACTCGTTCAAACGCAAAAGATAAATAAATAAACAGTCATACAAATGACTTCCAAAAAAAAATTAACTTTTGCAAAACTTGCTTGTTTTCACCTAATTATATTTCACCATTGAGTGTGTTAAGTTACCGTATTGGTTTACACTATATAGTAAATATATCGTGTTATAGTTACTGATTTCTTCCTTGTGAGTTGCTTATTAAACGTATCTGATCAACGTGCCTCTGGTTTCTGATGAGCTATTACGTATTATAATTTTCTATATTCCTTTACTTGCTTTTTAGTTAAAATAAAATATCTTAATCATTTGCTTACTGATTTCCGATGTTTCAAGAGCTTTAAAATTTGGCAAAGTGACGCCGAATTTATTGAATACCAGCGATACTTCATAACTTCTTTCTCATGATATTCCGAAATAAATATGAAAATTTTAATATATTAGACACCAATAATTAGTTTGAACCACACGCCGCCCCTCTTTCTTTTGAATATTTTCCGTATTCCTATAACCAGCTGCTAACCACCGCCCGTGTGATGAAGGTTTTGCTTAATTTTCTACGTAATATTTCCGACATCATAACTTTAAAACCGTTTAAGACATAACAGTGAAACAAAAATAACTAAATTTGATTACTATTCCAACCTGTGAAATATAATAAGATATTGTTTTCTATAACTTGTGCAACTGAATAAAAGTAAATCTGCAAATCATGTCACAAACAAATCTTTGTTATTGCGAACAGAAAAATGATGTAAAAGTTAAAAATAGACTTAAATTTTTAATAATCTGCCTGATATGACATATTTTTTTACCAAAAAAGGGTCTGACAAGAAAAGGGAAAGACAGATCTCATGCAAAATATTAAAAAGTGTAAAATAAATTTCTAACCGGAAAATATTATATGGGGAATTAGGAATCGAACAAGTATTTGAAAAAAATACTGTGAGAATTAGCAAAGTTTAATTTCTCTAGTTCTCATGCGAGCTAAGCTCTCATTTTTAGAATGGAATATCAACTCATATTTTCTCAAAAAGAAAAGGCGACTGAACTGGTTTCATAAACATCTGATCTGTTTATGAAAAAGTTTATTCTTTATTACTTAAAAGTAAAACAATTCTGAAAGTTCCGTATTTATTTGCACAATTCGTATTATACCATTTGTTATTCAACCAAGTATGTTTTCCATTCATTCTGTAATCCGATTATGAACCAAATTACTTACATCCTACTCTTGAGTGAAAATCATTTGAATGTACTTTCTAGAAGACGTCAATATGATTTTATGTGCACGCCTGATTCCTGTGGACGTATACGCGTACATAATATATTACGTTTATTATCCCGAATGGTAAATACGCGGATATTAACTTTTAAATTATGAAATGCAATACGTGATAATTTAACGTTGGTTTGTGGGGAGCAACACTAAATATATTAATTACAAAATTATTTTAATCGTCAAATATCTCTAAATACTCAAAAAGACCAAGAAATTTTTACCTTTTACGGAGTTTGGGATCAAAAGATGAAGTAACACACTTCTCATAAAATATGGCTTATCCGTTAATGACTATAGATTTTACTATATTTTTATGAGTAAATACATGAAAATAATTCACTAAATAAATCAATACATCAATTAGGAATTATTACAAATTAAAGTATTGAAGCTAGGTTTGAAGTTTTTGTAAGAAAAACGTAGTAAAAATTCAATTGTGTAATGATGAATAATATTTTATTTCCAACCTTCACAAAAAAACTATGAAAACCAGGAGACGCTTAAAGGATTTATTAAATGTTACAGCGATCTCACGTTCTTATATCCTACAGCGTTTGGAGGCCATTTAAAAATAACTTATTAAAGATGTAGCGAATTTCGTGTATTCCTTAAAATTATATATTGAAATTACAACACATAAAAAATATCCTTCCGGGTACTTCAAAATATACATGATTCTATTGTTAATATTTATCAATGCAATAATCGACCTTCAGACCATTCCATCGCTATATTGAATATTGATCCATAACAAGTTACAAAATCACAATAAAATATCGCCCCAAAAACTTTTATAAAAAGCTTTCATAAAAGATATTCTTTTAATTAGTAAACGCATCAATTTTGTAGAGAGATCATTTTGTTGATTGCCTTATTTTGCTCGAAGACAGCTTTCATCCGACAAAAGCTCGGCGACCTTCAGCCAACGAATTTTACATATTTTACTAATAAATTAGACTTTACATGACCCTGAAACTTATTACACTGTATTAAAAATTGCATTCATTTTTCATTAGGGTACGATAAATGAGATGACGTGCAGTACTCCGTCCGTCTCACTTGCTCCATATAATTTCATGTAGACGAGCCGGCGGCTTTAACCGTCGTTTCTGTTAGTTATTACCTTTCATATTATAGTGTTATGTTTGTTATTCGAGATAGGTTCGCTATGTCGTTGAGACATGTATTCATATATGTATGGGTGTGCGCAACAATTCATGTGTTGAAGTTGTGTACTAGCAGGTTATGAAATATTAAAGGAAATTTTCTAATAGTTATGCGTTACTCTTAATCTTGATTCTATAAATGTAAATGATATTACTCTAACCTTTAACAGATTAGAATGATACTATATATTTATATATATATATATATATATATATATATATATATATATATATATATACATAAATATATATTTGTTAAAATAAAAACGTCGATTAAAATTTTTCGTATTTAACACAGACAGAAATGAAACTCATAATAAAAGCCAGCATAGTATATGTTGGAATACGCTTAATTAAGGGTTTCATAGACATGTCACAAAATAATAAACAATATATATTTTATGAATTCCTATGTCATACACTAAGTGCCCGAAAGATTATGGCACAGTGGTAGTTGCATTCGTCAGAAAAAAATCATTTATCAAAACCTATTCTCGAGAATTGTTTGGGAATGTGACGAGGGGCAAACATTTATTCGAAAATCATTTCATAGTTTAATTTTCTTAAACGGGGCTGGAAAACAAAAAGTTAGAAATTAAACCTAAATTAAAATCCTATGTTTAACGATACCCTACAATGGGTTACGTTAACGTTTTTATTGCCATTTATCAATTAGCATCTCAAAAATATGAAAAAGTAAATTTTGCTACAAATTGATTGAGATCTTTGCTTAAAGCATATACTTGTAAAACTTTATGCACATAAGTTTAAAACTAGAAGAATTACGTGAGGGTAACAAACGAACAAACACATATTCGGACATGGACATTTAATTTGCACTTGGACACTTATTGTGTGGAAGCAATACACACAGCTGCTTATCTCAACAATAGAGCTCCTACTCGGTCACTTGGATGCAAAACCCCAGAAGAGATGAAGTCTAACCAGAAACCAAATGTTGAACATCTAAGGATATTCGGTTGTGAAGCAATGAAAGCTTGATTTATTGGATACTGTAAGAATACTAAAGACTATACATTTATTATTCCTCCATCTAGAACAGTTATAAAGAGCAGAGATACTGTTTTTTCTGTAGTTTACAGTTAAAAGAGACTATATTCCTGTAAATCTGTCAAACCCAACAAGTCTACCAAAATTAGTAAATGATAGTAAAAATGACACTAGCAAGTACCACAAATATTAGAGCCAATGAGTATTATTTTGATCAAGACACTTCTGTAAGTGAGTGTCTATCAGACATAGTGATTGAAACACCACCTCAATCA
Organism: Druceiella hillmani; assembly: GCA_039881145.1. Classification (NCBI taxonomy): domain Eukaryota; kingdom Metazoa; phylum Arthropoda; class Insecta; order Lepidoptera; family Hepialidae; genus Druceiella; species Druceiella hillmani. Next base: position 1,589,228 of record JAYKKI010000140.1, on the reverse strand, counting down.
AACATGACTCTGGGATCTAGAAAGGAAATATCCACTAAGTTTAATGAAAAAGGACTTCTATGCACTGGTGAAAGTTAAATGATCTCTATTCCTCTGGCTTATAAGGAAGCAGTCTTTTTGGATGACTCTGAAATATCAGTGGAAGATGTCAATCAAAAGTGATCTAGACAAGCACATCATCGCAATGAAATATGGACATTGATAGATTGGATGCAAATGAGACTTTCGCATCAAGGACGAATCAACAGGTTTCCGTTACAAGTCTCGGCTTAGGAGCAAAAAGACATGCAAAACAAAAGGTATTTATTGTGATGAAACATTCATATCAACAATCACATACAACTCTATGCGTTTATTATTTTCTATAGCAGCTTATGAAAAATTACTCACAATCCAATTTGATGTCACCACTGCTTTTCTTTATGGTGAATTAACGGAGGAGATACTTATGAGTTCACTTGAGGAGTTGGATTGCAAACCTAACCTAGTGTGAAACTTGACAAATCCTTTACGGTTTAAAACAAACTTCCAGGTACTGTGACACAAAATTCAATTCAGTATCAGACAAATTTGGTTTTATAAAAAGTGAAGGAGATCAATGTATTTATATTAGACAGTATCATGATTTGTGTCTTTACGTTGATGATGTTTGGCTACTTTGTAAAGATAAATCTATAACGACGGAAGTAGAGACTGAACTTAAAACGAACTTTGACTTAAAAGCTGATTGACCTACAAATTTTGTGGGCAAGCAGAAAGGTGCAATAAAGGTATAACTAAACTAAATACATTGAACAAATGTTAAAAGAATTCAATATAACCAATGTAAATTCCAATAGCGTTCCTGTAGACACACATGAGGAATTACAAATGCCTAATGAACCACCTGAAAACATCTATCCACATAGAGAAGCGATTGGATCACTTATTCATGTAGAAACTGTAAACATGCTATATATTATGTTGGCAGTAAGCCAGGTTATTAAATTTTGACATCCTTATGATCACACTTCTTGTAATGCTGTGAAGAAAATATATAAAAGATACTAAAAATGATGGTCTATGTTATGTATCAAAGCCTGAGAGTACAGAATTATTTGGGTATAGTAACGTTGATTATGCAAACAACATTAAGTCATAACAGTCAATTATTATAAAATTCCTTAAAAATAGAGCTGCCATTACCTTGACTATTCAACGCCAACAAACAGTAGCCTTATTTAGGACTTAAGGGCTGTACATCCACCAAAGATAACTTTTTGGTTAACATTTTTAGATAGTTTCTGCGGTTAAAACAACTACTGAGTGATGGTGAGATCAAAAAAAAATCTGTATGCATTTATTTTGCCAATCGGAGTACAATTAATATAATTAAAAATAGTGATTTTCACATAGATGTTAAATAAAAATTTGTTCAAAAAAAATATTATGCCAAAATTAATAGTTTAAACTATGTTAATAAAAATTTGTTCAAAAAAAATTATGCCAAAATTATTAGTTTAAACTATGTTGACAAAAATGATCAGTATGCTGATATTTTTACCAAAGCTTTACCTAAAGAAAAATTTAAATTTTTGGGAGACAATATGGGATTATTGAAAATTAGTAAGAAAAAATACATTTAATATTGTCTTGTAAAATATAAACAAGAGTTGTTTAATTTAATGAAAAGATTAATGTAGTAATTTACCTTATTCAGTAAAGTAATCTCAGTTCACAATTTAATTTAATTTAAATATACTCGGCAGGTAGCCTCGTATTTGGCATTAACATATTAATATAATTTAAGTTACGAGCCTTTGTTGTTACACCCTGGTGTCACCTTTATATTGTGTTAAAACTACTAACGAAGCAATGTATATTGTCTATTACTCTCACTCGCTCCGCTCTCTCTGCTCGGTGACATTTCTTGTACTGTATGTAATTATTTATAAATTTAATTAAATCCGCATTAATTCACTGAAGTGCCCGACTTTTCACTTTAAATCTATCAAACTGTTATGAATATTTTTAGTTTTATAACCCACATTTTTGGTTATATTTATCATCAGTTACGATTTCAAAAATTGTATTGGTTAGAGAAAAAACATTGATATTTCAAAATGAAAATAGTCGTTATGAATGATAATTTAAAAAAACAAATATTATTTTATTGAATCAAAACCAATTAAGGATAAATGTTACTCGCCACGTGAAAATGGTGATGAAAGGTTTTAAATATATTTATAAGGCAGTCATTATTTTAATTTCACTTCCTCAAGAAATTATTTTTTTTGAATATTTTTGGCGTTCCATGGGTTTTCAGACATACTATAAATATTATTAATATGATCAAAATTGTTTTGGTATAAAATTCAATTCTATTTCACTTTCGTGTAAAAATTGAGTTTATTTTCGCCGATGTCACTTAAAATAATTGGTTTTCCAAAAATCGCTCACGTTAGTTACAAAATAAATAAGTTCAACAATCAAAAAACGAGATGTTATTTTTAAAGGCAACACAGGAAAATAGTTTTATGTAATCAGCTTTGTTGGTACTCTATTGAGAATTTTTCTCATGAATTTAGATATATCATCTTCGTTACAGTGTTCAAGTAACCGCTATCGTCTAGTTACGCGCTTAGTTAGTTAATATTACATATCTATATATTCTTAAGCTGTAATATTCAATGGAAAAATAATTTGATTATTTGAGGAGTGAATCCATTCTTTTTCGAATCATTTATTGCATACAATCTTAATATCTCTTGTTAAACAGAAGCAAAGAGTGCTGAATAGCAGAATCGTAATAAAATTAATTCTCTCGATAGAGGCTGCCACATTAATAAAATGTATTTTTACACTCGAGTGCATGTTGGCTGATGATGCACTTGTCGAGCATTGAAACCTTTTGACGGGAAATTACATTTTCCTTCCCGGTTTTCTATAGAGTATTAGGCGAAGATTGTGCTGAGTGAATTGTTCGAAAAAAGCGCACGTTCGCGAGTTTTTACTGCCTGAGCGGGTATTTTTATTTCGTGACGCGTACTTAGTTACAGATTAGCGACCCAGCCTCGAGATTTGAGGACGAAAGTAATTATAAATCAGATAATTTTACAGACAATCAATGTTGATATAGTTTTTTGGGGAGAAGAAATCTTCCTCTAAGAAATGATGTTATTTTTTAAATATATTATGACCTCACTTTGTCTTGTGAGATGTGTCTCTGTCTGTTGGTATGTACGTGTCTACGTAAATATGTACCCATGTACGTACGCGATAGGTTAATTATGAAATATAGAAAACACAAAAGATCACAATGCCAAAACCGATTTTGGTGATTATTTTTTCTGTCGATTGGTTCACTATCGGAATAGAAGTTTATTTTCATAATGATTCGTCGAATACCTGTAGTTTAATTTTTATAAACCATTTTGTACAAAAACTCCTTCTTAGTGGTTTTTTTGGACTCCGTTTTATGCGTATATCTTGAATCTTCTCTCTGTACTTTGCTCTTTTTATTTTTTTTTATTTTAACTTTTTTTTAAGTTAGGAAAATTAACTCGTCGTATGCTTATTTAGATTTATGAACGATTTATACATATTGTAAAAGGATGAAGTTAAAAATCTGTTTATTAAAGGTATTTTTGGATATATTTACTTTAAAATGTTTGTCTGTTTCCTGTCAGCGTGTGGTTTTTGCGCATTTCACCTGAGGATTTCTCTACGAATTTTAATTGAATAAACACTGAACTTATTATGGTTCGAAGAGAAAAATGAAATAATCAGTAGTAAAATGAGAAGGAAGATCGTTATTTGATTGGCTTAGGTGTAAAACCCTTAAAGGGAGAAGATGAAAAAAGATAAGATATTCGAAAGTTTTAAAAATCGACAATCAGACAAATGAGGAATTTTGTATTTTTTTTTAAATAAAAAATTTGGTTATTTATTGATCTGGTAAGATAAATTAAAGTAAAGATAATGTATCTTTGTGTACTCTATACATTGATGTAATACATTAATCCATGAAATCCGTAGAACCCACAGAGTCATTGAACAAAACGCGTGAAACTCGAAAAGAATGAAAAAGATATTCAAATGGAAACAGAATGGATGTCAATTTTAGTTATCAATTTATCTTTAACTCATTGAGAAAATGGCTATAAAAACAAAGTTTATTAAATACGAGTATAACTTTAACTACGAGGGTTCCATGCAAACTTTCCCAGATGTAATAAAAATATATTTAAAAACAAAGTTATTTTTGCAGTTGATTAAGTAACTTACGTGGAGTTTCTACGAACTTTTTGCAGATATCTCTAAAGACAATTACTCGGAAATAAATAGAAGCTCCTTAGCTGTGATAACATTCCTTTTTGAATATTGAATGTCTTTGGCGTACATTTTGTAGAAATCCATTATTCACAACTAAACGTAACTACGTGATGTAGTATCATTTCTACTTTATTTAAATTCTTTATCACGACCTTGGTTTCGTTTTATAATAACAGCAATCTTTGCTGATTGTTCACCTGAAAATGTTGTCGTACAACGAAAATTAGATCGTGGTAAGGAATTTAAATAAAGTAGAAATTATACTACATAACGTAGTTACATTGCTTTTTATTTACGTTACGTATACTTTTATTGTGAATACCATGTGAATTCTTTTGAGCTAATCAAAAATAGTGGTTTACCTGGTGATGGTTGGGGATATGTAACTCTAATAAAAATTACCACTTTAAAGCTTAATATTTCGTAAACTGGGATCTGCTCAAATATTTTGAATGACTTTTTCAACGATACCCTACACAATCTGACATAAAAAAAAATTTAAGAAATTTAAGATATTCTGTATGGCGTGTCATTTTTTGTTTTCTTGGTGTTAAAAATTCTTATGAACTTTTGCAAGTTTGAGATAAATATAATGTAGGAACTGTTATAGGAAATATTTTGGAAAATCCTGATAACTATATCTTATATGTGACTAAATATCCCATCCCGGTGTCTCGTGATTTCCCTATTCCTTACTATTTGGAACGACTCGATAGTTAAGTAAGTAGAATCAAAAACGAGGACGTTCACCTTTTATAAAAATCGGAAACTCAAGATAAAGAACATATTCTTTTAATTTAACCTAGATTTGAATCCATGCCCATTTTATTAGAACTCTAATGCATCTTTTCATTACTTTTCAATGATAAATCATGTTTACAAAATAATTTATAAAATTTAGAGAAGATAAGAATTTGATCCTGGTCATGTTATAAGCTATATTCGGGACATTTACGCGTCGATCCACCAAGTTTTTACGTCGTCATTTTGTGAGATGTTTTTATACGGTATATTTACAAATAGTGGTGAATGGTGAACCCATTAGTCTGGTAACAATATATTATATCGTGACAGATGTATATGGAAAAAGGGATAAGACTTCTGACAATTTTTTAAATTTTTTCCCACATATAACTTCTCCCATTATAACGTTTTTTTAATAGCTTAGTTTCATTGACATACGTGGTATAAACAATCACGTTAAATTTTCAAGCGGTCGAGCTACTATTAGAGACTAAAATCAGTCGGAGCCTGAGTGAATTGTATTAATACAGCAATGATAGACATCGTAATAAACAGTAAAACCCTCATCAGTTTAAAGAAAATGTGTAGAAATAATTTTATCACACCTCAAATATGTACGTAAATGCTCGCAAGCAAAACTGAATTCAGAATAAATAAGTTTCATTTTAAATGAGTTAGATTTCATACAACATTTTTTAACGTAAATCACTGCTTTTTGTAGGAAAAAGAAATGATCCATTTCTTTCTAGTATATGATGGAAGGTATGTTTTAATTTGGGCGCTTATATTAAAAGAAGATAATCTGACACCAATAAAAACTATGTCGTGCCGTTTGGTGAAAGAAGCGAAGAAATTTAAGGACTGGTGAGGGGGGAGCAATGATATTGATTTGCAAACTTACTTTAAAAATAATTATACCCATATTCCACATAATTCTACGCGGATGAAACCGGGGGTCAAGCTGGTTTTAAACAAAATAAGTTGAACTGCTATATTCTCCTATATATCTGTAAACCATTTAATTGAATTATTGTGTATCCTTAAATGTTCACATGTGCAATTTGTTCTCGTAAACTTTGTACCGCTGTCGTATTTGTGAGTAAAAAAACGTACCTAGTTATAGAAAATGTAACTTGGGTTATTATTGCAATATTGTATTTAAAAGGAGCAGAAAAATCTACATTTAGCGAACTGCTGTTCTACCACAATGCAGAATCTTTTAAAATTACATGTTTTTAAAAAATGTTTATCATCAATTATTTTAATATCTCGCCGTACTCGCCTTTATAAAAATGAATTAATTCCAATATGTTAAATACAATGAATTAAGTCTTAATAACGTTAAAAAAAGAAAAAGGAAAGGAATTGTTGACACTTTTTTAACCAATTCTTTAATTAGTAATTATTATTGCAACATGTTTAAAAAAAGTATTAGTTGGAATAACGAATAGGGTGATATAATATTTTGGCACGACAGCACAAAATGTGCGCACGAAAAGACAGTTGCAATAACGAATAGGGTGATGCAATCTTCGCTGTAAAGCCTTTTCAGTAAAGGAAGGTCTCAACTGATTTTATTGAATAATACCATTGAGATGAGCGCATTATTCCGATTATCTTAGGTTATATGACGGCAAAGAATTATTAAATATGAGTATAAGTCGTAATAGAAGAATTTCGTATACACTTCGCCGCACAAACATACACATAAATATCTATTCATATATATCTGTTCACAAGAACTCCATACAAACGTCTTAAATCGACTGCAAAAATAAATTTGTATTTTAAAACTTATAATTATTCCATTGGTCAATAATATAATAGGCAATATTTTGATGTATGTACATGGTGAGAAGGTAGATACTATCAATACTTGTCAATAGTTTAATAAAAATCCTATACAGAATTTTAAGATTAAATATATATATATATATATATATATATATATATATATATATATATATATATATATATATATATATATATATACATATATATATATATACATTTTTTTTTTTTAATTTATCTTTTTCTTTTAAACTGATTTAATTACTTTTTTACTAATTCTTAAAATTTATTTGACTTTCTCTGTTTTTTGAATAATATGTTCTATAAAAATTTCTTCTCTACATAAGCTACTAAACTTCTGAATCAATTGGTTCCTGATATTAGGTACTCGCTCCCTCTGCAAATGTTTCCAGGGATCGTATGGAAAAGCTACCTTTCGTAATTCGTAACTTTTACTGATACTATATTTCTCTTACAATTTTCTTAATAATACAGCTTCAATATTCGTAAGGACAATTCTAATCGAAATATGAACTTTTGCTCCACTCGGAAAAAATAATATAAAACTTTTAAGTGTAAACAGCATTTTTATTAGGCTATTTGTAAATATCATTTTTCTCTATAATATGTTATCTTAAACCTATGCACTTTAAAATCTTCGCTATAGTTTTCGTATAAATTTTAGGTGTTTACCTAGTAATTTTGGTTTTATTTTCATTATTTTGACTTTTGTTTTGGGAGTTTAGTTTTGAGAAAGGAGTAATGGAGGGTATGACAAGATTTTCGTGATAATTTTCAGCAACATCTCTGGAACAATCTTCTGCATAAAATTTTGCAAAAAATAGTTTCCAAATCAAAATAACACGCTCTTTCATATTATTTACCGTATGGACATGTGATTATTAATTAATTAATTAATTAATATGGACCAATTAATTAATATGCTCTCTTTGAAATTTCCATATAGATATATTTTAATGTTAACTGTTGAGATATATGCGGGTTAAGATGGTTTATCACTATCACTTTAAAACTTTAAGTGTTTGCGACGAGTGGTTTCTGTGAAAAACGACTGTTACACCAATAGACGGACAAGTAAGTTATCTCAAAGATTTCGGTTTTATTTTTGAGGAAGAAAATCCTAAAAATAAGTCAAGGTGATGTATAAAAGATACGCAGTAAACGCGTTTATCTATAATTAGCATTCCTCCGTAACTTTATTCGCATAGAATCTGTATATGGCATTTTACACATGTGTCCACCTCTCAGATTCGAATGCTGCCTAAGTTATCGCGCCACGGTAACAATTTATTTTTGAATATTCAGAACCCTGTTATATATTTTGAATAAATTATTTGAAAGACATATGTAGACATATAAAGTAGTACAAGAGCGCGCAGTTTTAAGATAAAGGTGAATTCAACATTTAATTTCATAATTAAATGAAACTACGTGATGTAGTATTATTTCTATCTTTAATTTCTTTACCACGACCTAGGTTTCGTTGTATTACAACATCTTCAGGTGGGATATTAGCAAAGATATCGAATCTTTGCTAATATCCCACCTGAAGATGTTGTAATACAACGAAACCTAGGTCGTGGTAAAGAAATTAAAGATAGTAGAAATAATACTACATCACGTAGTTTCATTTAATTGTGAATTATGAATTTCTACAAAATTAACGCCAAATATATTCAATATTTAATTTCATATTTTTGAAATCAACTTTATTTGTTCTAAACTTCCATCTAATTAGAAACAATTTACCTTGGCACACAAAGTAATAAACATAATAAACGTTTATATAAATTAATAACAAAAATGCGGACTATTATACCCGCTTTCGTATAAAAGTGTGCAGTGAAATGTGTGAGAGCGCGCATTTCAAGTATTAGCACACCAGTCACAATGGAAGGGTCCAATGTCCAGATAGGTAGTGCATTTTTCATGCCACCATTCTTTACATCTTGAACCGCCTATCCATTCTCCTTTGATTAGTTCTTTATACATTTTTTGGCAGTCTCCACAACTATAAATTTTCTTATTTGATGCATTTTTAGGTTTCATAAAACCTTTACATGGCATTTCTCTTTTGGCTGTCGATTAGTTTTCTTTTTGATGCAATATTAGGTTTGTCAAGTTTTAACTTAAATTGCATTTGAACTGAAATTTGTTTTTGTAGCTCCATCATGTGATGCGAGCTACCTTCGATTTCTTATGTTTTCTAGCGATCTTTCGATCCTGGGCCTTAGGAAGTGGATATTATATGAAGATCTTATACGAAGAGTTGCTGCACTCTCAGCAGCATTTATGAAAATATTTCTTTGGATGGAAGAAGCAGTACCAGTACTGGAGGTTTGAGTTAATGGTCCACACAGGACACTGCTATTGTTAGGAGAGTACATATCAATCTCAGCAGATCTACTACAGTCAGATGGATTTATAACAAATGGGTCGCTGATTGATTGCACTTTTGACTCTAATACATTTATTATAGCAGATCGTTCGGAATTATGACTTTGGGTTTCTTAATTAATGGCTGTGCGTGGTAGAAAATCTGCTTCACTGAAAACTCGGGATTATAAGGAACAATGTCAATAATTTTGAAGCTTTGAATTGCGCATCTAGAATACTGTGATTGCTCTACCAGGATATTTACGCAGCCATTTTTTATACTCATTGGTACAATATTTTTTCATCACTGAAAGAAATACACGATCCAGTGGCTGCAACTTATGGCTTGAATGAGGCGGCAAAGTCAGCGCAATAATGTTGTTGTCTCGGTAAAATTTTTTGACTGTTCGTGCGATCACATGATTGTCCAAAATTAGAAGGACCGGATCTTCTTTGGTTGGTTTAGTGTAATTCTAGAAATGTGCAAGCCAATCTAAAAAAAATATGGATTTATGAAATTAGTGTTAGATACCATTCCTACTGTATCACGAGGTGCATTGTCTAAAAGCTTGGCTTTCATTCTCTTTCTTGAAAAAATAAAGGGCGGGGATATAAAAATGCCTGTTGCGTTTATAGCATTGACTACTGTGATATTAACACCCTCTCTGCATTTCTTAACCCTCTCTGCATTTGATATATTACTGACTGATCGCTTATCTTTCAAAGTAAATACTTTAGGGGTTTTATTGGGTACAGTAGTAATCCTTGTTTCGTCTATATTGAAAACTTTGTGAGGCGGAAAGTTAGTTATACCATATTTATCAAAAGCAAAGCTGTTAACTTGATGTAAAATCGTTCCACTTGTGGTCAGTAAAACCCCATAGCTCGGGCAATCCTAGCGGACGTTGGTTGTCTTAATAATATATCTGGATGTCGGCTTAAAAATCCTCGTAACCAGTCTTTAACCGATAACTTCCTTTCCATGTCAAATCAGCACAAGACTTTATTTGCTATGGCGAATTCTAAAGCCAGCTCCTTCAAATTCTTAGATGTCAAAAAAAATTCATATCATCAAAGAATTTCATGTGTCGGCAGCAATCTTTTTCGATTTCTTTTGAAAATATGGTGCCAAGTCTACGTAACTTCTTTGTAGTCACAGTATGATTAAGACTCGGTACATTTGTCAAGGAAGATTCGGGCATTCCAAGAATTTTCGTTACTTTTCTTTTTGATTTTCCCCGTTCTATGAGCTTTTGAGTTTCCTTCAAAACATTAGGTGGACAACTCTGTTAACTTGAAGTTTTTTCTTCTGGACATACTGTAAATAAACAATAAATCATAAGCAGAAAAAAATACATATATCATGTAAAGGGAAACCAACGCTTTGTGCGTGCGCACTCTTGCACATTATACACTGTGCACATTTATATATCTTTTAATTATTCAGAAAACAACAACTAGCCATATCTATTAGAATGAGCCAAAATTTTCCGTCCATTGCGGTTTCAATTGTAAACGAGTGATATGAATCAGAAATTATCAGAAAGTATGAATCAGAAAGTGAAAAAGTTTACTAAACCATTGTTTTCGGAGAATATTCATTGCAAAATACTAAATCATTCGATCAAAAGCTGAAAAAATCTATTGATTCACTTTGCAAACACCTTTATTCACTAATCCCATTATCATTTTTTGATAGCGAGTGTCTGCATTTACAAGCATCAAAACACAACTGAAGTTAGCTGCTCACCCATGGACCACCTTAACCTACATTTAAGATCAATACAAAATTATGTACATGATGTTGCTCCTGAGTATTCAGTTTACTTTAATAAATATCAAGTTTTAAATGACAGAATTAACCCGTCAATTTCCGAGTTAATTTTATTACGATTTTAAATTATGAACAAAAATATTAACGATTTTACATAAAAGATAGATGTACTAACTTCTAGTCTAAATCTCGTTGAGATATACAATTTGTTCTTACATTATTTTATCTGTAATGTCTAACTCAACTTCATTCAAGAAATCAATTAGGACAATTTGTATAATGATTCTGAAGTGATATTGTTAAAGTTAAGTTCAGTATTTAAACAAAATTATTCGATAAAAAAGAAATGTTAATGTAATTATGATTTACGTAACTAAATACGTCGCATCTAAACATATTTTTATTTTTAGAACCGACACAGTGCAGTATTTATGTACGTAGTGGTTTGCAAAAATCTTTTCATGTAAAATGTTTATATCAAAGCATATACTTTAATTAAAAGCAAGTGTAGCTTTCACAAACTGCAAATGAAGGGTCTTTCAAGGGAAGAGTGTTAGCATTGAAAGCACATACGCTACCGTGTACGCAATGTACGCGGTATCGTGTGTATTTATCTTTATTGGTTGATTTTCCTTTGAAACACCGTAATATATTTTTATGGTATGAAATATTATTTATAACGTGGCGATTTAAACGCAATATTCATATTGTACATGTGCACTTAGAGACGTCAATACAAATCGAGTAGTCTCTAAATTAGCTTTTCGTGTTTGGAATCATTCATTGGGTTACTCGTCTGTGGGGAATGTAATGTAAACAAATTGTTTGTATAAAACAAACAATTTGCTTCACGGTCGCTCTTTGTGATTGTTCTCTCAAACTTTCTTTCCTTTTTAATATTATACTTTAAAAGTAAGTTTTCGTAGTTGCTTTTGCAATTATATATACATCTCAGGGAGATGATAAAAACATTTGATCAAATATCTAGGGGAGATGAACAATTCACTGAAAATGTAAAAATGAAAATTTGATTTTACTATTCCCTAAAAAAATTAATGATTTGATTAAACACCTCGATTGTTTTAGTGAAAAGATAAAATAAATAAATCAGGACTTGCACAGCACTATTTCTTGCTTGTTGCCTTCCTTCTTTACGTCATCGTTCCCTTATGGAATCTATACTGGCCAGCTCTGACGCATATAGTAGTGGCCAAATATGCTTGATGTACCACTAGACAAAAAAAAATATTGCCTACCGCGAGGGTGTTTTTGAGGGAAATAGGATAAAAATTCAAATTTGTCTTCATTTTTACTGCAAAATAGAAGGGCAAAAAATATAGAAACACGAACGCACGGAATAAGTCAATATTTTTCACTGACAAAACGAATAAAACGCAACACAAATATTTACTTCCAGTTACTGGATACCGAGCTAATATTCGTACGTTAATTCAGCATCTCGAGTTGCAAGATAAATATTACTGCAGCGTACTATACACAGCTAATGTGGTGTAGCTGTATCCGTCCTCCCGGTTTACCTCCGTCCTCGCCTCGGTGAGGTACTTTGTTTGTGCAGAAGACTTTACATAGCGTGCTTATCTCAAGACTTTGAGTCCCCACTCAACGGGCGCCAAATATCAAGACGACTTCGAATTTGACTTTCTAAAATGTGACATTTCATAATAAGAATAAATATTTAACATTTGGTAACGAGCCCCGACAAATGTTAATATTTTTTGAAAACTAAAAAGTATGGATAAAATGGTCATGTATTTTCGCGTTGGAATATATTTGATATCGTTTCACATTAAGTCATTATTTTCGTTTTTAATTTTTTTCTTTATTTTATATTGAATGGTGCTTTTAATTTTCAATAATATTCATTCAAGTGATTAAGCCTCTTAAAATGACTCCCAATTTACAAAAATTTAAACTTCTTTATCCACCAAATCGTGGTACCCATTTTTTAACGATATCCCACTTGCTTTTGCGGAAATTGTTTTAGCCTCGTTCAGGGGTTACAAAAGCCCCTTCCTAATACTGTTTAAGCCCTTTTAAATTCAATTTCTTCTTTTGAGTCAAGGAACTATATATTATTTGTGTCTTTCAAGTTCCCATTTGAAACTGACGACATTGCCACAATAATTGGTTTCATTAAAACTATTCAGAATAGCGGTGCTATTTTTAAATCTACAATACGTGTAATGAAGCTCAGGTTTTCGTCGGTTTTTCTAAGTAAAGTAGAAGCGCGAACCGAACGAACTTAGGAAAATAAAAAATTTGGCATATTCAGATTGTGATACTGAAGACGTATGATTGTGAGGAGAGTTAACCCCGTTTCCCAACTCCAAGTGCTGAGACTGGTTTTTCGATTAAATCTCGAAAATATGTGCTATTCTGTTTTTACCACCGAATTAGAAGCGGAGATGACAGTCTCGAAACAAGATTAGAGTATGAGATGCAGAAGTCATCAGCCGACCAGTTAGTCCGGTTATAAGGGAGTTACCCCTTCTATATTAAGTGTCGTTACATGTTGAGGGTTGTCATTGAAAGAACCTACTAGAAACAGATGGTCTTAATAATCATAAAATTGTCTTTGGTCAGTTCAGAGAAAAACAACATGAAAATTATGGAATATTTTAAATACTCACGAATGCTCCTTTTGAAAAGGCTATATATAAATATCACTTTTAACGTGAATTATATTAAGTAACGCTTGTAAAAACCTTAGCTATTACTTGATTATTTTTATAGTTCAATCCTATTTATAAGCTTTACAATAAAAGCTTTTAAACCCGCCTAGCCCCAAAGAAGAAAAAATAATGAAGGAATGGAAAAAGAAAGCGGATTATATTACCGTTTTTACATTGAATAATAAATTGTCATGAAAAAGAATGTAATAAGGAATTTTATATCACGTTTTATCTCACCCATGACCGCAAACGGTACATTGTTAAGCTTAGTTCAAAAATAATCCCGGTATTAATTTTATGCATGTTATTTCAAATTTATTTAAACTGTAATTAAATGCTACTTTTAATATAATTTAACATATAAAAAAAATATATCCATATCGTAATATATTTTATATTTAGATAAATTTAAGCTTAATTGTTTTTACTTTCTTTTAAAGTGATCTGCATTTGCACATAGAGTTTATATTGTAGTAATAAAAAAAGGGACATTTGAAAATAAATTTAATTCGATAAAAATTTTTCGTTAAACCTAATCTTATAGATGTATATACGAAAATCGAGAATAAAATTTCGAACAGTGCCCAATGAATTTGGCATCTGTGTAAAATTATCTCTACGTATCAGCATGAACTTTAAATATGGAGTTCCGTAAGCAGTCAAGTATTATCAGGAAGACTCGAATTCAAACATTTGACTTGGAGAAGAATGGTTAAAGTATTGGGAACTGAATACCGTTTCCATGCCAATGCGTGTATTCTACAAGAACTCGGTATAAGGCAGCTTTTGTCCAATAATTTTTCTACTCACATCATGCAATTCTTCCGATATGCATTATGGTATAACAACAATAGCAATAAATTGTTCATGGCACAGATTAGAGTGGAAGGTATCAAACTACGAGATAGAGCACTAATGCGATGGATATATCAGGTCACTGTAGAGAAATGGTAATATGTTCTGTGGCGCATCACTCGTTTGCAAGACACACTTGACCTAATGACCGCGACCACTCTGCCAAGATAGTAACGACTAAGAAAAATGTCCATTAACTGAATGTGGCTGCTTTTTTTAAATACTGGTATTATTTACCTAATAAATAATATTTTATTTAGGTATTGAAGTCGTAATTAATTGCGAATGGTCAAAAATATGGGTTATAAAGTTAAATTTTAAAAACCATTTTTTATGATCTGTCAGCTAATACTATGACAAAATAATTATTTATTCGCTTTATGAAATGAGATAATAATTTTTTTACATAAATAAGTGCAATGATTTCATATAAAATACTAGTTAAAACAATAAGCAGACATCAAACAGAATAGCAAACGTAGGAGTATTTTATGTTTATTATGTCTACTCTTATGAATACTTTTAGCATTTTATACGCTATCATATTAAACAAAGTAACCTACCCTACCCTTAAAATTATTAAATATTGATTTTATACCATACACATTTAGGTCAATAATATGTATATGGTTTAAAATTTGTTTTTATAGTCTACATTTTTATTGTGGTTCGTTGATATTCACAAACGGATCTGATTGTCTATCGGTATTTACCCGACTCCTTGGAATTTTACCCGTGTCGTAGTTTGATTTTAGTTTTTATTAAATAAATTATCGATTCATGTTCAAAGTTACTGGGCTCTATAGTTTTTAAGATAATTTAGAGGAATAGGTGTTGCAAAAGATATGTAAATAAAAACAGTGAGAACTGACCCGTATATATGAAGTTTATCCCATCTCCGCCAATTAAATTCGCTGCCAAATCGTAGAATTCCTTTCGTGCATCGGGAAGAGTATACCGAAGCCCATTCCGAAACTACGTGTCATTTTAATTCACGCATATAGAAGACGACTCGAGTGCCCGATATGTTCCGAGCGCAGCCATTGAAACGAGTGTCACAGTACTTATCTTGGGACCATCTTCGCATACGCATATGTAACTTAATAGTAAGGGGTAGAGTACAGTGAGACAAAATTTCAATACAATTAAAAAATTGGACTTGTGTATCTGAAATTGTTTATTAAATAAAACATATTAGATGAATATTTGGGTTACTGGAATTGTTTTGCGACACCCTCGCGAATTAGAAGGCACCAAATATATTAAGGCTTTATGTAATACTGTCGTTCATGGGAAATGAATTAAGTTATTTGTTCCCCGTATCAGTTAAATGTTATCCTTATATTGGAGCCAATACAAAAAAAATTAATTGATTTATTTATAAAGTTCGGATGAACCATGTTATGTGAGTGTAACAATAACTTGACATATTGTAATTTTTGTTAAGAAAATCAGTGTTCTGATAGCTAATTATAGATTTTTAGCATCACTGAAACTACATGTTATTTAACTTTATCAAGCAAGCACTTGTGTGTATACATGATATACGTACCTACTGCGCGTGATGCGCTAGCAATCTTTCAATCTTTCGGTATAAAATGCTCGTAGAAACAGTGTTATACTTATATTACATTAACTTGTTAAGAAAATATGAAAGAAATAACTAAAATTTTTTATCGTATTTTAATGTGGGAGATTTACTTTAATCGTAATGTTTTTGCTACCATGTATAGTCTATTTAAAGTAGTCCGATTTAAATAGTTTGCTTATACCAATACATAAATCGAGAAAGTTTGTTTGTTTGTATACTGGACAAAAATTCTATTACATTTATCGTGTCTTCCCAATTCATTTTTTTCGTAAATATCTTCAAGGCACAGATACAAAAATTGTACAGTTTTGTTATATACATAGATAAACAAATAAAAAGGAAAAAACGAAACCCTTATAAGATCAGTCACAGATCCGTCCGTACGTCAGTCTCAGTTTTTTTCAGAAATAGTTATTAACTTGCGCATATCGCCAAAACTCGAAGTTAATAAAACATATAAATCCGCACATTAGCCAAAAGTAAATTCATTCATTTGAAAATTTCAGAGAGGACAAATTTAGGTACTCGAAATTCGTTTTTAATTCCATGTATAGAGCGGGGTATCGTGTGAAAGTGATAGTTATAAGGGTCTCATAAATATTTTTTTTGGAAGTTTTGGCACCATGTTTTTATAAATATGCCAATAAATACGCAAAAATGAAATTTTCTCTCAATTTTTGAAACAACTCAATCTAAAATTATGAAATAAAATATGGGTCTTGGAAGCACATACACAGGCTGTAGGAAAATTGGGCGATGATTTTACGTGCAATAAATTTACATTTCCCTATTTTTAAAGCTTATTTTTTAAGAAACAATGTAACGTAGGTATTTCAAAGTTGGCATAGTAATATATAATATTGATCCTCAAATTTTGCACGAATTTTAAATTACGAACTTTTTTAAAATATTCGCATAACAAATAGAATTCTTAAAAGTTCTTTACCACGACCTAGGTTTCGTTGTATTACAACATCTCAGGTGGGCTAATATTGAATATACTTGGCGTTAATTTTGTAGAAATTCATTATTCACAATTAAACGAAACTATGTGACGTAGTATTATTTCTACTTTCTTTAAATTCTTTACAACGACCTAGGTTTCGTTGTATTACATTTTCAGGTGGGCTATTAGCAAAGATAATCGCATATTTCAAAACATATTTTAAAATCGTATATTTAAAAAAATAGGTAAAAATAAAACGTACTGTCCCCGTATTTACAAAGTTACTGAGCCAAAAAACATGGTTGGTAAAATATGACTGGAATATTACAGGAAAACAATAGCGATTATATTAGATTTCATAATTTTTTAAATATGCGCCATGTGTACAAGCCTGTGAAAAATGTAGGGTAACACGATGCAAGATGTTTAAGTTGTGAAAAATTAATATTTGTAAACAGTTTAATGGAAATACTATAAATACATTAATATTTATAAGTACCGAAATTTACGTGAGATAGATTTGTATTTATTTTTCTTTATATTCACATTTAAAATGAAGGGCAGCATGATAGCATGGACAAATGAGCGTGTCCTTTTAAAATATACAGCTGATAGTTTAGTTAAAATCATGAGTGGGTTTGTTGATTACCTATTGGAGATTAATACTCGATCAGTACGCATGACATGCAACCGAACGATTTCCAAGAAAATTTTCTATGGGTAGTTGGGGGGCAATATATATTGCCTCACATAGCTTGTTGTGTTCAATATTGTAGTTTATTGGAATGTTTTTTTTTAATAAATGTAATAAAATAACTCATTAGACCAAAGATATTGCCAGATATTGCCTAATCGAATAAGGCAATATCGATCTTTTGAGTTCAAAACATACTTTATAACGTAATAATTATACAATTGCAAATACTCAGATTTTACCCATCACGTTTTTTTTACTAATATAATAAAAATTATAATTTTTGTTATCATTTGTTTGTTTGACTTTTTTACACTTAAATGATCGTACTGCCTTCAATAAAATTTTGTACGAAGACAATATGTATACTAGATTAAAAAAATAGACTACACATAATCATACTATATTTAACAGCGTTTGAGCTGTGAACATAAACGTGAAAATAAATTGTGATTGCGCATGCGTAACTGAATGCTTTGCTGGTAATTTTATGTTTAAAAGTAGCAGCGCATATATTATATTACGTGCTGTATTTATTGGTTTATTATTCAATTAAATTTTAGGCTAAACTACTATCACAAAACTAGCGCACCCCTTCGCATCCTTAAAAGTTGAAAGTCAGTTCTTGCAAATTATGATCAAATTTTTACTTCGTAACTATATTACTAGTCTGTTAAAATCCCATTTTACTTCAAAAAATAAGTTTTTATTTATTTATTCATCTAACAACCCTAACACCGGTCTAGCCTCGTTCGACGCATGAAAGTTTTTTTTTACATTTCAATGTGGGCCAAGCCGCAGGCTAAAGCTAGTAGATATATAAAAGTGACAAGTTTTTAGTCTACATTTAATAATATTTTCTGGCAAATAATAACATCAAAACCATCAAATTTATAACGGGTTTGAATTGACTCGCGAATCGAGCGACAATTTTTGTTTTAACAAAGTAGAAAGAAACGTCAGCATCTAACACACAGTAATAGGATACCTATATACATTTTCTCCTTCCCGCTTATATCTTCATATCATTTTTTCTACCAATGTAAAATCTTTATACTCGTATGGTACCTCGTCATTTTACCGCCTCCCTCCCTCAAAAGGGAGGCGATAAAATGACTGAATTTGTTGCCATGGCAATAGCACTTCATAAAATCAGATTTTTTGTCGAGGTTTTGAAGTTTTTTTTGGATACAAGTAATTATAGCGACTATGAGATACTTTATAGCGACACAGATTCAGTTTTAGGATGGAGCCTTAAAAATAAACTTTAATATCAGTAAAACTCAGTGGTGTTATAAGGGTATCGTATTTTCTTTCAATGTAAAATACACCGGTATTTACAAGAGTAAACTTTATCAAAATTTGTAAAATGTCTATATAATTAATTAGAAAGTTAAATTCCGATCATCTTTATACTACAGGCGACTGTATCCGAAATAGGGTAGGGAGATATAAATTTTATGCTTTCGGTTGTAGGAGAGGGAGAAGAGCACATTCGATATTATCGTACTCTTTCATTGTCGACATTAAAATAGATATTAAAGTGATATGTGATATAATTAGAATGAAAACATTGATTACAATTTTGAATAATGAAGGCCCTTAAGATCACAACTCGCGCGGGTCATGCCTCAGTCTTGTTCGAACTTTTACATGAGCATCACGACTCTCGTCGGAAAGCTTTACATGACAGTGACAAAGCTTGTGTGTATTTTTTTTCAGATTCACCCTTTTCTATACCGAATGAGTATTATTGGAATGTTAAGCTGTTTATGGATAAAGGTTGAAGTAAAATTTTTATTATAAGTCTAAATACATTTTGGAAAGCTTTTACGGGGGAGAATAATTCCAAAACGGATGTATGTTTTATGCAAATGTTAAAGAATGTGCCTATCGAAGTTTCCTTATAGCGTTATCAAGACGTATGCAACCAACCGATAATAGGCAAAAATAATGCTTTGCATGCAAGCATTTAAAAAGCAATGAATGTGTATGTGTTTAGATGATATTTAGAAATGTTTGTATGTATCAGTATTCACGTAAAAAGTTACATATTTATGTTTTTAAATTTGTTATTTTTCCATTCCTGTGATTATAATCGTACATGAGTCTTCAGAATATGACGATTAAATGGTAAAAGCAGGTTATATAAATGATTACCTATTCATTGAGCTTATTTAGCTATTAGTTAAACCGAATAGATTGTATACAATATGTTGGTTAATCCCAATAATGTATGGTTAATGTAATGTTTGGTAATACAATTTAAAATAATTTAACAATAAGAGTTTACTAGACATTACATGAAATGGATACTAATTGAATAATGACATTGAAGACAATCATTATTGGTTTAAGTAAATTTCGCTGAAGGAGAGCTGTGTGTATGCGGTTGCTACTTCTTCGTCGTCATTCTTTCCAAAATTGTTCTTTAAATTTATTCAACAAGGAAAAAAAGATAAAAAGACTTCAAAAAATATAAGCGATTTATGAAAATTATGTACACAATTAAATGAAACTACGTGATGTAGTATTATTTCTACTTTCTTTAATTTCTTTACCACGACCTAGGTTTCGTTGTATTACAACATCTTCAGGTGGGATATTAGCAAAGATATTCAATATTTGAAAATATATTCAATATTTGAAAATTATATAATTTTAAAATATTACCGTGATTGCCAATTCTTTGTCTTTAATCTTTTAAAATTGGTAATAAAAAATCTCTATAAAATTAAACAAAGAGCTGTACACATAAATAATGTTATTCAAGAAAATGATATCGTACAAAAAGCTCTATTTGGAGTCTAATTCTTCATCTTCATTTTTTTTAAATTTACCACTAAATTTAATAACAGGTGAAAATTAAAAAAAAAACAGCAAAAACATAACACTATCTAAAAGAATTTAAGACTTGTGTACAGCAATAACATTAATCAATAATTAGTAAGCACCTGTGATTTTCATTTACACTTTTTTTCTTCAGTTAGTTTTTTCTCTCGTTTAAGTAACATTGTTTTTTTGTATTTATTTGTCCTTGTATCAATCGTTCAAACATTCAACCTTACTAATATTTTGCACTCGTGCCATTACGGTTACTTACAAAAGGTTGCCCCTGTAACAACAAATTCGTCATAAATACAAACAATACAATAAACAAAATATTGTTTTATGCACTTCATTTATTGCAAGCCTCAACAAATAAAATAACTTTTGTAAATGCTGAGCACGACTTAAATAAATAATTAAAAATCCGTAATTATTATAGGCGCGTATAATTTAAATCCGTTTTCTTTATGGTATAATATCTATATTTCCTTTAAATGTTTTTATGGTTTTTTGTGCGTGAGCATCAATTTCTTTTCTTTGCCCAGAACAAATAATCGTATTTTATATATATATATATATATATATATATATATATATATATATATATATATATATATAAGATGTCCAGCTGTACGGCGGATTTGAGTAAGGATATCGTAAATTTATTCATAATTAAAATGTTTATTGCGTGATACTCATTGACAACAGGTAAATGTCGCCACGAATTTTTCCTCAATTTCCCTCATTGCTCTGCTCCTGTAAATGATGTTGTAATTAAATATAGTTTTACCTTGTATTGATTTATGAAAATGTATTTCTTTATTTACTATTTCTTTCGTAAGCTCACGTCATTAATAGTAACTCAAAGAATTATCAGGTATTTATCGTTTCGAAAGGCCGCTTACGACTAATTTATTAAAAAATATCGATCTCATTAATGTTTTTACTACTGATAAAATTGTCTGTCAAATGTCGCGTAATTGAATGTGTAGTTAACTTGATAAGCCGTCAAGTTTTATCAATTCTTTTTGCAAATTTTTTTATTTATTTCACTTTATAGCTTTTTTTTAACATTTTTCATATTATATTTGAAAAAATGTATTTTCGTTAGTATTTTAAGAACTTTAGTGAGAAAAAGAAAACGTGAAATGAGTCGAATTTATTGCAGTTTATAAATTATTTGATGCATAAATATGAATTCAAGAAAATTTATATTTAAACTGATCCCACACTCCAGAATTTTAGGCCGCATTATGAAGATACCGTGTAAATGTATACAAGAATAAGTGATTATTTTTATTACTACCAAAGTACAAAATTGTAAGTATATAGTGTCGAAAGAAATTTTGCTCTTGAATATATTTATTTGCCAACATTGAAAATTATTTACTCAGGAATTTATAATAATTTCACAATAAACGTTCATGAATATGATGTTCAACAATAATTCAGCATTGGTACTTTCAATATTAAAATGCCTACCATGTGTTAAATATTGAGGAATGTTGAGGTATATCGGTGTGAACTTTTCCTATAGTTTTGGTAGGGCATTCATTTGTTCCGAAACCGGTGTAACTCTTTCAGCGTTTATTTTCATTGCTCTGCCCTCGTAAATTAATGCAGTTTATAAAACGCTTTGTATATTAACGAAATAGAAAATTTCATTAAAATCCATTACGCCGTCAAATCAAAAAAACGTGAAAGAAAAACAAACGTGAAAGAAAAACAAACGAACAGTAAACAAATGACGTTTCACTTTTATTATTATATTTAAGTAGTGGTTAATTCTTTGAAAGTTACGCCGCTAAAAAGTAAATGTATCGTGCCATATTAAATACAGTTGCTGTGTTTTAATGGGTTCATTTTATTGTCTTATATTAGACAAAAAATAATTAGTTTAGTTTAAATTCGAAAGTTTAGTTTAGTTTAAATTAAAAACCGAAAATAAATTACAAAACATAAAGCAACATAAAACCAATCTAACACAAGTCTTATCTAAAGATCTTTGCGAAACTAGGCAGAGATCATCGTCCTTCAGTGGCAGCTCAAACTCCACTATCGTCTTCCAACCGACCCTATGGCAATATATTAAAAGCAGTAAACCGGATCCCGTTGCTAGTCTAACAAACAAACAACCAGCGTCTAAGCGTACCAATTTTTCGTTAACTGTACATAATAGCTTTGATATTCTCAGCAACGAAGATCACAAAACTGTAAACCAGGTCAAAGAATATGCACCTAAACCGGAGCCTATTTTTGTCACAGGTGTAATAAACATCTCACCTTTAAGAGACACAATTAACAAGGTCGTGGACACAGAGAAATACACATTGACCACGCTCAGATCAGGGTATATTGTTAAGCTAATACCTAAGGACATCGAAATTTATAAAATTACAATAGACACTCTCATCGAAAAAAATTTAAATCATTATACTTACAAACTAAAGAGTGAAAGAGCCTATCGAGTGGTAATTAGAGGTTTGCATGCATCGGAAGATTTATCACTGATCAAATCTGAACTTGAAGCTACAGGACACGAAGTAAGACAAGTTGTCAACGTGCTGCATCGGGTAACCAAAGAAAAACTTCCTCTATATTGTGTAGACCTAGAACAGAGACCTAATAATAAAGATCTATTTAATATCAAACATATCAGCCAAGTTAAAGTTACAATTGAGGCACCATACAAAAAAAAGGAAGTTTTGCAATGCAAACGGTGCCAAAGATTTGGGCACTCCAAAAATCAATGTTTCCGCCCCTTCAGATGTGTGAAATGCGGAAACGACCATCCGACGATCTCATGCACTAAACCTCCAGAGATAAACGCCCTATGTGTAAACTGTCAAGGTAACCATCCGGCAAGTTAGAGAGGATGTCAGAAATATAAAGAATACAAAGAGCGTATTTTTAAAATCATAGCAAAACCAGACAAGGGTAAACCAACACCCTCAAAAGATGTCCCAATACCATCGCAAACCATTACAAATGACACCAAAGTACGGCACTCGAGAAGTTATTCAGATGCACTAAAAACTAAATTCAAAGACTGTATGGAGCAAACAACTAATCTGCAGTCAAGTAACACTCCACCTAACACAACAACAGACAACAGCCAAATCAGCAATTTATTGGACATAATGTTTAATAGATTTCAAGAAATCATGAAAAACATGATGGACAGCATGATGGACAGGATGGTTCAACTAATCACAAGTCTGGCCATATAGAGGGCTTAAATATGTGTATACTCACTTGGAACGCCAACGGAATTACTGAAAAACGTCAGGAACTTGAGCTATTTATGATATCGAAGAATATAGATGTGGCCTTGAAATCCGAAACAAGACTAACCTAGCGTTCCCACGTGAAAATGAAATACTATACGATCTATAGGACCGATCACCCTTCTGGCAGATCTCACGGTGGCACTGCAGTTATACTAAAGAACAACATTAAACATTATACTCTTAACCCTTACAAAACCGATAAGATACAAGCAAGCAATATAAAAGTCATCCTTAAAAACTCGGAGACAACCTTAGCCGCTGTGTACTATCCACCAAGACACTCAATTACTGCTGATGAATTTAAGCAATTCTTCGAAGAGCTTGGTCCAACATTTATCTGTGGAGGGGATTGGAACTCCAAGCATACGTTCTGGGGCTCAAAACTGATCAATCCAAAGGGTAGACAACTCTATAAAGCTACAACAGATCTTTATTTAGAACGTATTTTGCATGGGGAGCCAACCTATTGGCCTACGGATTTCCATAAAACACCTGATTTACTAGATTTTTATATAACAAAAAACATCAGTTGAAATTATACAAATGTTGAAAAGTGCGACGATCTATCGTCAGATCACTCTCCAGTCATCCTTACTTTGAGCAAAGTAGCTATTTACTCGAAAACACCTACCGGAATTTACAATAAAAAAATAAATTGGGACACATTTAAAGCAATTCTTTCCTCCAACATTGACCTCAATGTCAAATTAAAAACAGAAGAAGACATAGAAAAAAGTATAGAAAAATTCAACTCCATAATCCACCTGGCAGCCAAAGAATCAACCTCCACAAGCAAAATAAATATAATGACTAACAAAGAATATCCTAAGAACATAATGAAGAAAGTATTGGAAAGACGTAGATTAAGGAAAGAATGGCATAGATCTAGGTATCCCTCAGATAAAACAATCCTGAACAGAGCAACTGAGGAACTCAAGAAAATGATTAATGAGCATGAAAACTTAAACTTTCAAAATTATTTAGCCCACCTCACGCCTCACCAGGATAGTAATTACTCGCTTTGGCGTGCTACTAAGAATCTTAAGCGACCGAAAGAACACATGCCACCTATAAGAGGAGATAACTGTTGGGCCAGATCGGACCACGAGAAGGCAACAACTTTTGCAGAACACCTCAAAGACGTCTTTACGCCTTTACCGAGCAGCAACCTGGAATAAGACAAAGAAATAACAGACTTCTTAAACTCTCCAGGTCAATTATATCTTCCATTAAAACCAGTGAGCCCCAGAGAAGTTAATAGACAAATTAAATCTCTCCCGGCTAAAAAAGCTCCCGGTTATGACCAAATAGATACTACTCTCTTAACAACCTACCAAAAAAGGGATTAATGTACCTGGCAGTACTATTCAACGCAAGTCTACTCTGTCAGTCTACAAGTCTACTCTGTCGGTCTACTCTGTCAGTCCACTCTGTTATTTCCCATGCCAATGGAAGCTTGCCCAGGTCGTAATGATCTTGAAATCTGGTAAAGAAGCAGCTGAAGTTGTATCATACAGGCCAATCAGCTTACTCCCTCTGGTCGGCAAACTTTTCGAAAAAATAATCCTGAGTCGATTGCAACCCAAACTGAATGAAATAATTCCCGACCATCAATTTGGCTTCAGGCAAAAACATGGCACAATCGAACAAGTTCATAGATTAACAAACACAATTAACGAAGCCTTAGAGAACAAAGACTAGTGCTCCGCTGTTTTTCTTGATATAAGTCAAGCCTTCGATAAAGTTTGGCACATGGGCCTCTTATACAAAATAAAGAAGCATCTACCGTACTCATTTTATCTACTTCTAAAAAGGTACTTAGATAAAAAATGCTTTGAAGTAAAAGTCAACATTGAAACGTCAGAACTCTAAGAAATCCACTCGGGTGTCCCTCAGGGTAGTATCCTCGGGCCCGTATTGTATCTGATCTACATTGCGGATATTCCTAAAAATGTTGACACAGTAATGGCCATCTATGCAGATGATACTGCTATACTGTCCGTACATTATGAAGCAATAACCGCGTCTATATTTCTTCAAAAACACCTTAATGAAGTTGAAGCGTGGCTTGCAGAATGGAAAATAAAAGCGAATAACAGTAAATCCGTTCACGTAACATTCAGTCTCAGAAAAGGAAATTGCCCAGCAATTACTTTAAACGGGTAACAGATACCGCACTCAGATACTGCTAAATACCTCGGCGTGCACTTGGATAGACGATTGACGTGGCAAAAACACATCTGGAATACACGTAAACAATTAGATGTAAAATTGCTGTACTGCACCTAACAGTAACATCGAGATCTTGGAAAGATTTCAAACCAAGACAATGAGATATATGTTCCAAATCCCAAATTGTATAAGTAACAAATACATACTCCGAGATTTGAACCTAACAACTGTGAAACATGAAATAGCCACCAGAAGTCTTAAATACCAGACCAAGCTATCTGAACATGTGAATGTGCTGGCTACTAAACTATCAGGAGATGGCAGTGTTAAACACTCACGACTAAGAAGGAACAGTATTCCAACCCTTCATAGCAGATTTCTAAACCCAAAGCGAGAGAGATCGATGGATTCTCCTCACAGTTAAATTTCATACGCAGACTGCAATGCTTCATCAATAATAACAGCTAAATGTGAAAAACAGATTGCTGTGCTAAGCAGAATACATAAAAAAAAAAAAGTTTAAATTCCGCGCGGGTAAACTTACTCTCCCTTGCTCCGTTTCCTTGATCGATCCCCTTGTTCCTATAGCTATCCGCTGACCACCGCTCGTGTGGCGGAGATTTTGTTTAATTTTATACATAATATTTCCACCATAATAACTTTGAAACTTTTTTTAGTGTAGAAGATTGCTATTTATAACGCGTGCAACATAAGAAAAATGAATCAAAAAATTATTGACAACAGCTTTAGTAGTTATCGAGTTAAATTTATTCCGACAAAGACAAAATATTTTAACTTTCTATTGGCCTCAGTAATCGAATAACACAAACTGAAAAGTATTTAAAAGAAGAAATAGTTTTCATAAGAGAATTATTTTTAAAATTTAGCGAATAGTAATTTTAACATTTAGCGAAGGAACTACAGTGCTCGCATTATTATATTGCTGTATTTAAGGTCAATAATAAGTAGCATTATTTCTACAGTCTTTTGGAATTAAGTCAGTATCTGACAGAGGTATCGATTGGCTGCCGGAGTGTTATGTGAGGATACTGTTTGGTGTAGCGTCGTCGTTAGGATGAAAAGAGATAAGTATAATTTAATTTCTATTTCCTTCTTCGTGGGTAATCACCCGCAATTACAGAATACAACGCAATGCAATCGCAATAGAATTTGAAGCTTCTGGACTATTTTATACACTGTAATAGAAAATTGATTTTCAAGAAAGATTAATTTGTAATAATTTAAAAAATAACACTTTCCGTCTTTATTTAAAAAAAATACTGACTGTTAATTATACGCAGTTCTTATAAAGAAAAACGCAAGTATGAAAGTTATCATTTTCAGATTTTACATTTTAGCTTTTCACTTAAGCTGCCTTAAAAATTAGTGCAAACTTCAACTTTTACGCCGCGTGATTTAGCAATCTTCTTGTAAAATCGTTTGAAATTAAATTATAAATAATTTTTTTTTTAATTTTACATTTTCACTTTCTTTTTAGAAACAACAATGTATAAAACTAGATAAAAAGAAGTCCATAATTAGACGTATGTATCAAACAAATTTTTTAACTAATTAAAAACAAGTTTTTAAATAACTTTTGAAATTATCACATCTTTATTATGTTAGCAAAGGTAATTAATGATTATAAAAAAAAACACATATTTTTTATTTTTTATCCAACTGCGGTACGCCAAGTAGCGCATTGTGTTTATTAGACTACGTATGTATGGTATGTACATACGTAAATTTATATGTGAGTACATCAAATTATTACCCTTGGTTAATCTGATCTGGACAAGCGAGATATGACGAGAAAGGTCCTAATTGTCTGATGTAGTTAGCGTGTATCCCGAGTAAACCCGGGAAGAAAATGATCATTCCGTCAATTCCCCCTTACCCAAATTAAAGAGGTTTGAAAGACCACTTTAAAAATATATGTATTTTGGCTAAGATTCATAAGATCCTAAATAATAATAGCGAAAATTTAAATGAAAAGTTATTCAAAAGGCATTATTTATTTTATATTAAACCTTTATACTTAATATAATTATATATATATATATATATATATATATATATATATATATATATATATATATATATATATATGCACACATATACGTGCATACATTTGCAGGCATGTTGTTTTTCACTACTTTGTAATATAAATACCAATTTATATTACAAAGTAGTCAGTTACATAGTTTCTCATCGTATACTCTCACTCATAAGTATATTTTTCTTTAGCGTACTTGAGATATTGATGTGTGTGGAAAGGGCGAATTGAAGAAAGTATAGACGTTTCAGAAAGATGCGAACAAATTGAGTGGAGAAATGTTTAAAACAATTATATTAAAAAGCAGGAGGAAAATAGAAAACTAAGTTTTAAAAGGTAGTATGATTATGAGTGAAGCGAAAGAGATGTGTTATTATATCTTCGCTGTTTATTTACTGATATTTGAAGGCGTCGAGAGATAGATGTCATTTTATTAAGCCTATGGCCAGCGACGGTGATAAAGAGATAAGTGTCAAAAAAAGAGATCACATAGTGGATAACATTAGTAGTGAATTGATAAGAATCCAACATAAAATATTATGAGCTTTTTAAAGTTCCTTTGATATAAAATTACAAGCACACGACAGTACGCAGGCAAATTTTTTGCAAGGACTACCCCACGGTTACTGTAAAACTAACCATTTTGTGCCACTTTTTATACTCCATGTATCTAAGTAATAATTGAAATGCAGAGTTGATATAATATCTTTGGTGTAACAAGGTAGTAACAAAGTAATACATCAATTAGGAATTATTACAAATTAGAGTATTGAAGCTAGGTTTGAAGTTTTTGTAAGAAAACCGTAGAAACATTTCAAATGAATGATATTTTATTTCCATTCTTCACAAAAAGACTATAAAAACCAGGTTACGCTTAAACGATTTAGTAAATGTAACAGCGATCTCATATTGTTATTTCTTATAGCGTTTGAAGGCAATTTGAAAATAACTTATTAAAGATGTTGAGAATTTTGTGTGTTTCGTAAAATTATATATTGAAATTATAACGCACAAAAATATCCTTCCGCGTACTTCAAAACGTACACGATTCTATTGTTAATATTTATCTATGCAATAATCGACCTTCAGGCCATTCCATTGCTACATTTAATATTGATCCATTACAAGTTACAAAATCACAAAAAAATCGCCAAAAAACTTTTCCAAAAAGTTTTCATGAAAATATTCCTTTAATTAATAAACGCATCAATCTTGTAGAGAGACCGTTTTGTTGATTACCTTATTTGCTTGAAGACAGCTTTCATCCGACAAAAGCTCGGCGACCTTCAGCCAACAAATTTTACATATTTTACTAATAAATTAGACTTTACATGACGAGCACCCTGAAACTTATTACACTTGTGTTAAAAATTGCATTCATTTTTCATTAGGGTACTACGAAGGAGATGACGTTATAGTGCTCCGTCTTATTTGCTCCTTATAATTTCATGTAGATGAGTCGACGGCTTTAACACGTCGTTTCTGTTAGTTATTACCTTTCATATTTCAGTATTATGTTTGTTATTTGAGAAAGGTTCGCTGTGTCGTTGAGGCATGTATTCATATATGTATGGATGTGCGCAACAATTCATGTGTTTAACTTGTGTACTAGCAGTTTAAGCAGTTTATAAAATATTAAAAGAAATTTTCCAATAGTTATGCGTCACTCTTAGTTTTGCCTTTTTAAATTATTTTACGTAAAACTCTCATGATTTCTGTAAATATAAATGGTATTACTCTAACCTTCAACAGATTAGAATAATTCTATATATTTATATACATTTGTTAAAATAAAAACGTCGATTAAACTTTTTCGTACTTAACACAGACAGAAACAAAACTCATAATGAAAGCCAGCATAGTATATGTTGGAATACGCTTAATTGAGAGTTTCCTAAACATGTCACCAAATAATAAACAATATATATTTTAAGAATTCCTATGTCATACACATTTATGCCCGAAATATTAGTTATATTTGTATGGCCTAGTGGTAGTTGCATTCGTCAGAAAAAAATCATTTATCAAAACCTATTCTCAGGAATTGTTTGGGAATGTGATGAGGGCATACATATATTGGAAAATCATAATCACGTCACAAAAATAGCTAATCTAACAAATAGGAAAAAGCAAATTTTGCTACAAATTGGTTGAGATCTTTGCATAAAGCATATGCTTGTGAAACTTTATACGTAACGCATTTTAACGCACGTAAGTTTAAAACTGTAAGAATTACGTGAAGGTAACAAACGAACAAATACATATACGGACACCTAAAGAGAAGACTTCCAAAGGAAAAAAGAGGAAATAGGATTCTAAAGCATAGAAAGCTCGATTTATTGGATATTGTGAAAATACTAAGGACTACAGATTTATTATTCCTCCATCTAGAATAGTTATAAAGAGCAGAGATATTGTTTTTCTAGAGTTTACACTCAAAATAGACTATGTTCCTTATTATTACCCCGATCGAGACTCTTCTGTAAGTGAGTGTGTACCAGATATATTGATTGAAACACCACCTCATTTAAACATGACTCTGGGATCTAGAAAGGAAATATCCACTAAGTTTGATGAAAAAGCACTTCTATGCACTGATGAAAGTTAAACGATCTCTATTCCTCTGGATTATAATGAAGCAGTCTTATTGGATGACTCTGAAATATCAGTGGAAGATTTCAAACAAAAGTGATCTAGAAGCACATCATCGCAATGGAACATGGACATTGATAGATTGGATGCAAGTGAGATTTTCGCATCAAGGTCGAACCAACAGGTCTCCGTTACAAGTCTCGACTAAGTGCAAAAAGATAAGTAAAAACAAAATATATTTATTATGATGAAACATTCAAATTAACAGTCAGCTCTATACGTTAATTACTTTCTATAGCAGCTTATGAAAAGTTACCCATAATTCATTTTGATGTCACCACTACCTTTCTTTATGGTGAATTAAAGGAGGAGATACTTATAAGTTCACCTGAGGACTTGGATTGCAAACCTAACCTAGTTGAAAACTTGACAAATCTCTTTACGGGAAAACAAACTTCCAGGGTACTGGGACACAAAATTCAATTCAGTATCACACAAATTTGGTTTTATAAAAAGTGAAGCAGATCAACGTGTTTATTGAATATATTTGGCGTTAATTTTGTAGAAATTCATTATTCACAATTAAATAAAACTACGTGATGTAGTATTATTTCTACTTTCTTTAAATTCTTTACCGCGATCTAGGTTTCGTTATATTACAACATTTTCAGGTGAGCTATTAGCAAAGATCTTTGCTAATAGCCCACCTGAAGATGTTGTAACACAACGAAACCTAGGTCGTGGTAAAGAAATTACAGAAAGTAGGATATTGCATCACGTATATTCATTCAATTGTAGTTAAGTTTGATTAATATATAGCAGACGTCAATATGATCTTAATTCATGCGTGCATACATACGTCATCATATTATAATAAATTTTTTATTCAAGATTTTTAATTTCATATCCAATTTTTAATTTGTTATTAAAGAAGGTAGAAATAACCATATCACGTAGTTTCATTTAATTGTGAATCAAAGTGGTTATATTAGAAAGTATCATGATTTGTGTCTTTATGTTGATGTTTGGCTACTTTGTAAAAATAAATCTATACTGACGAAAATAGTGACTGAAATTAAAACAAATTTTGACCCGAAAGCTAATTCACTTACAAATTTTGTGGGTATGCAGATAGAAAGGTGCAATAAAAGTATAACTAAACTAAATACATTGAACAAATGTTAAGAGAATTCAATATAACCAATGCAGATTCCAAATTCTCTTGTTAAACGGAAGCAAAGAGTGCTGAATAGCAGAATTGTAATTAGATTAAATCCCTTGACAGAGGCTGCCAAATTGAGACGATGCGCGTGCATCGTGTCTGATGATACACTTGCCGAGCATTGAAACTTTTTGACGGTAAATGAGATTTTCCTTCCCGGTTTTCTATAAAGTATTAGATGAAAATTATGCTGAGCAAATTGTTCAAAAAAGCGCACGTTCGCGAGTTTTTACTGCCTGAACGCGTATCTTTATTTCGTGACGCGTACTTTGTAAAAGATTAGCATGACAGTAATTTAACTCAGATAATTTTACAAGCAATCAAAGTTGATATAGATTTTTGGGGAGAGGAAATCTCCCTCGAAGAAATATTGTTATTTTTGAAATATATTATGACCTAAATTCGTCTTGTGAGATGTGTTTCCGTCTGTTGGCCTGTACGTGTCTACGCATATATGTACCCATGTACATATGCGATATGTTAATTATGAAATATAGAACACACGAAAGATAGCAATTCCAAAACCGATTTTGGTGATTCTTTTTTTCTGTCGATGGTTTCACTATCGGAATAGAAGTTTATTTATTTTCATAATGATTCGACCAATACCTTTAATTTAATTTTTATAAACCATTTTATACAAATTTTCGATGACACCATTTTATTCTGATACCATTTTATTCGAATGTCTTGAATCTTCTCTCTGTACTTTGCTCTTTTTATTTTCTTTTATTTTACCTTTTTTTTACATTAGGATAATTAACTCGTGGTATGCGTATTTAGACTTACCAACGAGTTATACATATTGTAAAAGGATGAAGTAAAAATCTGTTTATTAAAGGTATTTTTGGATAGATTTACTTTAAAATGTTTGTCTATTTCCTGTCAGCGTGTGGTTTTTGTGCATTTTACCTGAGGATATCTCTACGAATTTTAATTGAATAAACACTGAACTTATTACGGTTCGAAGAGAAAAATGAAATAAAATGAGATATTCAGTAGCGAAATGAGAAGGGAGATCGTTATTTGATTGGTTTAGGTGTAAAGAGAATAAAAATGGCACTCTTAAATGGAGAAGATGAAAAAAGATAAGATATTCGAAAGTTTTAGAAACCGACAATCAGACAAATGTGGAATCTCGTATTTTTTTAAATTAAAAATTTGGTTATTTTTCATAATAATTTGTATATGTTTCTCTTTTTGAGCTAGTAAGATAAATTAAAGTGAAGATCATGTCTCTTTATATACTTTATACGTTGATGTAATACATTAATTAATGAAATTCGTAGAATCCACGACCCTCGTCGAAAAAATCGCGTGAAACTTGGAAAGAATGAAAAAGATATCAAATGGCAATAGAATGGATGTCAATTTTAGTTATCAATTTATATTTAATTCATTGAGAAGATGGCTATAAAAACAAAGTTTATTAAATATGAGTGTGACTTTAACTACGAGGGTTCCGTGCAAACTTGGCCCAATCTAAACATTCAAGCGTACGTAGTATTTTTATGATGAACTATTTAAAAATATTGTTTTTTAAACATCTAATCAAAAAATATATTGGAAAGTATAAAAAACAAAAACAAAGTTATTTTTGCAGTTGACTAAGTTATTTTTATGGAGTTTCTACGAAGTTTTTGCAGATATGTCCAAAATCGGTTGACAATTACTCGGATATTAATAGAAGCTCCTTACCTGTGATAACATTCCTTTCTGAATATTGAATGTGTTTGGCGTTAATTTTGTAGAAATCCATCATTTACAACTAAACGTAACTACGTGATGTAGGATTATTTCTACTTTATTTCAATTCTTTACCACGACCTAGATTTCTTTTGATAACGTCATACAACGAAAACTAGGTCGTGGTATGGAATTTAATTAAAGTAGAAATTATACTACATAACGGAGTTACATTGCTTTTTATTTACGTTACGTATACTTTTATTGTGAATACCATGTGAATTCTTTTGAGCTAGTCAAAACAGTGGTTTAACTGGTGGTGGTTGGGGATGTATAGCGCTAATAAAAATGACCACTTTAAAGCTTAATATTTCGAAAACTGGGATCTGCTCTAATAATTTGAATGACTTTTTCAACGATACCCTACACAATCGGACATACGAATAAAAAATATCACCCCAATTTTACATGCACTCTAAAGAAATGTTTAAAAGTTTTTCTTTTATAACTTTGTAAGCGTTCTGCTTTGCTCAATTGTAAGTGCACTTGAACAGCAATTACACTTAAGAGACCGGTGAAAATAGGGTTCGTGTTACGAAAATATAATAATATGAACCTACTTTTATTTAGAATAAAAAACGAGCAATTTAGCAACTGACAATCAGGAAAAACTAAAAAATAAAATAAAACTTGTGACCATGATACAAAACGACAAAAAATAAATATCTTCATAAACACATATAAATGTAATTTTTAGTATAATGAGATTTTTGGATACGAATTAAAAATAATAAAAATCTAACGAAGAACATAATCAATATTTATAAATTATTGCAAACAATAATCAATCCCAATTTTTCTTTTTAAATTTATAATTGTCGTCAAAACTGTTAACTGATTTTGACATTCATTCCGCTGTCAAAATGAATTAATTCTAGCCTCTTTTAGAGTTTTACATACCTTTTTTCTATGACCCTTGGGGAGAACTTTTATTGAATAGTATGTAATATCTGTATATAGAGGATACAAGGAAACATAATCTGCACTTCTGCAATACATTATAAACTTTTTATAATTCACAGTTTTATTTGTTGATGTTCTTTTTTCCTTAAATTTACATTTAGGTTTACAACTCATTCCCATTAAGTAATAATATTATTTTTTAAACATACAGAGGTAAAGCAGAAAATGAGAAAACCTACCAATTTCCATCAGCTAGATACAAAGACAAGCGGTGGGGCTTGGTATGAATTTAAATCGAATCTGCAAAATTATATCGAATTTAGTAGTCTGTTTAACAAACTAAATACTAAACAAACATGTACTTATCTTTACAGCAATACAAAAGATCTTTGTCGAAAACATCTTTCAATCAAATCAACAAAATTTGATCGAACTTCATTAAGCTTCGAGTCCACTTTTGACATTCCAAATCCGCCCGTCCTCGACACTTGTCAGGGAATATTGACGCGCTGTCACACTGCAGTTTCTTGCTTAAATTAATTAAAAATGATCGCAGAAAGCTATCTACCAGCTTTTGTTAGAGCATATTTGGCACGTATACGGTTATAAAAGTAATTCAGTAGAGCGAAATATGTGCGGATTACTTCCGTCACCGCTTTAGGCAATTGGAGGGGCGTAATTATCACGAGTCGAGGAAACTAAACTTAACGAGAGATGATTATGGATTTCATTTCGTTTATTCAGGATTATTTTTGATTACAAATTACACAAAATCTTTAGAACTATTATTAAGCGTCGGGTAGTAAACAATTTTTTTCTGTTTTCCGTTTAGTTACGTCTGTTTTCCGTTTAGTTACGTTTGCTCTTTTTTCTATTATTATATTAAGGGTATGATTATATTAAGTATTTTGCGTAAAATGATGATACAAAACAAAGCAAAGTACTATTAAGATTCACTAACATGACCTCACGAATAAAATTAAACTTCTTTTACGGTTCATATAAGTAAACATTTGTAACAATCATTAGTTATATAGAATTATACCTCTTTTCATGATGAAAACTATGTTTTTACTAGTTAATAATAATATATTTAATAATCATTTATACGAAGCTGTTAAATAAATGATAAAAACCCTCATAAGGTAATTTTTCTTTGTAACTCTTTGTAAGGTCCTTTTTATGTACATAGATCATTTGTTGCTTTTTTTACTACTCTGGATGATACTAATATAAATGTTAGAATGAGAAGTACGAACTTATATCGGCACAAAAAAGATTAACGTTTAATGATGATGCAGTATGTGTCGGTGTATATGTCAGTCGA
Source organism: Druceiella hillmani (assembly GCA_039881145.1). Lineage (NCBI taxonomy): Eukaryota > Metazoa > Arthropoda > Insecta > Lepidoptera > Hepialidae > Druceiella > Druceiella hillmani. Next base: position 1,553,292 of record JAYKKI010000140.1, on the reverse strand, counting down.
TTTATATTTTTAATCTGAATTCTGCCTAGTTTGATATTCATATGGTTTATTAGTTTATTTTGTCCGGATTCTTACTAGAATTATTGGATTTTGTATAAAAATATTGATACATTTTATTCACATGTTTGTTTTAGAATTACATCATCACTAAAATGTGGTTGGCTATGTTTTTAACATGATTTTAAAATCTAAAAGCAGTAATCAATTGATTAGGTATTTTTGGTTTGATAAAGTTAAGCAGTAAATAAAATGGTAAATTTTTGATTTCAGGACTCCGTTTCGCCGATGAGTTATAGTACCAAAAATTTGAACTAATTGGATTGTAGCCAGGTAAATTACAAGTCATTCGTGTTGGTCCATAAATAGTATGCCTATTGTTTTAAAAAAAATTAGTTGGTAAAGTATTTTCGGCAAAATACTCATTTTTTTACATACGCTTGAATGTTGCTGGCAGCCCACGTGCGTACAATATAGAAAGATGATAGTTGTTTGATGCCGTTGCCATGGTTACAATATTTGGCAGCTCAGATGGCTCATGTTAGGGATTATAATTTTGATGTTATAATTCGTATAAATTTGCCGCTCTGGAGGTAAAATCGTCCAACTAGGTTTGTGACGAATAAGAGGTTGATTGATTTAGTATTAATTGGTGACTGTTGAAGGGTTGACACCCTTAATTAGTGTAATTCACTTATTTTGATGAAATATTGGTTTTAATCCAGATCGCCAGTTAAGCTTGCATTAGCGTATAGGCTATTGATCTAAATATCAAGAAAGGGCTAAAGGAACATTAAACCAAACAGAAAATGGCAATGTCAATTCATGTGCGCCACCTATTGCAATTAAACGAAACTACTTCGTCAATCCAATGGCCAATTGTGTGCGATCGTAGATGTAATGTTGTCATGACGTTATCATGTTTTAATATTTATTAACTAAATAAAAAAAATGGTTTTCAATTTGTACGCATGTATATTGATATGACAATGCTTCTTTTTCAAATTGTAATTTAGGTAAAGTAATGAATTTAATTTTATATAAAAAAGGCAATTATAATAGGTAGATACAATGGTACTATACTTTTTTTTATAGATATGTCAGGAACGATTAAAAATTCATGTGATTTAATTGTCTCAACTTCATTTTGTGCCAATCAGTTTTAATTTTTCCCTGGGCCGGGAGATTACGTACTTATAGTTGTCTTCGTTGGCAAGACTATTGTGCAAGAACCGATATATACTTCATTAGTTTACATCAGAAAAGGTGAAGATTTGTTAGAAAAGGTTAAGATTTAGAAAAATAAAATTTATCTTAAAGAAATTACAATGTTATAATACTCTCCGTCTACGTACAGGTACATAACTACTGCATATTTTCGATAATCATTTACCCTGTTCTCATATTTCATATTATTTTAATTTAAAATATTTCTTTATTACATCAGTGTAAAATTGGTAATGTGCAAGGTATATAGAAAGATACCAACTCATTCAGTATCACATTTAAATTATATCTAACTACATAATAAAACACGAATTTTTGCCAACTCTGTCACATTACAATTCAAAAGTTGTACCGAATATTATTAAATAATTTTCAATTATGTTATGCTTTCCTGTTTTATTTACCTTTGCAACAAATATATTACTAATTACTCTTCCATGTTTTAAAAAATAATCATTTACATACTCTTTCCATGTTTTAAAAAATAAACATTTGATATAATCAAATCAAATCGGTTTTAGAGAGTGATAAGGCAATATCGATTGGTTTGCATATATTTCAACTGTAATAATCTAACTGTGCCTGCGATTTCTTTCGCGTGAAATTCGGAATAAGAAAGTTATTAGAATTTTTTTTTCTATCTTATGTTGTATTGGGTATAAACTATTACCATACCAAATTTCATCATAATTTATCCAGTACATTTTGCAAGGTTGACGCACAAGCAACAGACAGAAATTCTAAATAAAACTTTTTCTGGTTACTATTATCATTCTATACGCTGAATCAATCACTATTTTTAATATATTTGCATAGGATGCACAGGATTCACTCTGTTACAATTTTATTATATATATATATATATATATATATATATATATATATATATATATATATATATATATACATATATAATATATGTAGATAATTATTATTTCAAAGTTTATCTATCTAGAAAATTTGTCGATTCTGTTTTCTAATGAAAAGCAGTGTATACTTAACAAACTGGAAAATTATTTTAATAACCTACAACATTGCTTTTAATAATTAAAACATAACGAGTGTGTAAGCATGTGTCTTTCATGTATAGGCTTTGTCAACAAGTATATGGGTTGGCTATATTTAATCACTAAATGTCTCAAACCTATGAATATTGTATACTCACAATTTCAGTTTTGCAATTTTTGAGTTATTGATGTGATAGGTAGATGGACAAATACTAATTAAATTTGCTTGTAAGATTTGCTGTTTTTATGGCACCGTACTCATCATGAGATTTTCGAAAATCACAGCATAGAAAAATTAACATTTAAAAAATAATGTGTGAAAACACGTCCTTACGAGGAATGGACACGTCCTTACGTTATTGAATATACAATTGTTTTTTTCAATAAATTCTAAAAAATATACATGAGAAATGACTATTAACTAAAGGTAACATACATGAATCTTTTTTGAAATTTTCGAATTGTAATTTAAATATGGTTATATTACACAATTCGGCATTTTTTGATTATTTTCAGAATAAATATATTCACGAGAATCGAAATGTCAACTGAAATGAATCCCTGCTAATTTAGCTATTTAGCACCGCTTCTAGCGGGACATTTTTCGATTCCTATGGGCCTGTCCTTACGAAGTAATATGAATTCATGGCATAAGGTCAGTAATTTTGACACGAATAAAATATGTTTATAACAGTTTATGTTTGATGTAATTTTATTGTCTGGTTATTACGTTTGAGATTTTTTCTTATTTATTATAATGTAATATTGAATTAATACAATTCAATCTTCGTGAATTTTCACTACAACTTTTGGTAGGGTTGGAACTACCAGCAGAAATAAATTGTCACCAGAAAATTTGGTGCACGGCTACTGTTAACCAAGAATGTAAGAATTTGAGTTCTGCCTGTCATAACTAATTGGCTATTATTTAGAAAGGAACATTGATACTTATATGTCATTACTGGGTATATAAGTATAAAATTAAAAAAAAATTATAAATTTCCAATTAAAATTTTAAATGGGTCGATAAGTTTGAGTTTAATGGAGAGTCATTTCGATGTTGTATTATATTCAGATTGAAATATTTATTAGCGGAACTGGAAGCACGTGGCTGAGAGTTGATGTATGATGAATAATCATTGTAGTCTTAAGGCATTTATTAAAAGACATTTATATGTGGACTGCGTGGCAGATACATGTCGTCAGACACATTTAGTGTCTATGTAAAACCAACATATTGCGATGGGCGGCGAGAGGAGCGAAATTGGTTTTTCACCCACTTTTCCGAGCAGTGTACTTCTTAATATTTCTTTTACAAATAAGGTAGCAAAATTATAATGAAAGTAACATGTTTTTCAGAATTAATAAGTACGTATACGTAGATATTTACAGGTATTTTTTGTATGTAATATATGGATTAGATGTATGAATTCTACAAGATTTATGAAATGCAGAAAAATATGGAAACTAAATTTTGATTGGCAAAACATTATATTCCCACAAAAACCGGAATTCTAGGAATCTTTCGAATATCATAAAAAACGTTTTGAATAAATTAAAGATATACTAGGTAAATAAAGTGTAAAACTAAATATTCAATTTAGAAATTTTCGTTTTGTGGTGCCTGAACCTTTTTCATGCTCTTTGAAAACAATATGCGAAAGTCGATACGTATGGTTAAGTGAGTCGTACATACATAATGTATCTGTTTAACCTTGTTGGAACAAAGAATCTAAAAAAAATTGAAAAGGAAAACGAGTATAATACAAAAAAATTTAAAACTATACTGTTTAACTAGATATCCAAGCTGTCTTTATATATTTATTAACGGTATCGTCAAACTGCTTTAAGATTATCCTAGCTTGTTATGTGAGCAATTTAAAATGTATCGATATCCACATATAAATATAATAAATAAATCTGACTTTTTTAAAAAGCGATATTTCAGTATCGTAATACTTACGATAGCATTACAAAAGCACCTTTCAATCCATTCTCGGCACCCAGCCCTGGCATTTCAGATTATTTTGCTCACCAGTTTTATTGGGAGTTATTGACGCACTGTTGTACCGTTATTTCTTATTTAATTTAATTACGAATGACGCATCGAAAGCCCTCAGTTATCACTCGTTTTTACAAAGAATACTTGACGTTTACACGGCTGTGAATTTAAATAGCTGGAGTGGAAGCAAAGAGCACTTACCCAGTGGAGAGTGCATAGATGTATTTTTCTTAGAAGCACAATTCACTGGATGGTAGTGCAGGCGCATCGAGGTATGTATATATACACTAATTAGTCAACTTCACGTCTCTTGTTTATATTGTAGGGAGGAAAAAAATGTGCAATAATATTATTAATATAGATAAACATTATTAACATTTTTATTTTAATATCTTAAAAATTTTAATTTTATTGAAAAAAATGTTCCGAATAAAAACTACTTTAATCAATTAATATGAGTAGAAGAATACCAATGTTCTGTACAAAAATACCGTTTCTTGAAATAAATTAACTTGGAGTAAAATTTCCTTGTGCAGTTCTATAGATATTTATAAATATTTTGTAATAAACGTTAGTCGAGAATCTACATAGGTTTTAATAATACATGATGCTGAACCAATTAATTTATGGACTCTGACAAACTGGGAAAAATATATTTTTAGAAAAATATCGACAAAATATTTCAGATCGCATGAATATTTCAGTCGCATGAAACTATCTGAATTATATTTTCATTTCATTGCTTTGCCATCGCGATCAAACACTCTTGTTTCGTTGTAAATTTCGCAACGACGACATATTTTCATAACAGTATATAATGAGTACACAAATTTGTTCCGGACATCTTTATGCTTTCTTCGCTGAGGTCACCTATCAGAGCTCCAAGGTATGTTTAACATTTTAGTTTTTTTTTCAAGGACTGGACAACATTGTCAGCCATGTATTCGACACTTTCTCACTAAATTCTGTAAGTATGATGTCATGAACTATTTGTGCTTCGTCGAGGTTCTTATTGTCGCCTACAATTAGATCATTCTGAACGTTGGGTCTAGAGTTTATATTAATGCGATCCAATACGGATGTCCACTGCAACACCGCAATTTAATTCAGAGCTACAAAATTACATAGGTAGTAAAATTACATAGGTAGTAGTTTTTCATAAATACTTTCTAATTGTCTCACAATCGTGTTCTTAAGGGTGGTCCACCCACCATGACCAAAAAAGTAATCAATCTTGGCTTATTTTATGCATCTGTAAATACTCAAGTTTGTTTTCTGAATTAAGGATTAGCTCCCAGATCACACGTTTTGCACTTTCTATGCAAATATAAAATCCTGTAAATTCTTAAGGTCTCGGTGTATCAATACGTAAAAAAGTTTAAATTTTATTTTTAAAGACGTGCGAATCTAATATATCAATTCATTATTATTCAAAAAAGAAGCCCTCCTAACTCAGGTTATATATCAAGTAAAAAAAATTGTGTATATTCTACTAGATGTATGGCCTGAGTTAGAAGGTCTGATACAATCTATTGACTCACAATTTTACATGATGCATTGAATGTTACCAAAAGATAAGCAAGGGTTCTTTAGCTTTATTTTGACCGTCTGAGTACAAAGTAGTTCCATAATTGGCATGACCATAATTTTTTTAACTTGAGGATGGTATGGATACCGCATTCAATAGCCATTTCATCGAATATTATCGTGGCATAAATCTAATTATTTTGTCTTTCTCTAGCCAATATTTTAAGAGCATCAAGGGATCCTTTGGGGAATCCAAATTGTCCATCAATGGACCGAAACCATTTTCGGAGCGTGCTAAGAATATAATATGATATATATACATATACATATACATATATATATATATATATATATATATATATATATATGTATATATATATATATATATATATATATATATCTTGTGAGCAAAAACATTTAAAATTCGAAACGTACATTTAAAAGTAGCTTTTAAAATCCTTTTAAAAAATAAGTTTAAAGCAACATGCATAAAATAAATACGGGGATTATTTTGAACTAAGCTTAACAACGCAATGTTTGCTGTCATAAGTGAAATAAAACGTGACATAAAATTCCTCATTATATTCTTTTTGCATGACAATTTATTGTTCATTGTAAAAACGGTTATATAATCCTCTTCATTTTTCCATTCCTTTATTATTTTAGTTATTATTCTTCGCGGTTCGATGGATTTAAAAGATTATATTGTAATGCTTATAGAACAGGTTTACAATATAAAAATAATGAAGTACTAAGTAAGATTTTTACAAACGTCACTTAATACAATTCACGTTAGAAGCGATATTTATGTCATGTATTTTTTTCATAAAAGTCTTGTCAAAAGAAGTATTCGTTAAATTTTAAAATATTCCAGAATATTTATATTGTTTCTCTCTGAACCGTTATGGGATTGAGATGATCATTAAGATCATCTGTTTCTAGTAGGGTGTGTCAATGGCTAAGCTCAAGCATGTAATCGGTGTAACTCTCACACGACCGGATCAACTGGTTGGCTGATGACTACTGCATCATATACTCTAATCAGTTTTTTCAGACGGTCATCCCCGCTTATAGTTTTCTGGTCAAAATAAAAAGACGCAAACATATGGAAAATAAGTTTTTTTTAAATATATAGAAAATTAATTCGTGTTTTCAAACACGGCTCTTATAACCTTTGACTTTTATGAAAACCTTCGTTTTAGTATAGATTGAAATGATATAGGTATTCAAATAGCATCAAAACTACTAAATATATTTTGCAAGCAGAGGTTATTTCAACAATAAATTCTATCAAGAAAAGTTTAACCTAATATGTCTTTGACTAGCGTGACCCGTGCGAAGTCTTCGCATTATAAATTATTCAACTCAATTTAATAAATCAAAATTGATTGCAGGTATTCAATTCATTTCTAATTTTGCACACTGCTTATTACGTTTTTATTCCATTATGAAGCTCAGATGACAGATCAAACAAATATTTTACTAAAATTGAAATATAGAGGCGCAAGTATCAAAAGCATTGAGCTAAAGCGCCACTTTATTTATACGTGAGTGGATTTGAAATTAAACAAAAATTTTACCGACCGTCAATCATATTGACGTTGAGCCGTTAGATGGCAGCATTGCTGTTTTGTGTATATAATTTTAAATGCAATAATTAATTTTTTAGTTGTGAATGCCGGTAGAGCAAGCAATTATCTATAAAATGATATATAATTTATGTGGAATAGTTGTGAGGTTTTTTCTAAAAAGGGAGAGTAACATCTTAACCTTAGCGTATTAATATATATGATGATGATGATGATATTGGATCTTATTTGGCATATAGTCTACTTTTAATGTTATTTTTTTCAGAAGATGTTACATATTTTAGAGGTTTAGTAGACAAACTGGTCTCAGTAATTGGAGTTGGGAAACAGCTATGAGTTTAATTATAAAAGAAAGTGGAATATCGTCAAAAAAGTCTTCTTGCTCTTTTTGAATGCAGAAATTTCGAAGGTTGGATTTTTGTAACTTGGGAGTCTTGTTAAGAGGCCTAATTACTACATTGCATATTAATGAAGATTAAAGGCACCATTCAATACAAAATAAAGAAAAAAAAATTAGAAACGAAAAAAAACGATGTAATTTTGAACGATATCAAATATTTCTCGATGCTAAAACGCATGATAAGATTCATTACAGTAAGTACAATAAGATTACATTTCACATCCAGAAACTAGTCCCGGCTCGTTATCATACGTTAAATGTTTATCACAGCCTGTCATGAAATGTGACATTGCATAAAGTCAAATCCGAAGACGTTTTGATGTTTGGCGCCCGCTTCCCACTCAAAGTTTTGAGATAAGCGCTCTATGGAAAGTCCTCTGCACAAACAAAGGAGGGATTGCGGTGAGGACGGTGGGAATGGATACACCTACAGTACACGAACATGCCGTGTGTACAGTGCGCTGCAATAATATTTATTTTGATACTCGAGATGCTAAAGTAACGTATGAATGTTTGTTCGGTACCCAGTAACTGGGAGCATATATTTGTGTTGCATTTTATTCGTTTTTTCAGTGAAAAATATTGGGTAATTTTTTACACTTATATTTTGGTATGTCAAAGTATGGTTGGTATATATATAATTAAAAAGCAATTACGAAAACTTACTTTTAAAGTACTATATTAATATTAAAAAAGAAAGAAACTTTGAGAGAATAATCACAAAGAGCGACTGTGAAACGAATTGTTTTTTTTTATACAAACAATTTGTCTATGATACATTCCTCTGAAAAATCAAACACGAAAAGCTCATTTAGAGACTACTCGATTTGCATTGATGTTTCTACGTGCACATGTATGATATGAATATTCCGTTTAAATCAACCAAGTTAGAAATAATATTTCATACCATAAAAATATATTACGGTGTTTCAAAATAATACTAACATATAATGATAAGCACACACGATACATTGCGTACACGGTATGTGTGTGCTTTCAACGCTAACACTCTTCCTTGAAGGACTCTTCATTTGCGGTTTGCGAAAGCTGCGCTTATTTTAATTGAAGCATCTGCTTTAATATAAAAAAGTTTATATGAAAATTTTTTCGCAAACCTATGTACACGAATACTGATTCATGATTAAAAAACGTAATATAATCAACTCGGAAGTTTGTTGGTGAATTTCGTAATTTCAAATTTAGTATTTATTAAAGTAAACTGGCTATTCAGCATTACTGTCACGTGCATAAGTATTATCTTATTTGAATAATTAAATGAAAAGTTATAAAAGTGTTTTGAATACGCAAAAATAAATTGCTGCGCAGCCAGCGAAGCGGTGGCGTAGGCAGCATTCAGAGCTGAGAGGTGGACGCAACAGTAAACTACCGTGACATTCAAATTCTGCGCAAACAAATTTACTTATAGATAAACGTGTTTATTGCAGATTTTTTATACATCACTTCGACTTATTTTTAGAATTTTCTTTCTCAAAAAGAAAACCAAAACTTTTGAGATCACTTACTTGTCCACCTGTCTATTTGAGTGTAATAGTAATTTTTGATAGAAACCATTCGTCGTTAAAACTTTAAGTATTAAAAATGATAGTGATAAAGCGTGTTAACCCGCTTATATCTCAAAAGTTAACATTGAAATGTATGAATATGGAAATTTTAGAAAGATCAAATCAATTATTCGGTTTTCTTCCATTCTCGTGGCAAATTATTTGAAATATCATGTTGAGGGGACTTAAAAACTATTTTGTGCAAAATTTTATGCAGATATTGTTTTAGAGATATTGCTGAAAATATTCATGAAAATCGTGTCACATCCTCCAATGCTCCTTTTTCAAAACTGTTAAACTCAAAATAATTGAAAGAAAAACAGAATTACCAGGAGATTGCCTAAAATTTATTAGAAGTCTATAATGACGATTTTAAATCTCAAAGTTTTAAGATAATATTATAATAGTGAAAAATAATATTGCTGTTTTCAAATAGCTTCATAAAATGCTGTGCATATTTAAAACTTTTATACCATTTTTTTCAAGCGGATCAAAACATCGAAGCTTTATTATTAAAGAAATTGTAAGATGAAATTTAGGTTTAGCAGAAGTTAGGGAATACGAAAGGTGGAGCTTTTTCATACGATCCTCAGAAACATTTTCGGGGTGTGCGAGTACCTGATATGAGGAACCAATTGATTAAGAAGTTTACAAGCTTATGCAGAGAAGAAATTTTTATAGAAACTATTATCCAAAAATATGTGTTTGAGAAAGAGGAAGTCAAGGAAATTTTGAGAGCTGTAGGCTATTAGTAAAAAAGTAATTAAATTAGTTTTAAAATATATCTAGATTTTTCTGTATACCATTTTTCTGTAACCATGAGCAATTGCAGATGGCATAACGTATCATTTATGTTGGCATAATGTACAAGTTAAGTCGACCATTTAAGTTGCGTCCTGTGTTCAGAAATATGATCAAACAATACAAATAAAAGACGCACAGATTTTGAAGATGTTTTCATTTTGTAAAATTGTACGATTTATATAAAATTGAAATTAATATGGGCGTAAAGCATTTTTTAAATATGAAATAACCTGTAAATTATGAGTAGAACTCACATTACTAGATTACATACTTAGATATATACAAAAGTTTAAATATTTAAGGGTACAAAGTGTTCCTTTTCGACTTAATGTTATTCCATGTGAAACTTAATATTATTTTCTACCGTATTAATTCATTGCTTAGTATATATTTCCCATGCGTTAAACTATAGTGAATTTCTAAATAGCTTTAAATTAGCAAAACAAACGCAATTTTTTCATTAATTTTGTTTAAGTAATCTTTGAAAAAAGTAAATTTTATAGGAATTTAATACAAACTCCATCTTAAATCAACTGCAACGATAAATTTGTATTTTAAAACTTATATTTATCACATCGGAGAATGATATGATAGGCAATGTATTTTTATATGTAAATGGTGTGAAATCAAATCAATACTTGTTGATAGTTTAATAGAAATCCTATATAGAATTTTAAAGGTTATATATATAGAAATGTATGTGTATATATATTTTTTTTTTTGCGAAGTGTGTACGGAATTCTCCTATTACTAATTATACTTGTACTTAATAATTGTTTTCCATCATGTAGCATATGATAATCGTAATAGTGCGCTGATTTCAATATTATTATTCAATAAAATCAGTTGAGAACTTTCTTTACTTTGAAACCTTTACAGCGAAGATCTTATCAATCTATTCGTTATTACAACTGTCTTGTCGTGGGCACGTTTTGTGCGGTCGTGCAAAAATATTGTATTACCCTATTCATTATTCAGCTGTTTTGTCGTGCGCACGTTTTGTACTGCCATGCCAAAATATTGTGTCCCCTATTCGTTATTCGAACTGGTTTGTCATGCGCACGTTTTGTGCTGCCACGCCAAAATATTGTATCACCCTATTTGTTATTCCAACTCTCTTGTCGTGGGCAAAAGATTGTATCACCCTATTTGTTATTCCAACTGTCTTGTCGTGCGCATGTTTTGTGCTGTTATGCCAGAATATTGTGTCAACCAATTCGTTATTCCAACTAAGATTTTTTTTAAACATTTTGCAATAATAATCACTAATTAAAGAATTTGTGAGTGGTGTCAATAATTACTTTTATTTTCCGTTTTTTTTAACATTATTAACATTTAATTAATTTTATTTTACATCAATTATTTTAATATCTCACCGTACTCGAATTTATAAAAATAAATTTAATTCATTTTTATAAATTTGAGTACGGTGAGATATTAAAATAATTGATGTTAAAAATTTTTGAGAAACTTGCAATTTCAAAAGATTATGTCTTGTAGTGAAACAGCCGTTTACTAAAATGTAACTTTTTCGGCTTCTTTTAAATACAATATCGCAATAAATAACCCAAGTTCGTTACGAGTATACGTTCCGTGCACATTTGTATACATGTAAGTATTTAAGGATACATAATAATTCAATTAAACTGTTTGCAAATATGTAAGAGAATATAGCATACAAATCTTGTTAAGATTTTGTACCGCTTCCGTACCCGTGAGTTAAAAACCTTCCTAGTTCGTGGAAAACTTGAAACAGTTGCACTTATTTTGTTAAAAACCAGCTTGCCTCTGCGGTTTCATCCACATGGAATTATGTTGATTATATGTATAATTACTTTTAAAGTAGGTTATCATTGCTTCCCCCCACTCCCGATCCTAAGTGCTCCGCTCTATTCGCCAAACGGCACGACATATTTTTTATCGGTGTCGGATTATCTTCTTTTGATATAAGCGTTCAAATTAGTACATACCTTCCATCATATTCTAGAAAGAAATGGCTCAATCATTTCTTTTTCCTATGGAAGGCATTGATTTACATTAAAAAAATGTTATGTGAAGTCTAATTCATTTAAAATAAAACTTATTTATTCTGGGTTCAGTTTTGCTTGCGCCATGCACTCGTGAATTGTCATTAAAGTGATGTGTGTTTCGTCACGTATGATGACTGTGTACTTAGCTGTACTAATACAATTCAGTCATTGATTTACTAATACAATTCAGTCATACTCCAATTTATTTTAGTCACTAATAGTAGTTCGACCGCTTGATTCCAACGTGATTGTTTATATCACGTATGTCAATTAGGAAACTAAGCTGTTAAAAGAAATATAAACATTTAAAAATATTGTACGGTAAATATTCCCAATCGTAAAATTATCGTCAATTTCTCATAAAATATTATATTCAAAATCATGACTATAGTTTTTCAATGGATATTAGCCAAACTTCTGGTGCGGCTATTTTCAAAATTTTTATTTTAGCTGTTTCAGATATGAAAGAAGCAATAGGATCTTGTGTGAAATTTCAGTAATATCTCTGCAACCACCTTATGTAAAAATGTAAAAAAAATATTTTGTGATCGTAAAAGCTTGATCGTTCAATTTATATTCCAAACGACATGTAAAAAAAGTTGAGCGTTTATTTCATTTTGTCCCTCTAAAATTAATAAATGAATATTTTTGAATGCCAGCAATATTTTAAAAATATACCTAGAATAAGCCTACATATAGTTCTGGAAGAATAAAGTTTTACAGGGCCGAACAAAACAACTTTTGTACGAGGTGTCTATCGCAAACTTGTCGAATTATGTTTAATATATTTGTGTAGAGATTATGAAAAATATTGAAAATTGGGCCTCTTCATGCTATGTATGGCAAGTGGACGGCAAGAGCTATTTATTCTTTAAAATTATGTTTGAAAATATGCTGACGTTGAACTGAGGTCGTAAAACCTTAGTTCACTGTCAGCGAGAAGGTACTGATAAGGATTGCAATACTTGCCTTTGTTCATTGTAATATCCTATATTAAACCGTGGCTTTGATAAGTTTAGCATTAAGAAATTAACAAGTCTATTTTAAAAGCAGCTTTGAACAATTTCTGCCAACATTAGTGGTATTTGTGTCCTGAAATTGTTCTCTTAGCTCTTTTCAATGACAAAATTAATGGCCAATGGAATGTGAAAATGGTTTTCTATTTAGAATGAGAGAAATCACATTACGTTGGAAAGAGATACAACCATGTCCCTTTGCAACGTCGTGTGATTATATGATAAACTTATATTTTAATTTTGGTTTCAGAAAAATCTTTGGACGACTTTGAATAGAAAATAACATGACCTTACTTTTACGTCCGAAGCTTGGTGAGTGTTTTGCAAGCCAGAATTTCTTTGTGGAGGGAAAATACTATCTATTTGGAAGTCCAGAGAAACTTGTCATCCATAAATGCTATACACGATACTGGAGAAAGACTAGTTGAACTGACACAATATTCGCATGAATTGATTACCGTAGAGGAAGAGCAGAAACAATTTCTGCTACGTTACGTGTAACAACACAAAAAGCTCTGTCCCAAATGTAAAAAAACGACTTTAAAAGAAGCTATCCGTAATTAATTGGTATTTTTTAAAACAGTATAAATTGATTTTAATAAAAACAATTAATAATTTAATGCTCCCTAATATTTATTAAACTATTTAATTCACTTATTTGTACAGTCCTGAATTTATCAAATGTTTTCAAATAAATTCCTAAGCAAAACTTGAAAGATGATTCGGCATGGTTTCTTATCATCATAAAAATTTTACATTAACTATGTTGAATCTAAAATTTACTACTTAAATCTTTTTGAATTACTATGTTTCAGTGATACAAAAGGATTTGTGTATCTTTTTATCTATACGTATAAACCTACAGTCATACTTGTTTGCTAATATTTTAGGGCTCTCAAAATGTACTTGACTTTCTCTTTCTCAAATATGAAAATACATATTATATAATAGTTTCTAAAAACATGTCTTCCCTGCATAAGCTACTAAATTTCCCAATGGATTGTTTCCTGATCACCTAACCTATCACCGTACCTGTCAGGTACGCGCCTTCTCTATAAATGTTTCTAAGAATAATACGAACAAGCCCCACCTTTCGTAATCCATAACTTCTGCTGATCCTTAATTTCGTCTTAAAATTTCGTTAATTCTGTGGTGATCTCAGCTCCGAATGCTGGCTACGTCACCGCTTCATTGGCTATGCAGCAATTTATTTTCAAATATTCAAAACCTTGTAATATATTTATATATATATACAATACATACATTTAAGACAAATACTCAGGTATATGATATTGCTGAGTATTCAGTTTACAATAATAAATGCCAAGTTTGAAGTTGAATTGAACGAAATTGAATCTTCAACTTCCGCATTAATTTTATTACGCGTTTTAATTATGAACACAAATATTACCAATTTCACATAAAATATAGATGTATAGTGTCTTATAGATATTGTAGAGATACACGGTTTGTTCTTACATTATTTTGTCCGTAAAGGTTTATGCAACGTCATTCAAGAAATCAATCAGGATACCTTGCATAATTATTCTGAATTAATATTGTTAAAATTCAGTTCAGTATTTAAACAAAATTATTCAAGAAAAAAGAAATATCAATTTGCATTTAAATGTTTCTGGTTTTAACTAATTATGATTTTCGCACTTAAATATATCGTATCTAAATCAACTTTTGTTTTTAAAACCGACACAGCGCAGTATTTGTGTACATGGTAGTTTATGAAAATCTTTTAATATGAACTTTTTAGGTTAAAGCAGATGCTTTAATTAAAAGCAAATGCGGCTTTCGTAAACTGCAAATGAAGAGTCCTTCAAGGAAACAGTGTTAATATTGAAAGCACATACGCTACTGTGTACGCAATGTTAACGGTATCGTGTGTACTTATCATTATTCGTTAGTTTTCCTTTGAAATATTTTTAGGACGTAATACATTTTTACGGCACGAAATATTATTTCTAACGTGGTGGATTAAAAAAAAATTTGTTTCACAGTCGCTCTTTGTGATTATTGTCTCAATGTCTCTTTCTATTTTAAAATTAATATTGTCCTTTAAGAGTAAGTTTTCGTAGTTGTTTTTTTAATAATATATATATATATATATATATATATATATATATATATATATATATATATATATATATATAGCAGCTTGATGATAAAAACTGGTATTTGATTAAATTCCCAAAGGACATGAACAATTCAAAGGAAATGTTACAATGAAAATTTGATAGTGCTATCCCTCTAAAGAAATGAAATGATTTGATCAAATACCTTTACTGTTTTAGTGAAAAGATGAAATAAATAAATCAGGACTTGCAAAGCACTATGTCTCGCTTGTTGCTCACCCTTCTCGACATCATCACTCCCCTACGGCGTCCGACACACCAGTTTCGACGCACATAGCAGTGGCTAAACATGAGTGCGCATGCCTGACGTACCACCATACGAAAAAATATTATACTATGTGGATCAAAAAGCAGTTCAATAAATAGAATTAAAACAAACATTTTCTTTCATTGCAATGCATGCCGGATATTCGAAATAAATATATTATCGCATTAAATTGAAAACCACGGAAAAGAAGCCGCGGGAAACAGCTCGTAACAAATATTTAAAAAAAAATAAATAATTTAAAAAAAAAGAAGAATTTTGAAGAAGATCTCTTCTTTTCAAAAAGTTGTTTTAAAAGTTATTGCTTTTGAAATTAACCATGTTAGAATGACTTCTGAAATCGATAACAAAAAACACAAAACAAACATTAAGGCAAAGTTAAAGTAAAAATTGGACAAACATTTAAATTTGTATTTATTTTAGATAGAAGAATAGAAATGCAAAAAATATAGAAACGAGAACACACGGAATCAGACAATATTTTTTACTGTACATATGTATTTCCGC
This sequence comes from Druceiella hillmani, assembly GCA_039881145.1. Lineage (NCBI taxonomy): Eukaryota > Metazoa > Arthropoda > Insecta > Lepidoptera > Hepialidae > Druceiella > Druceiella hillmani. The sequence continues at coordinate 1,537,215 of JAYKKI010000140.1, read as the reverse complement.
GTTAGGACATATTTGATCGTTTCAAATTAAATCGTTTTTTTTTGTTAGTAATATTTTTTCTTTATTTTATATTGAATGGTGCTTTTCATTTTCATTAATATTCATTCAAATTATTAAGCCTCTTAAAAAGACTCCTAAATTACAAAAATCTAATCTTAATTATTTAGCAAACCGTTGTATTTTATTGACAAAAATTATAGTCCATTCAAAGAGAGCAAGAAGAGTTTTTAACGATTTCCCACTTGATTTTGCGGAATTTGTTTTAGCCCCGTTTAGGGCTTACATGAGCACCTTCCTAAAACTGTTTGTTCGCGTCAAATAGGGCTACACGCGAACATATAAAAATTGTATAATTTCAATTCAAAGGCATTATGCGAGCAGATGTTGTCTCGTCCAAAGCCGAAAGTGTAGTATTCGGTAGAAAAGAACTTCATTACGTTAAGCCACTATTTTAAACCCTTTTAAATTTAATTTCTTGTTTTGAGTTAAGGAACTATATATTATGTGTGTCTTTCAAGCTGCAACGTCAAATTGACAACATTGCCACAATAATAGGATTAATTCAAACTGTTACGGTGCATTATAAATTAAGGCGCTATTTTTAAGTCTGAAATCCGTATAATAAAAGCATAGGTTTTCGTCGGTTTTTCTAGATAAAGTGGTAAGGCTAACTAAATGAATTAAGAAAAATCAAAGATATGTTCAGATTGTGGTACTGAAGATTTATGATTCTGGAAAGTGTTAAACCCGTAGCTGTTTCCCGACTCCAAGTGTTGAGACTGGTTTATCGATTAAATCTCTAAAATATGTGCTATTTCGTTTTGACCGGGCCGCCACCAAATTAGAAACAGGGATGACAGTCTCGAAAAAGAATTAGAATAGGGGATGCAGAAGTCATCAGCCGATCAGTTGATGTGGTTATATGAGAGTTACCCCATCTACTAAGTGCCGTCACATGTTGAGGGTTGTTATTGATCGAACCTACTAGAAACAGATGGTCTTAATGATCATGAAATTATCCTAGGTCAGCTCAGAGAAAAATAACATGGATATTCTGGAATATTTTAAATATTCACGAATACGGGATATTTAAATAATATTTTTTTCTCACGTGAATTAGATTAAGTAATGCTAGTAAAAGCCTTTAGTTATTACTTGATTATTTTTATATTTCAACCTTCTTTATAAGCATTACAATATAAGCTTTTAAATCCATCTAGCCATAAAGAATAAAAACTGAAATAATGGAGGAAAGGAAAAATAAAGCGGATTATATAACCGTTTTTACATTGAACAATAAATTGTCACGCAAAACGAATGTAATAAAGAATTTTATATCACGTTTTATTTCATCCATGACCACAAACGGTGCGTTGTTAAGCTTACTTCAAATATAATCCCCGTTTTTATTTTACGCATGTTATTTTAAATTTATTTAAACTGTTTTTAAATTCTACTTTCTAAAAGCTTGTATACATCTTGAAGTCTTGAATTATATATTTTAATTTTAATATAATTTAACATGTATAATGAAAAAATCATTTATCTATATCGTAATATACTTTGTATTTGGATAAATTTGGGCATAATTGTTTTTACTTTCTGTTAAAGTCCGCATATAGTTTATATTGTGGGAATAAAAAAGGGGTGTTTGAAAATAATTTTATTTCGGAATAATTTTTTCGTTAAAGATAAACTGGTATGTATATATATATATATATATATATATATATGAAAATCGAGAAACAAAAATAAAATTTTTGTAATAGTCTCAAATGGAATTGGCACCTCTGTCAAATTATGTCTGGATGTCAGCATGAACTTTACTTATGGATTTCTGTAAGCATTTAAGTAATATCAGAAAGACTTGAATTCAAATATTTCGAAATTTTGCTTCAGTTAAATTTGAGAAATAAAAATGTTCGTCTGTATTATTTTTTAGAAACGGCGAATAGTTGAGGAAGAAATGGTAGAACAGAAAAATAACTAAAATAACGAAAACCTCACATTAACATTCATTCTTTTTCCTCTACTCTGCAGAGTCAATCATTTTCCTCTTCGATACTACGTGGAAGGGTGAAAAAAAGGCTTATGCTTTGGAAATGTGGTATTGAAGAAAAATGGTTAAAGTATCATGAACTATGTTTCGTACTAATGAGTGTATACGCCGAGAACTTTGTATAAAGCAGCGTTTGTCCAATATTTTATAGACTCATATCATGTAATTCTTCGGATACGCATCACGGTATACCAATAATAGCAATGTACTCTTCATGGTACAGATCAGAATGGAAGTCAAACTACTGAACTGTGGCGCATTAGTCACCTGCAAGACACATTTGACACGTCGACAGCGACCACTCTGCAGAGAGTGTACTGACTAAGAAAAATGCCCATTAATTGAAATACGGCTGCTTTTTTTAAAATACTGGCTTACCTAATGAGTAACGTTTTATATGGGTATTGAAATCGTAATTAATTGCGGATTTGGACAAAAATATAGGTTATAATGTTAAAATTTGTAAACCATCTTTAATGACCTGTTAGCTAATACTATGATAAGTTAAATATCTTTTCCCTCTGTTAAATGAGATAATTTTTTTTGGACATCAATAGGTGCAATGATTTCTTATAAAATGCTTGTTTAAAACAATAAACAAACATTAAACAACAGAATAGCAAAAGTAGAAGTATTTTATGTCTACGAGTATTATGTCTACCTTTATGAACACTTTTAGCATTTTATATACTAACGTGTTAAACAAAGTAACCTACCCTAGGTTACTTTGTTCATAAGTTTGTGACACTCACAAGCGGATCTAATTGTCTATCGGTATTTACCCGACTCTTTGGAATTTTACCCGTGTCATATTTTGATTTCAGTTTTATTACATAATTTTTTTTCATAAATTGTCGATTCATATTCAAAGTTATTGTTCAATAGTTTTTAAGATAATTTAGAGGAACAGGTGTTGCAAAAAATGTGTAAACTAAAACAGTAAGAACTGACCCGTATTTATATATATGAAGTTTATCCCATTTCTACCGATTAAATTCTTTGCCAAATCGTAGAATTGCCTTTTATGCATCGGACAGCGTATACCGAAACCCATTCCGAGACTACGTGTCATTTTAATTCACGCATATAAGAAGACGGTTCAAGTGTCCGATATGTAGCGAGCGCACCCATTGAAGCACATGTCACAGTACTTATCTTGGGACCATCTTCGCATATGCGTGTGTAACTTAATAGTGAGGGGTAAAGTACAGTGAGACGAAATTTCAACACTATTAAAAAATTTGACTTGTATATTTGAAATATTGAATACATTTGGCATTCATTTTGTAGAAATTTATTATTCATAATTAAATGAAACTAGGTGATGCGATATTATTTCTACTTTATTTAAATTCTTTACCACTAGTGGTAATAAAGTAGAAATAATATCCCATCACTTAGTTTCATTTAATTGTGGTTATTTGAAATTGTTTAATAAATAAAACATATTAGATTATTATCAGGGTTACTAGAATTATTTTGCGGCATCCATGTGTATTATAAGGCACCAAATATATCAAGGCTTTGTATAAGATGTAATACTCTCCTTCATGAGAAATTAATTCAGTTACTTGTTCTCCGTATCAGTTAAGTTTTAAGTTGAAGCAAATACAAAAACATTACTTTCGTTATTTTAAAAATTACGGCTACCTTTCTCACAGGTGTCTCTTGCTTTTCATTTTGGGCATGATTGAATATAACTAACCTCTGCAAGCAAGAAGAGAGTTGTTACTAGCAGCCCCGCATTTATTAGAAATATTGTCAGGTTACATTAACGACCCATCAGTTCTGTAATTATAGATTTTTAATTTACTACTCAACTTACATATGTATTTTGTATGCACACGTTATGTCCGTACATGTCGAGTGTGACTTGTTTCTAACCTTTGAGTATATTAAGTCCGTATAAACAGTGTTATGTCAGCAACGCGAGTTGAAACTCGCGGAATAAATATTCAGTCCTTCCGTCCTTCCTTTTTCAAATGGCTTCAATTTTCTGTGCATTGAAGATATTTACATGCTAATTCTGCAGTTGTATTATATATATGGCTAATAAAATTATACATTGTTCTTTTTAATTGTATTAATAATTATTACACACAATATTTTCCAATATGTACATGATACTAACAAAAATATGTGACCATATTAGTTCGACTCTGTCTATTTTACGATGCTCTTAGAGTAATCTAAAAGATTGGCACCAGTTTTTTGGTTATTTAGGCAATTGAGCTTTTAACACGAATTATTATTTAATATCACAGTTAATACATTATTTTTTTCTTACATATAGGCGATTATGTTCATAATTTACTCACCTTCGGAATTTACTTTGCGAATCTTATTAGATATAGATAATTGTTTTAAGGTCACCTTGTAGATTTTGTTTAAATGTAATGGTTGATACGTTTAGCCAACTTTTTTCACATCGGTTTCTGGAAATTTAATTTTTAATTGTAAATACTTTAACGATCTTAACATCTCTGACATAGTTGACACTATTTTATAAAATCTGGGTGGCTCTTTTTTCCCTAAGTTAAAAGGAAAATTGGAACCCCTTGAACTTGCATGTCGCCTGTATTTCCGTCTCGGCCGCTCTCTAAGAAATAGTTTGAAGCAGAAATTTGAAATTTGGCACAGCCATAAAATGTAACGCGAAACCACACACATTAGCTAAAACTTGAAGTATTAATTTGTAAATTTTAAGCAGGGAAAATAAAAGTACTCGAGGAAAGCACCTTAATTTTTTTTAGTTTCTTATATAGAGTGAGATATCGTTTGAAAGGGATAGTTAAAATTGTCTCATGAATATATTTTTTATATTAATTTTTTTAATATTTAGTATCGCGTCTTTAGAGTTGTACTAACAAATACGCAAAGCAATGTTTCCCCCGTTTTGGAAACAACTCAATCAAAAATTATAAAAAAAATCTGGACTTTAGAAGCCCACACTGATTGTAAGAAAATTATAGCGATAAATTGTACGTGTCATAATTATTTTAAATATTTCCCATGTTTTGACACTTACGTAAGATGCAACAGGCAATATATTTACATTTCTCTGTTATCAAAGCCGATTTAGTAAGAAACCATGTAACGAAGGGATTTAAAAGTTTGTATATAATATATCTTATTAATCCTCATATTTTGCTCATATTTTATATTACAAATTTTTTAAAAATATTCGCATAAGAAATAAGTCTAAAAATATTATTTTCTCGTTTTATATATCATGTCGATAATCATTTGAAAAGGTTTGTTGCGAGGAGACATAAATATTTTTTTTTCACTTTGTTCTTTCATGTTTTTTGAAGTCATCCGTCTGTCCTGTAGCTTTATGTTTAGCATACTTTGGTCCATGTTGCATTGGCAAATTATAAGTTTTTGGTAGTTTTTGCTCGTAGCAGGTCAAGATTGACATCTATAAGTAAGGCTTGTGCACTTTAATGTTTATAAAAATCGAATTATGAGCGGAATAGGTTATTTATTTTTATTCATTTCTACATTTGAATAGAAAGGAGTATGGATAGCATGCACAAATATGCGTGTCCTTGTTTTTATATTTACATACGGAATATCCACAACATCGGCGATATTTTGAAATATAAACTATACAGCTGATAGTTCAGTTAAAATCATAATTAGTTATGTCGCATTATCTATTGTAGATTAATAGTCGGTCAGTACACATGACATGCAACCAAACGATTTCCACGAATAGATATCCATGGATATTTAGGGGGCAGTAGATCTTGCCTCGTATAAGTTAACATGTTCAAAATTATTGTATATTGAAATGGATTTTGGTAAAAAATAAATACCCATTAGACCAAATATGTTGCCTAAGTGAATAAGACAATATTGACTTTTTTAGTATGAAACATACTTTATTACATAAAATTTATATTGTTGCTTATAACCGTAATTCAGCCTTCATCAAAATGTTTTTCTTACCAGTAAAGCGGAAATTTGTATGATTATTTGTTTGTTTGTCTTTCTTTTACACTTAGACGATCGTACTGACTATAATAAAATTTTGTATGTAGATAATACATATACTTGTTAAAAAATAGGCTACGTATAATCACGCCACATTTTACAGTGGTTGAGCAGTGAACGTAAATCGTATAAAATTGTGACTGTGTACGGATAATAGAATGCGTTCCTTTTAATTTAATTTTTAAAAGCAATGGAACATATATCGTTTAATATGTCATATTCATGGGTTTCTTATTCAATTAAATTTTATCCTAAACTACCATAGAAAAACTCACGCAGCCCTTCGCAATGTTAAAAGTCGAAAGTCATCCTGGTAAATTATGATCAAATGGTACTTATCATGTAACAACTTAGTTGGCCTGATTGAAATCCACACCTATTTCTTCCAAAAAGAAGTTTCTTTTTACATATTTTAATACCAAGTACGCGAAGCCGTCGTCTACAAATAGTAGATATATAAACGTGACAAGTTATTGAACAACCAACCAGCATTTTGAAGTTATTCCTGGACAGAAAGTAATAGTAACTGCGTTGCTCTGGAGCGCAACATCGACTTGCATTTGCGATGGAGTCTCAAAAATGACTTTTAATATCAGTAAATACTCACTCGTAGTATAAGGGTTGTTTATTTATTGAGGTATGGACCTCCAAGAAAAGTAAACTTTGTACCATATAATTAATTAAAAAAGTTTTATCACTTTTAAACTACAGATGACTGTACCCGAAACAGGTTGGGGCGATATCAATTTTATGCCTTTCGCTATACGAAAGGGAGAAGAGCACATTTGATTTTATCGCACTATTTCATTATCGATATTAAAACTTATCTTAAAATTTAATGCGTGATAAAATCGAAATCGAAACATCGATTGAAGTAATGAATAATGAAGGTTCTGAAGGTTACAACCTGCACGGGTCATGATTCATTCTTGTATGAATTTTATAAAAGTGGGCATCATGACTCTCGTCGAAAAGCTTGCCCTTTCAAGAAATATCTGCATAAAAATGTTACTTTAACTCAGGAAGCGGTTTATAAATCTACAAACATTCAGTGGAAACCTTTATAGTGGAAATATTGAACGACTCTAAAAGTTTTAATGAAAGTGACAAAGTTTAATATTTTTTTTTGAATTTACCCTTCTGGATACCGAATGAGAGTTTCCGGAATATTAAGCGGTTTTGGATAACCATTGATGTAACAATATGAGTGCATTATGAGTCTAAACATATTTTGGAAAGTTGTTACGGAGGAGAAGAGTTTTAGAAAGGATGCATATTTTTTGTAAATCCTAAAGGATGAGTCGATCAAAGTTTGATTATAGCGCCATCAAAGTATGCGAAACCAACCAAAAATAGGTGAAAATATTATTTTATTTGTAAGTTTTTCGATGAATAGACATGTGTCCAAATTATATTCGGAATATTTGTATATATCAATATTTATATAAAAAAGTTACATATTTATATTTTTAAGTCTCATATTTTTCTTTCTTTTTGTGATTATATTCATAAATAAATCTTTAATAAAAATAGAACATAATGATTAAATCACAATTAAATAAAACTACGTGATGTAGTAATCGCAAAGATTGATCTTTGCTAATATCCCTCCTGAAGATGTTGTAATACAACGAAACCTAGGTCGTGGTAAAGAAATTAAAGAAAGTAGAAATAATACTACATCACGTAGTTTCATTTAATAGTGAATAATGAATTTCTACAAAATTAACGTCAAATATATTCAATAATGATTAAATGTTGAAGGAAGATTAAATCAATGATTACATTCGCATTGAGTTTACTTAATTATTAATTAAACGGAGTAAACTTTTGTTAAAAGGATGTTACTATGAGGATTATATCGAATAATGTCATATCATATTTAATATCAATAGTTTAATTGAAATCAAATTGATTGGTTACTGATTAAATAATGACATTGAAAACAAACATTTTTTGTTGTCACTGTCTATGTGATTACTATTTCTTCGCTTTCATTCTTCCCGAAGGTGCTCTTTAAATTTATTCAACAGAAAAATATCAGGAAAATTCAGTACAAATAAAAAAATTATTCAAGAAATTTTTAAAGAAAATAATGTAATTTAAAAATTTTTAATAAAACATCTTTATAAAATAAAAAAAATGTAAGAACTATAGAAAAAGAAAAACGCCGTAAAAACATAAAATTTTAAGAAAGTGTAGGGATATATACATTAGAATCATTAAGACAATTTAGTTGCTACTTATTTATATATTTATTCACTAACTTACGGTTATAGAGACATTACAGTCTTTACCCTTATACGTTCCAATAATAATAGCAGTACAATTAAATAAATTCAATAACATTACAACACATAATGACGACACAATACAATAAGTTTATTCTCGCTTATTATAAACACATAATAACGCAGTAAAACAATTCTTTATGGTTGCTAGATGACGGTGAAACGGTGAAAATTCTGAAACACTGTAGTAACAAAAAACGTTAAAAATAATGTAATATACACCAATAACGTCATTCTAGAAAATTATGTCATTCAAAAAGTTTTATGTGATTGCCATTTTCTCATCTTCATTCTTCCCAAAACTGTTAATTAAATTAATTAAAGGGCAAACAATTCTGAATAAGCCAGTAAACCCCTAAAACTTTCTAAAATGATTTAGGAGCTACGTATACCAATAACATTATCCTAGAAAATGATTTAATACAAAAAGTTCCTTTCCTCTTTTTCTTCTTGTCTTTTGCTTGATTTAATTCAACATTGATAAATATGTATTAAACAATTTTTGGTTTAATAGCTGTACATTTTGAAGTAAATATCACGCGGGTGACATTGTACATATAGAAATATTATAACATGGAAATTAAAAGGTTACTTACCACATAAATGATAACTCTGTTAAAATTTTGAATGACAATACATAGTAGTAAAACGAGTAAGTGTTCCATGAAGAAAGTCTTGCAGTTTTCAAGATAAGTATTATTTTAGTTGAACTTTCTTGCTTATCTAAATAATTAAAGTTAAACTTGTGTGGACTTTTAAAGGTTTGTCGTATAATTTTGTCTCCGGACTGCAATGTGTTTGTCTGATCCCATAATTTACTACGAGAAAGGCCAATTATCTTAAGTGCTTTCTACTTGTCGGCACAGTTTTAGTACGATCAAATCTAGTATTAGAATTTTGGTTATGGCACTTGCGCGTAATGGAAAATTACTTCACTCATCGCCTCTTGTTTTGAAGTATATGTACATTTACGTTTTTACTACAGTTTGTAGATTGCGAGATAGAGTACTTATATATCATAAACTAAATAGATTTAGGTTTGAGTTCTTTGCAGACTACAAAAATATTACATATTACATTTGATCACAAATAAAATGGTTAGAAATTCTCGATCGGTTTCTACTTTCAAATCTACATCTTTTATATAATCTTCTCACTCCTTTATTTTTCCGATTCAAATTCCGAAACTTTTCAGCTTATGATTAGGTTTTGAAAACAAAACAACTCAGAACCGAATTGCTCGGAGAACCATTTACTGTATAAAGAACAAAACTATGGAATAAATTAAATGGAAATATACAAGGTGCGCCCTTAAGTTCAAATCTCGTCTGAAATCGCATTATATAAAATACTCTGCGGATCGAATGCCTCATTTGTTTGTTTACTTCCCTATTCCTGATGTGTCGATGGGACCGTCTCATTTAGTTTCATATTATTTTAATTTATACCTGTGATTTCCACCTATGTATTTTTCTCCAGTCGTAACAATTCTGCGATTTCTATATTTAGTTCTATACATTTCAGTAAAATTTAATTGAAAATGTGTTATTTTATGCGTTTGATCTCTGAGTCTCTGAAGTCTCAGCAAATAAAATAATTTTTATAAATACTAAGCGCGGCCTTTTTATCATTACATATATTTCCGCTAACAGTTTTTATAGTATTTAATGCCTAATGCCTTAATTACTTTTACTTATCCTGAAAAAAAATTATTGTATTTTTCTCAGGGTACAGTATTATATGGAAAAATCATCTTTTATCTGCAGCTTCACTCACGTGGTATATAACAAGATCCACTCCCTATCTCTTCCCCTGATACACATGCGGGAATGCTCCATCCATCAGAATTCCTCGTCCATTTGAAATATCTAGGCAACGGGGAAATTAAGGAAAGGATGAACGATTATCTTCAAAAGTACTGAACTATAAATGATAAGTGTAGAATGGGAAAAGAAGTTTTGAAGCTAAATTTATATACTTGCCAAAAGTCAAATTAATTTACATAAATATTTTGCAATAAAATATCATGAATATGATGTTCAGCAACGAGGCGGTGTTCGATAACGATATGATACTTTTATTCATCATTAAACTGCTTATTGTTAAATACCTATCGCCACTTAGTAAATATTGTCACGAACTATTCTCATAGAGTTGGTAGTGCGGACATAATTTTTTTTAACGTTTTTGCTCTATACTCTCATTCATATTATAATTATATGTGGTCTATTTTTTAATCTAGAATGATATTTACGTAAAATTTTATTGAAATCCTTTGGGGTGATCACGCTTGAAATAGAGAAAAACAAAAAAATGTATTGGCAAGGAAAATCTTGTATTTTCTTATATTTGTAGAGATCTGTTACATTTATATCATTTTTAGTATATAAACTTAGTCCTTAAGCATTTGAATTAAAAAATAGTTTGAAGTTTGTTTTCATACAAAACCACAAAATCTAAATATTGTTAATTTTTTTTATTCAATTGCTTAATCCTTACTATAGATTCAGATATAAACTAATTTAGCGTCTGATTTATCATTTTAGTTACATTTATTAATTAATTATATTATTATTTTTAATATTATTGCTCTCGTTTTCATTTCTGCAAGTTACCAAATAAAAGTCTATTGCAATCACGCGCGGTGTTTTGTTAGGTTACGGACCCAGACCCACTACTGCAAAAATATCTTACTTTAAAATATTAACATCTCGTTGTGAAAGGGTTATTAATTATATTGTGCATATCCCGAAAATGAAGGGGGAGGGGTGAAAATATGTTGAGAGTGCGTTTGCGACCGATTTTTTTTAATTTAGAAAACATCGTCATCACGAAGATTGAAGACGCTATCGCCGCTGACAATAATCCCATTGAAGTTCAAAAAGCAAAAACAAAGCTTATTATAAGCCTTGATTCCTTTTCTTTAGGTGCATATAAAAAAATAGAAGGACTTTTCGTAGTGTATAAAAGAAGCTAAAAGCTTTTCACTGAGTTATTGAGAGATTTGATTTGAATTCGTCTGAATTGCAGTGAGACAATGACAACGTATGTTACTCAACTAATGGATACAGTGCAAAAATTAAAACAAAACTGGTTTCGAAACAAGTGACAGTTGGATTAGTTCTTTGCTTTTAGCATGATAACCACATAAATTTTTGCTTGTGATCATGGCCATTGAACATTCGGTAATAACCATTTCTGTTGACGTCATGGAAAAGAAGTTTCTAGACAAGAGCTCAAATCGAGATAATGGCAGTAATAAATCAGAAAGTGCGTTCTTAGCAAAAAGTTAGCAGTGTTATAGAAACGATGATAAAGTTGGTAAAACCGTATAAATGCCATTTTGACCTGTCAACGTCAAAACAGTCAAATTGTATTGATGTAAACGCATTGGTCATTAAAAAAATAAATGTCCACTACTGTAAAAATTATCAGTTAATGCATGCAGTGCCGTATTTCTAAACGGAAAATTTGATCGAAATAATCGGTAATAATACAAAATTTATGTGCATAGGGGAACATGAACAAAGTAGTATTTGTAGAAATGTTTGAATAAAAATTAACTTAAAATAACTTTTTCAGAGTTTTCGGAGCTAGTGTACGTTTGAAAAAATAAAGGAGAGGTAGGGAAAACATATTGCAAGCTGAAGCTTAATTTCACAAAGTCCTATTAAAGACTCAAAAAATAAAAAAAATAAAAAAAAAGGTCTTAAATATATAAATCGTCGTTTAATCAAACTATTGCATGTGGAATGTGATAAGATATTTTCGTTCCTAGTTTCGCAGTGAACATTTTCAGTTATAATCAAATATCAAACATGAATTTCAGGGAATAATTTTCGCGATAAAATTTAGGCATTTTGATAGATGTCGTACTGATGTTCGGAGAGATGTTTGTTTTATTTTTACTTTATATTAATACACGAAAATGCATTTCCCTCTTTTTTATTTATTTCATTTGCTGACGTCATTCATATTACCTGAGAAAGTTCACATATGGTCATTGGTTCTAAAGGTCGCTTACGATAATTAAGAAGGTATTCTTAATTTCGTATAATTTTGTAATATATCGAAAACTTAGGAAGCTGTCAAATTTCAAATAAATTTTCTCACATTTTTTATTTGTTTATCTCAATTTCCAACTTTTTTCATGTTTCGTATTGTATTTTTTTATTTGAAAATATCCATTTTTATTTGTATGTTGAGAACTTAATTGGGAGTAAATATTGATTAGATCGAAAAAAACTACGGCAAATGATTTGCTGTGTAAATATTAATATTACAAAAAAACTTCGTTACCTATATTTCTTTTATGATTTGAAATATCAGTGGGTTTTTTAACTACTAAAAGAAGGCTAGGTCTAATTTTTATTTCAATTATATAAACGAAGACAACAAAAATTTTACTTTATTTTTAATATGAGACAGATAGAAAAATCAAGTTTCATTTATTTCTTCAAAACTGATGCTGTTAAAATTATAAGTAATTCAATAAAATTATTATTAACGTAATTAGCAAATGTTCTACACTTTGTCTGTTCTACTTCCACTAAGAAATTCTTTTTTTCCAGCCAAAAACTTTAATAAAGTTAAACGGTAACGGACTGCCGGAACATGTTGTCGTCGGTGTTTAGATTAAGATTTAGTATCATTTGAAACGATTTAATATCCGGCTGGACCGATACGATCTCTGGAATCAAGCCAGCGTCCGATGGAAACGTCGATTGGCTGCCGCGAGTGTTATACGAGGGTGGTGTTTAGTGTAGCGCTGTCGCTAAAATGAAGAGAGGTCTATAATACATTTCCTCCGTTGTGGGTAATAACCGACTCCTTAGGGATAGGATTTGAAACTATTAAATTATTGTAAACACTGTATAAAATTGGTTTCCACGAAGGATGAATTTTTAACGTGGCACAAAACTAGGTATTTAAATATAATATCTTCCCCTTTTCTTCAAAGTCACTGACTATGTTAATTATACATAACAAACAGCGCAAATACGTTAAAATTTTCGAATGCCATAATGGAAAGATTCTTTTAATTAACACCTCAGAGAGCGCCTCAGAGTATTTTTCAATCACTTGAAAAAATCCCTAAATTCAGTATAAAGATTTCACGTTTTAACATTTCGTTTAAGTTGTCCATAAATATGACAGCAAAACATTAACTATTTCGCACAGTTTAGAAGTATTCTCGTAAAATCATGTTTAATTGGATTGTGTATAATGTTTTCCAAATTTTACTACCATTAAAATAAATTTTAAAATCATTTCAGAAATTATCACATGTTTAATATATTAGTGCAAATCAAGTACAATTATAAGGGGAGACTATTTTATTTTTCACCTGACTTCTGTATCCAAAGGAGGCCATTGTGTTTATTACTCCACGAATGTAAGTATGTATGTGGGTGTATTATTACGTTTGGCTGATTCATGTAGGCTAAAGAAGATATGGTTAGAATGGTCTTAAATTTTTATGTAGGTAACGTAAATTGGCAGCTGAAGGTTACTGCTTGACTAACTATGAAAAAATAAGGAATTGAAGAAGGCCATTAAGTTGGGTATCAAATTAAAACTTTTGTAGAGCAAATTTTTCAAATATATAATATATTTCATAAATAAATACAATACGTAATGAAAAAATCTTTAAACTCTCCAAGAAATGGCTTATAATTTAGTTGTGGATTATCTAATTAAGAAAAGATATTTGAATTAAAAAAAAACAGCTAGTGCCTTTTTAACCAAATTAAACTGGTTCGAAAGACCACTTTAAAAATGTGGGTTTAACCCTCATTAGGTTTGAAATGATAATAGTAAACATTTAAATAAGAAATATTATTTTCATTTTACACACCTATTTGTATTCGAACTTTTCATCAACTACCAATTTATTCTCATCGACTCCCACACGTATATTTCCTTTTAGCATATATGAAACATTTTCGCAAAGGGAAAAGCAAATTGAAATGATATCGACGTTTCAGAAAGATACGAGCAAATTGAATTGGGAAATGTTTCAAACACTTGTATCAAAAAGTACCGAAGGAAGATGGAAACCAAGTTTTAAATGGGTGTACGATACTGAGTGAAGTGAAACAAATGTACATCTTCGTTGTTTATTTACTTATATTTTAAGGCCTAGGGAGATAGATGTAATTTAATTAAGAGTGTGGTGAGGAGTAACTCTAATAAAGAAACTAATAAAGTATTTAAAAAAGGGTTTATGAATTAAAGTTAATAGAAATTCGGTAAGAATCCAATATAATATATTACGAGATTTTTAGTTACTTTGATGCAAAAATTTAAATGCACGCAGGATCATTATTACAATACGCAAACACTTCACTATTTAAACGAACCATTTTGAGTCACTTTTTACACTCTACATATCTAAATAGTAATCGAAGTGCAGAGCTGATATAATATCTTTGATGTAACAAGCTGGACAACATTAGAGAGGACGACAAATTTCACGAACCCACCATTATTTTGTTTCGAGATATGAACCTTCAAAAATGTTTAATCTTGCCACTCCCTGAGAACTCATAAAACTCAGAATCAGTCATTAACAGGTTATAATCAGAATAAATCAGAACCTTGAGATTTTTTGGAAAATAGATAGTGTTACGTTTGTACATCCAAAAGAAAAGGTGAGAACATGATGAATTTTGTTGGAAAACATGAAAATCGGGTAGAATTTTATGGAGGTAAAATGCATTGATAATATTTGTCCAAATTTATGTTAATCTAACTATAACTACAAATGCATAATGTCAAGTCATTGGTCAAAGTCCAAAAATAAATTCGACTGTGGAAAATAATAGAATTAAGTTTATTTACCATTGCGATTTCCAGTATATTTATTTTAAAAAAGTTGTAAAGTGGGTTTTGTGTCTACGTATTATCACAGAACAGAAACCAGAATTGAAATCAACTTTCTAAATGCGAATAGAACTCACACTACGGGGTTCCGTATACGTTCAGGTACATGTAAACATTTAACGGTACATATTATTTTATTAAACTATTTACAAATATTTATTTTTCCCATATTGGGTTGGCTAAAAAGTAATTAACGTTTTTTCGAAAAATTTTTATTGTTAAAATCTTTTATGATCGAAGATATATAAAGGCGCGCCCTTTTACGGATTTAGTAGTTACTAAGACGCTGCATTGTTAACACGCATAAAATATGTACGACATTAGGACGTATAAGAGATACTGTCTACTACACAAGTATCAATCTGGTTACTCTGCTGCAGAAGCCACACGTAACATATGCCACCGCGTAGCTCCAGAATCAGCATTTAAAGCTACTGCAAAACGATGGTTCCAACGGTTTCGCAGCGGCGATTATTCCCTGAGTAATCAACCGTGCTCTGGTCGACTGGTGCATCGATATAGCGACAAGTTAATTGAAGAAGATAGCCGATTAACGACGTGCTGGCTAATAACTGAGCTCGGGTGTTCCCATGGAACTATAATCATTTACACTGCTAGGGAAAAAGTTTTAAAATATGGTGCGTGGTTATCATATGAACTTAGCCTGGATTAGCCTTAGCCCGGTCCTCTATAGCCAAATATATCCATCTTAAAGCTTTGGATTTTGACACAGATCTCCCCTCGCCATATTCCGTAGACCTTGCACCCACTGATTATTGTTTAAATCGCTCAGCAATTCCGTACGCGAAAGGAACTTTGTTAATGAAGACCCCTAAGACAGTTTATTTGCTAATTGTTTTCACCCCTAGCCACTTGAATTTTACAAAATGATGGTGTTTATTATATTAAAGATTATTTAATTTTAAATTGGAAACATAATGAATAATTATAACGTTAATGACCGCTTTTTGCTTTTTAACCAAATCAAAATTAGCTACTATACGTTTTCCAGGCGTATAGTCTTGCTGTATATTTAAACAAAATTTCCTAAAATCTTCTAGTCAGATTTTTACCAACCCTATTCTTTTTTATTACTTTTGGTTCATCAGTTTTAGATATAAATCCCTACTTGAGTTATTACTACCTTTATTGGTGTTTATTTTGGGTTTAAATTAGGATATTTTAAAAATATTCTTAACCATGCATTAATTTAAAATTATTAAGAAAAATATTTTCTATTCTTCAATAAGCCCTTTAAAATTATACCCCAAATGATTAATAAAATTGAAACGTCCTTAGTTTGATCTGCAAAAACCCAAAAAAGTTTGTTCCGTAAAGTACACAGTGGTCCACATCCAATAGAAACGATAAAGTTTCCAAAAACATATTACTTTAATTCAGTTTTAAAAAGAGAAGTTAAATCTCGCCAAAAACGCCCTTGGGAAAAAATAAAACTGCCGAGTCTCTTCTGCATCAAAGTTTTAATTAAAAATTTCATAAGATGTGCTTAGTTTTACTTTTTCAATTTAATGCTGATGTTTGAACTTGGCGATTTTTTAATACGCGATTTTTAATTGAGGTCCAATATATTTTTTAGAAACCTGTAATTTTATTATCGCTGAAATTATATATAATGTTATTTAAATATATAGACTTGAGTTTTACACTATATACATATATATATATATATATATATATAATATATTTATGTATATAATATATTTATATAGAATAGAAATACATGCTCGGCATATTATTTGTTTTAATACCCGACATAACTGGTACAATGAAACGACATCTTCGTCGCGGGTAGAGGGAAATATATTCTATTTACGTTTCCTCTAGTATATTACCTAATCATTGAGATTACGGTTTAAGGGATCGAAGTTGAGCTATTGAAGGAATGATGCGAAAATCGCTCTATTTGTAAGAATATTAGATTGTTTTATATTTGGATTGAATCTGTGTTCAATTACACAATGAGCTGGGAAGTTTCCCATATTTTAAATGGAACGATTTAGTTTAAAAATATCAACGGGCGAAAAAATAAAGTTTTTTTTGTAATGAATCATATAACATTTATTTTAATATATTTCCTGTTGATGTTATTATGTGCTTTCGATGTTCTAATGGTTGCTTGATTACTTTAGCAAAAATTAATTTTTCTTTGATCAAAGGTTTTTTTTTTAAATAATGCATTTAACGTTGTGTAACCGTGAAACCACTGAGCCCATGAGTGGGCTCAGTGGTTTTACTGCTCACGGTTACACAGTTAACAACGTAGTAAAAATCGATTTCAAAATGCTTTTTTAAAAAATACCAAAGTACTGACGAAAAATTGTCGAATATATGCCATACAACACATCGTTTTATAATACGTTTTACGTAATATTATTTACTCAGTTCATTTTGTACGAGTACGTTTTTTATGTTTAATATTTAGCCATTTGCAAGTTTTAAGTGTTTAATGAGAAAATGGTGAATTAAGCCAAAAAAAACATAATGAAATAAATTGCCAATTTTTCGACAAAAGAATCATGAGCGCCCATTGCTATTTATTGAATCAATGTTTAGGGTGAGTACATTGTCAAATAGCTTTTATTGGAGATTCCGCTCGCGTGATATCCCTTGAACTTGTGCAAATGCTACGTACGCTGGAATTCCCCATTCAGTCGAAAAAAGTTGGTACCGTGTAAATATACGCAAGGATAATTGATTATTCTATTACTACTAAACTAGGAGTGATGAATATGTAGTGCCAAAAGAATTTCTGTAGCTAAATATATTTACTTGCTAACGACGAAAGTTATTTGCACAGAAATTCATATATTGTTTTATACAGGGATTAATAATTTTAAAATAAACGTCCATGAATATGATGTTTTACAATAATACGATACTCAGCAGCAGTTACTTTGATCGTCAAAATGTTTAGTATGTGTTACCTATTCAGGATACATAGATATGTCGTTGCGAACTTTTCCTGTAATTTTGGATAGAGCATTCAATTATTCCTGCTTGGCTATAACTTTTTTTAACGTTTATCTTCACTGTTTTTCTCCCATGAACAAATATTTAATTATATATATTTTATTTCATGAAACGGGATATATATCATCGATAAGTAAAGTTAAAATCCGTTGGGTCGTTCTAATGTGAAAGAAAAACGAACAAACAGTTAAAAAAATGAAGATTCGCTTTCATTCTATGAGTGGGTATTAAATAAAGGAAAACAGAAGAAATTTAACTTTTCCAAAACTTACCTTCTTTGTGGTAAAATAAAATGCCCTGGTTTTATTCAATCATTGTGGGTACCGTATTGGTTTACCCTAAAAAGTACATATGTCGTGTTATAATTATTAATTTTATCCTTGAGTTGTGAGTTGCGTATAAAATGTATCTGATCAACGTGCCTCTGGTTATTCCTGGAACTTCTAGATATCACCTTTTCATTTCCGTTCACCTGTCTCTTACTTGGAATTAAATACCATAATTGCGTCCTTATTCCGAAGTATTGAGAGCTTTAAAATTTGGTATTATTCCGCACGTGTTGATTTGCGTTCCCTTCCTCTTAGCTGGCCGCTGACTACCGTCCATGTAGCGGAGATTTTGTTAATTTTCTATTCGTAACATTTCACTCATCATAATTTCGAAACCTTTTGATCATGGAATAAAAACTAAATTAGGTTACTACCTACAACCTATGTAATAAAAAAAAATGTTGCTATCTATAACTTGCGTAATAGAATAAAAATAAGTATATTGATTCATTTTGATAGCTTTAGCAGCTTTTGGATTAAACCCATTCATACAGAGATACAATTTTTTTAACCTTAGATTAGTTTCAGTAAGTGAATACGCAAAAAAAAGTATTTAAAGACCAATAATAGACTTGAATGTTATCAATCTGCCTGATTCAATTTATTTCTTAAAGAAAGGAAATATGAAAGACAGCATTTGGTTTATAATACTATGCAAAATATAAAAAAAAAGTTATAAACTTGATACTTAGAAAATATTATACGTTGAAGAATGTTTTGTACTTGGGGTACTTATGTCAACAGCGCTAAAACATTTGGAAAGCTCTCTTTATTTGATCATGTAGCGAATTTCGTGTACGTCTAAAAATGACACGTTATAATTTTTATACACACAAAAATACCCTTTCCGTAACCTAAAAATATACACAACAGTAATTTAAACATTAACCAATGTTCAGGTTATGTCATTGCTTATTTGATTGATAATAAATTGCATAATTTCCACATAAAAATTGGCCATAAAGCTTACTTTAAAAAGCTCTCCTCAAAAATGTTCTTTTCATTAATAAACGCATCAATCATACGGACATACCATTCCGTTGATTGCCTTATTTGCTCGACGACAGCTTTCATCCAACAAAAGCTCGGCGACCTTCAGCGAACGAACTTTGCATATTTTACTAATAAATTAGACCCCGCATGACGAGCAGCTTGGAACTGATTACACTTGCTGTATTTAAAACTGCATTCATTTTTCATTGGGGTGCGGTGAGGGAGATGGCGTTACACTGTTCTGTCTCACTTGCTCTATTATTTCAAGGTAGACGGGCCACGGCGGTAACATATCGTTTCTGTTATTTATTACCTGTCATATTTTAGCATTACGTTTATTATACGAGATAGGTTCGCTATATAGTTTAGACACGTATTCGTATATATATGAGTGTGCGCATTGATTAATATGTTGAAGATTTGTATCAGCAAGTTATAAAGTATTGAAAGAAATACTTATTATATTTCTGCGTTATTCCTAGTTTTTCTTTTTTTTCATTATTTTCCGTAAAATTTGTATATTTTCCGTAAATTTAAATCGAATACTGCTGTAATAAAAAATTGATTGATTATAATGTTTTGTGTTTTATATTGCGTAGTAACAAACTAAATACAGAATGAAAAGCCAGTAAGGTGCATTCCCTAGACATTTCACAAAATACTATAAGACATATGTTTTATAAATTCTTATATCACTTATATGTGTGTAAATATTTATGATTATTTGGTAGTTGAATTAGTCAAAAAAAAATGAAATCATTTAGTCAGTCAAGTATTCGTCAACATTTATTCTCGCGATTTGTTTGGAGATATGACGCGTAACATATGTATATAAAACCATTTTGCAGCTTAATATTTCGTCAACGGGAAAATGAGAAGCTGTAAATGTAACTTAAATTTAAAAGATTTTTCTAATGATGCCCCCCATAATGGGGTACACCACGGTTTTTTTTATTGCCACATTTCAAAAAGCATTTTAAAGAAAAGAAGAGACAAATTTTATCACATGTTAATTGGTATTTTTATCTGAAGCGTACACATAAAACTTCACCCACGTAAGTCTAAAACTATAGAAACACAGGTAAATGGCTACAAAATAAAAAAAACAATTGATGTCATATTGGGAAAGTAGAATATAATGAGAAGTGACGACATAACATTATATATAATATAACTGTGATGATTTAGAGACTCAAGATTTTCTATCAAAATTTAATTTGTACGAATCTACAGTAAAGTGTTTTTAGCGGAAAATTGCATAAAAATTGGAAATAAAAAAAGGAGAAATAAAAGAGAGCTTGATGAAAATGAGCATGGCGTCAAAGAATTTTAAGAATAAAAAAAAATTCGGTGGATGAAAATCAGGGAATAGTAGAAAATAAATAGTAACCATAACATAAAAGAAAAAGAGCTATTTTTATAAATCCGCGAAATTAATATTTTTCATGTATTATGAATTGTTAATAAGAAATGAAAATAACACCGAAAATCTAAAAAAATATCTAATTTTCAGAAATAATTAAAAAAAATAATCAATGTTGATTATATATTTTGAATGTGTAGCTCTTGACTACTATGATGAAAAATGAACTGTTAATTGACACTGTTAATTGACATTGTGTGTTACATTTGCATACGGAAGTTAGATATGAGTGCCGATTCGAGTGCGAAAATTTCATTGGTGCTAACCAATGAAATTTTGACAATTCTTTTGGCATGGAATAAGAGAATTTAAATTAAAAACGACATATTTGAGAACCAAACTTGTTGCTCGTGATTATTTATGTTATTCTAAAAAAATATTTGTAAAAAAAATAAACACTAATTTCAAAATAAATTTTTCATTGAACAATATACATATAATACATACAAAAGTATAAAAAAGAAATAATGTAATTAAACAAAGTAAAAATATTAATTCATGAACATAGACTTATAAGCGTATTTTAAACTAAATGTCCAAAATAATCAATTATACTAAGATAAAAAATATTTTATTTTCTTCAAGTTCAATTAAATTTAAGTATTTTCAATTTAAGTATTTTTTTTAAATAACTTGTTATTTATAAAAGTACCGAACTGGTCCAACCCGGACCGGCCTGAACCGGTACTGGTAAGGCTACATACATAAGTATAAGTTAATACATTTAAATAAGGTAAAAATAGAAATTTAGAAAGATAGAGTTATGGCGTATTTCGTACCAATTATCCAAAATAATTAATTATACCAAGGTAAAAAATATTTTATTGTTTTCAATTTAAGATGTGTTTTTTTAAATAACTGTTATTATTAAAAAAAAAGTACTAACCGGACTGATTTAGACCGGTTCTGTTATGGCCGTGTTAAGCCGTGCCTTATACCGGCCATTAACTTTTTAAAATAAAATGATGACGATTAAAAATTATTTTTGTCAAATAGTTACGTTTTGATTTATATTCTTTCATTTATAACAAAAGACAAAATTAGTTTCTATTATCAAAAGAAATCATATTGAAACTTTAATTAAAGATTTCCGATTAAATGAAAATACGTGATGTAGTATTATTTCTACTTTCTTTAAGTTCTTTACCCCGATCTAAGTTTCGTTATATTACAACATCTTCAGGTGGATTATTAGCAAAGATCTTTAGGTGGCTATTAGCAATGTTTGCAAAGAAAGTAGAAATAATACTACATCACGTAGTTTCATTTAATCGGAAATTGAATTTATTTGTGAATAATGAATTTCTACAAAATTAACGCCAAATATATTAAAAATTTAAAGATTTACGATTAAACAAAAAGTTGACAGTTACAAATTTCCAAAAATTAAAGAGTCATAAATTGAACATTGTGTTTTTTTTTAAATTTCTGTACACATGTCTATTGATAAATTGATTGTAAAATTCTATGGACATAAATAGTCTTTGGTGTGGTGTATTGTATTATTTTTAGGCTATTAATATGTCCGTGCTTCAATAATAAAAACAGAACCTTTAAGCGGTCTTTATCGCTTACACGTACGTTTGTCACCTGCGTTTTTCTCAGAAATCAAAATATGTGAATTAAAAAAAGATAAGAGTTTTCTAAAAATTATTTAGAATATATCACCTTCACGGTTTTTAAACACTAAATACAGGTTATTGTGAAATTTGAATCCTAGGTTGTTCACTTGACCACGCTTTATTAGGCCATTTTCATTTGAGAATGCATATATTACGACTATAAAAACACATTTAAACTACGGACATATTAATGGCCTGGTTGGGTATGAGATCACAACGTCTAAAGGCGATAATCATTTAGACACAGCATTAAAATACTGAACATTAAATGACGGCTATCAGTATTTTTAACCTTGCAACCCAAATTTTTGGCCACATACACAATAAATTAAGATTTCAAAAATAAAATGTTTTGGTTAGATAAATAATATCAATATTTCATATTGAAAATGATTGTTTTGCTTGCTATTATAAGGAAACAAATATTTGTTTAAAGAATATAAATCAATTTATGATAAATGTTATTTGTCATGTGGTAATGATGAGAAAATGTTTTCGATGCATTTACAAAGCAGTTATTCATTTAATACTTTTTTAAATATTTTAAGCCCCGTAAGTTTTTTAAAATTTCACAAATTTTGCTAATACACTTTTCTGATAATCAATTCAATTCTATTCAGTCTGTCGTAAAAATTGGATCTATTTTCACCCGTGTCCTTTAAAATAAATGGTTTTTAAAAAATCGTTTACGTCGATATATTAGAGAATAAGGCATTCGTGGTACGAAATATAATTTTTATTATTTATAACAATGTAACTACATTAGTATAATATATTATATATAGTAATGTAACTACATTAGTAGCTGACACAATTAGCAAAATATTAGAGTCAAAATGGTTTATTTTTTTAAACTTGTTTCACTAAACTATTTTAAATGTAATTTTATACTACTTATACAATAAACAACCTAGTAATATATTTTTATTAAAGTTCTATGTGAACAATCATAATTTAAAATAAAATAAATTGGTTATTAAATATTCCCTCAACTGAGACCTCTGATTTTTGCAGTGAATAATCGTCACTAGTTTCAGTTTCCGATTCTTCAATTACCCGGTTCTTTTTACTTTTCTTTATATTTCAGTGCCATTAATTTATCCTTTTTCTTATTGTTCTCTTTTTATTCAATTTTTCTTAAAACTTTATCGGTTTCCATTTCATCTTTTTTCCTGTTTTTTATTCAAAATATTATTGTCACTACATGGAGGTAATATTTCCTTCTTTATGGTTCATTTTTGTTTTAAGAGTATCTTTTCTTTCATCTCACCATATCAGTGAATGTTTAAATAGCGAGGGTAGAATCGTAAGCTTATTTTTATTTTTGAAAGTATTAATTAATAATGGCTGAAATGGAAAGACGGGGTGGAGTATAATATAAGGATTGCCGTTTACATTAAAATAATAAATTCATCCAATTAATGCCATTATTAATCATATTATTGAATCCATCATTGTTTACTTCGTTTACATTGCCATCATTTGTGCCATTACCAATAACTTTGTTGAATACGTCACTGGTTTTTTCGTTTATATTATCATCATTCATCTTATTCTCTTCATTACCATTGAACTGATATATTTTATAAATATTTATCCCAGTTCCTTCATTACCATTACATTCATTAATATCATCAATATTCAAGTTATTTATATTGCCAATATTAGTTTTTTTTATGAAATATTTTTATCTCTTTTATTTCTTCCTTAATTTTGAAAAGAGCAAACCAAACTTTGAAAAGTGTTGTATCTTCTATTTTATCATACCAGTTTTTACTTTTATTTGCTTTAAACGAGTTTAACTGATGATGTAACATATATCTTTCTAAAGGTTGTAAATGTTTTTTAACTTTTTTTGACGTCAATTTTTCGTAAAGCAGTTTTTTCTGTGTTTACGGAATAAATTCGGTTATTTAAGAATGCAGCATTGTTATTTTATTTCTTAATTATTTCGTTTAGCAAATCTTCTCTTTTTAATTATGCCCGTACTGCTGGGGATCATCCAGGCTGCAGAGTTCAGGTTGCAGGGTTCTAAAAACAGCAACATCGATGGGTTGAAGCAAATAAGTAGCATCAGGTAGCAGTGCAATTAAAATAATACCATTTGCTGAACAGAGTCACTCAATTGAAAAGACATGTGTGATACACGACCGTCTAAAAAATATTGGAAGTTCAATTTTATTTTCTCTCAATCAAGGATGAAATACATTTGTGATATACTCATAAAAAGTTTTCACATGCCATCCACTTATTCTCAGACTTCCATGGACATCACGTAGTCAATTGGGCAGATTCCGATATGATGGGATACGCACATATTTAAAAACAATAATTGATGGTGTCATTTTACCATTTGTATTTGTAGTTAGTTAACAGTACTGTTAAATTTTGTTTGTCATCATTATTACTCTTTTGATGTACAGATTTATCACCTCTCTAAACCAAAACTTTGCATCACTTAGGATTTAGAAAAAATGCAGTGTCAATGCAATGTCATCTGCATTAAATTCACGATCACCATTTTCTATGATACCAAATTGATTCTGTTCTTTCAAATAACAGTTCTACAAACTAGTCAGAAATTCGTTCTTTAGTGACAGATGCTCTGTTTTTGTTAGGTTTTGTATCATTCGAATCTTAATTTCAGGATGACGATGCAAAAAATTTCTCTGCCAGGTAGTTTCTGATTAAAAATTTTACTCTTGCCAAGCTCTTTTGATGACACGAACGACATAAGCCATAAAACAGTTTTTTGTAATAGCAAATATTTTATTTGCCATCATGATAATCCATATAACAAGAGTTTCTTCTTCATATGATGATAAATGAGATTTCGGTCCCATTTTTCTATCCTTTGGATATTTACCCTTAAACTCATAAAATAAAAGTATCGAGGCACTTGAAATTTCTTAGTTGCAGTACACATGGCATATTAATAGCTGACTTAGTATATTAGCTAGTGATTAAACTTTGCCACATTATTCAAGAACAGAAAAGCATAATGTTAGTGAAATAGTGCATAAAAAGCAACCAAAATAAAGTTATGAAATTGTATTCCAAATGTTTACATGCGATGTCAGGAACTAGAAAAAATATAATATTTTCTTTCCGTAGCTGACATATGGATTTACAGTCAAATGTTAAGCAAGGTTTGAAATTAAACGCGCTCTATAATTAGTTTTCAATATAACAATGCATTATATGTAAAAATCATAAATATAAAATTTTTATAATTTTAAAAACACCACTTTACCTTCTTGAAAAGAAAATTTACCTTGATCTTTCTTGACAGAAATTGACTACAAAATTAACAAATACACAGAGAAAATGACCGTCACGACCTATTTTCTGTATCTTTAAGACTCAATAGTTCCATCTTAAATACATTGTTGCTTATAATGAAAAAATAATTGCCCTATAGTTTTACTGCTTTTTATACTCATATCAGTTTTACGAATATTAGGAATTGAAACTTCGTCTTCAAATGTCAGAAATATTATCAGTTACTTGTACAGTTACCTTAACATATTTAGAATCATTCTAATGTATATAAGATATTCTATTGTAATATAAGATATTTTATCTTTGGAATAGGGTTCAAGTAACCGATACAAGCTTATTACACCTTAGGTAATTAATATTATACATCTATCTATTCTTAAGCTGTGTAATTAAATGGAAAATAATCCGAAAATTTCAAGAGAAAATGCCATTCCTTTCCAAATTATTTTTTGCATGCGATCCTAAAATCTCTCATCAAACATACAAACAAAGGGAACGGAATCGCATTATCATGATTAGATTAAATATCAATAAAATGTAACTCTACAAGCGAGTGCATTATGCTGATGTACATGCAGTGCCTTCAAACCTCTCGACTATAAATGAGATTTTCCTCCCTGGCTTTCTAAAAAGCGCTAGGAGAAAATAGTGCTAAATGAAATGGTTAAAGAAAACGCAAGTCCGCGAATTTTTACAGCCTGGGTGAGGAATCCAGTGGGCCTGTGAACTGTGACATGAGTGTGTGTTTCCGGCTTCGCAAATTTTACCAATTTAAATTTGTTATGCTGAAGGAATTATCTATATGAGTGTCTTTATTCCTGAGATATACTTTTTCATGACATATGCTCTGTTACAGATCAGCGCCACATCTTTTAAATTTAAAAAAAAAAATATCATTTACTCCGTTATTTCGAATTTCTACCGCATTTACCCTTTAAAGATTAAATTTGAAAAACACTATTTTAGCCAGTACGCAGAAGCGAAGAGGAACGCACCTATCAAATTGTAAGTTTATAGAATTTATAGTTCTGGCGATTTAGGTAAGAATAAGGCAGTGAGTGGTATGTATAGATTATACAAATTGATATTATATGCAAAATCATTTAAATATTTAAGAGAAAAAATAACCATTAACTGTTTTCCTGTAAAAATTGTAGTTTATTTATGAGATTTTTATACTATCGCAAGTCTATGAAATTTTTTTTATTGCATATGTAACGTATTATATATGCAATAAAAACATTTGTTATTTTTTTCTTAAATTTATCAAGCACACTTTAGTTTTGCGACGTATTTCCATTCAATTTTAACATTATTTTTTAAACATAAAAACGTTCTTCCAGAAGTAAGGTACAAGGTGAGGAAATTTTCCGTTTATTATTCTTAACATAAATTTCGATTCCGAAAGGCGATCACATAGACAAGCGGTAGAATTTAATAAGAACTTATTGCTAAATCGAATCTTCAATGTTAGGTCGAATTTAGTCAAAAATTGTATTTAAACGAAATAAACATTTAGGTCACTGAGTGTATATTTTTTATAACAACATGTATCACTTATAATAATTATGAATTAAACAATCAAACCTTTTTCGCTGTTTCTACATCAATTTGCAAATATCTTAATAGAAGTTGCAGCATATTAATATCCAAGAGATACCATAAGCAGATAAAAAATCATGGTAGTCTGTTCAGTAAATTAAATACTCGAGTATTATAGCAGCATAAGAGAACTTTGTCGAAAACATCTTTCAGTCAAACCAACACAACTTGATTGATTTTCATTAAGCTCCGCGCCCAACTTTGACCTTACGGATGCGCCCGCCCTCGACACTTGTTGGGGATTATGTACGCTCTGTCGCAATGTCATTTCTTGCGTAATTTAATTAGAAATGACGATTCGATCGTAGAAGGCTATCTGCCAGTTTTTATTAGAGCATTCTTAACATTTATACGGTTATAAAAAAGCAATTCGGTAGAGCGAAATATGTGCGGATTACTTCCGTCACCACAAAAGCCGACTGTAGAAAGTTTGGAGGGGCGTTATTATTGCCAGTCAAAGAAAGTAAACTCAGCGAGAAACGGTTACGGTTTTTAATTTATTTACCGATTACTTATTTTTTTATTACCAATTACACAAAAGCGTTAAAGTTGTTGTAGTGCTTAAGGGCAGTAATCATTTTCGTGTTTTTCACTTTGTAGCACTATATTAATTTCGCTCACGCGTTTTATTCTTTCCCTTTTATTAAATTAAAAGTATAATGTATTAAAGTATTAAAATATTTTCTTTGAATTTTGTAAAATAATGATCCAAAACACAGTAAAGTACCATTAAGCTTCACCTACATAACTTCAGGGATGAAGTGAAATTTTTTTAAGGTTCATGTTGGTTAATATTTTATAACAATCATTAGTTATGTGCATACTTGATATATATATATATATATATATATATATATATATATATATATATATTTACACTTTTTTGTTACCCCGGTGAAAACTAGATTTTTTTAAAATTTATCTTTACATATTTAATAAAATTACACTTGAAACTGTTGAATACGTGATAAAAGTCACACTTATAATTTAATTTTTTGTTTATGTATTTTTATAAGGATGGGTGTGCCGTTTGTTGTTTTCTGTACTACTATAGATGATACTAATATAAATACTTAGAATGAGGAATAGGAACTTGCATCTTTGTAAAAAATTTTACCGTCCAATGATAATATAGTGGTCAGTATATTTATATTTTCAATCCGAGTTCTGTCTAGTTTGATACTGTTAAAGTTAATTTTGTATTTTTTTCTGGACTGTTACTAAAATTATTGGATATTGTATAAACATTTTGACTTATATTATGTGCTACAATTATATTATCACTAAAATGTGTTTTGTCATATTTATTTGAAATAGCTTTTAAAATCTAAAGGCAGTGTTCGATTGACTTTTTATGTGATGACGCTTAGTCGATCTACTGTACAATTTTAACACTAACTAACGTCTTCTTTTGGGGTTGTGATTACCAAGAGAAATTTTTGATGAGAATATATATATATATATATATATATATATATATATATATATACATATATAAATATATATATATATATATATATACATATTCTTGTGTTTCCAAACTGAATTTACTAAATGACTCTGCAATGCTATTTTATGTGGGGGAAGCTACAAATGATACATAATTGAGTAAATTATTTTAGGGTGTCGTATCAGAATTTTGTATAAGTTAGTTTTAGATACGTTACTAAAATTGTTTACGCCATCTCCTATAGAAACCGTTTGACGTAGAAAATGAAAATTTGCATAATAATTAAACGTATCCATACGCATTTATTTCAATAGCGAGCACTCAAAAATATTAGTTTGCAAATTTTGGAGGGAGGTGACGATATATTCGATCGATGTTTTTTAATTCAATATATTGTATGGAGTATGAATTGAACGATCAAGTTGTAAGAATGCCGAAATATTTTTTTCTCAGAACTTTATGTATGATCATTCTAGATATCTCTAGTGAGATGAGATTGTCTACAAAATCCTGCCATCTCCTTGAACTAGAAGTTTGGGTAATATATCGGGAAATTATATCAATCATTGCAAATATCATAGTTTTGAAAAAAATGCGATATTTTTACTCATAGTGGTTATTTACCATGTGATAAATTTAAGCGTTTATACTATTTTAATAGCTTAGTTTCCTGAAAAAAAAACATACAAGCAACTGGGGTACAAGCAATCGCGTTACAATGTCAAGTGACCGAGCTCCTATTAGTGACTAAAATCAGTTAGAGTCTGACTGCATTGTATTAGTAAAGCAATCTTACACAATCGTAATATACAGTAAAACACAGATTAGTTTAAAAATATCTACACGCGTGGATAGCCGAAAGCAATACTGAATCGAAAATAAATAAGTTTCATTTTAAACAAATCGGATTTCATACAAAGTTGTTAGACTTAAATTAAAGCTTTCCCTAGGAAAAAAGAATGGTTGAGCCATTTCTTCCCAGAGTACGATGGAACGAAGGTATGTAACACTTTGAACGCTTATTTGAAAAAAAATATTTGGAGAGCAATAAATAATGTCATATAATTTAATGAAGCGTTTAGGGGGGGGGGGAGGAATGATATTGGCTAGCTAAACTACTTCAAAGCTTATACCCATGACCAATGTAATTCTCCGCGTATGTAATAGTTTGTGGATGCCATTAGTTTCTAATAAGTGCAACTATTACAAATTTTAAACCCACAAGGTACGTCCATTCTCTTACGAATATGGCAGCAGTAAAGAGTTAGCTAAATTTGATAAGATTTTGAATGCTGTATTCTCCTATATATCTGTAAACAGTTTAATAAAATTACAATGTCACCTTAAATGTTTAAATGTGCCCAACTGTGAACTGGTACGGAATTCTCGTGGTGACATTTCTACTTGTATTGAACTTGCGTTATTTAGAGCAATATTGTATTTAAAGAAGTTGCAAAAGCCTACAGTTTACTAAATTGCTATTAAACAATGCAGGATCTGTTGAAATTTCAAGTTTAATAACGTTAACTAAAATGAAAAAGGTGTACTCCACTTACAAATCCTTTAATTAACTAATCACTGTAAAAAGCTTAAAAAAATCTTAACGAGAATAACGAATAAGATGGGTTAATATTTTGACACGGTTGCATAAAAAGGAATATTACGAAATATTGAATGTATTTGCCGTTAAGTTTGTAAAAATTCATTGTCAGTTAATTTTTATTAACAAATAAATGAAACTACGTGATATAGTATTATTCCTACTTTATTTAAATTCTTAACCACGAGCTAGGTTTCGTTGTATGACAACATCTTCAGGTAGGCAATATGAAGAGATCTCTTCAAATTGCCCACCGGAATATATTGTCTTACAATGAAACCTAAATAATATATATATATATATATATATATATATATATATATATATATATATTTAGGGCAATTTGAAAGCGGTCCCCATAATAGTTATGGAATTAATATAAGAAATGAAAACATATCACACGATGTAAAGGAATCAGGTGGCACACTTAGCAAACTGAATACTTGAATATCGAAATACTTGCGAGAGCTTTATTGAGATCGTCTTTCAATCCAATTAATGGGCTTGATTAATATTCATTAAGTTCCGGGCCCACTTTTGATCTTTTGGATTCATCCGCCCTCCGAGCTTATTAGCGTGTATCAACTCACTGTTGTTGCTTCTTATGTAATTTAATTAATCGGTAACAATCGGTTATCTTCTGCTTTTTATCAGGGTGCAAATAATATTTACAGTATTGTGAAAGTAAATCATTGGGCCGAAAGTGCGTTAAATTCATTTCAGTTGCTATAAAATCAAATGGTAAGCACGGGTAGGTAAATCACT
This sequence comes from Druceiella hillmani, assembly GCA_039881145.1. Lineage (NCBI taxonomy): Eukaryota > Metazoa > Arthropoda > Insecta > Lepidoptera > Hepialidae > Druceiella > Druceiella hillmani. The sequence goes on along the minus strand of JAYKKI010000140.1, from coordinate 1,505,924 downwards.
ATAACACGTGGAAAATATTTTAAGGTATATTTCCTTATTTTAAAATTTAACAATTTTTGTAATGAATATGCAAAAAAGTTTACTTCAACTTCATGATGAGGATCAGCAGCTCTAACTGTAATAATGCCGTAAAAATATACAGAAATTGTATTGTACGGACTAACAGACGCTACACTTTTATTAAAACTTTTTCTTCTAAAATGTTAACGCAACAAGACCTTAATAAAGATCGCAAAATATTATGTAGAAAATAAAATGGTATACAAAAGTAACATCTAGCCATATGACATGAATAAACTTTTCATTTATTTTACAAGAAGACAGTGAAACCGATAAAATTAGGAAAATTTGAGCCCGTGAATGGGACATGTGAATTTTATTTAATTAAATTATTTTTTTTGGTTTTAAAATAAACTTTTCATTTATTTTACAAGAAGACAGTGAAAGCGATAAAATTAGGAAAATTTGAGCCCGTGAATGAGATTAGTATATGCGAATTTTATTTAATTTAATTTTTTTTTGTTTTAAATAAAATAATTATGTACTAAGAAAACATCTAATGGCATACTTATAACAATAGTAATATCGCATTAGGTTTCAATAATATTTTCACGAGTTTTAAAACTGAACTATTTCAATCCATTTTTACCGCATCCTCTTAACGCGAAAAAGCAAAAAAAAATCATAATTACACGCGGACGAAGTCGTAGACACAGAAAATATACAATAACACATAAAATTCCAACCGCAATTTTTTATAAGTTCTATTGAATAATATACCATAGGTATTCTCTTGTATATGCTTTTTTTTGAATGGTGTAAATTTATCTGTTATATCGTGTGCATTATATCAAGCGGTGTAGGGTATTTGGAATAAGTAAATCGCAGTGAATTCAAAGTAAATCGTGACAAAATTTATATAATTATATCTACTTCTAATAATTTAATAATATTCACTTCTACAAGTATAGTCCAATCCTTTCGAATCCGTAATTTATAAACTTTAACACAAAGGCTTTATCACTAGTGAGCACTAAGCTTTGAAACTTGAGGCAATAATTACCGAGAGCACCGAGTGCCGACGACGTAGAAGCTTGTCTGTTTTTTCGTGGAAAAGGGCTCTTCCCGGCTATTTTTACCTGCACTAATTAATTGAGCTCGGGATCTGGATGGGTGCTCGTCAATATAAAGCCTTGATAAAAGAATATTGCGTCCGGATTTTTACTGATGAGTAATGCATCATTTGTACAAACATTCTATTTTAATTCCACATTACAATAGAATGTTTGCACTAATGAACTGTCAAAACTCATTGGACTATTATGGTCTAATTCTGTAACGGTCTTGTTAGAATTTTGAAACGTTGATAGTAGCTTATTACATCACATAATTGTGTATAAAATAGGAAATATGCTTTAATGGCGGCATGATATTTTAATGTGGCACTGGTATAAATATTATAAATTCTACTTTTTAAAAGTCAACATTTTGTGAGTTTCTTTGTAAATTCTATGAAGACTTATTACATTTGGTAAACATATTTTTAATAATTTTTGATCACTAGTATAACGAAATGTCAAAATTGGGCAAGTTATTGTTTGCGCGCCAAAAATATTATTAAATAAATAAGTAATGAAATATTTTTATTTAGCATAATAATAAAAAAAATTTTCTCAATCATAATCTTGAAATGAAAACTTCTTTTGGTACTATAGTGTAAGCCCGTAAGTTGAGGAAGCATGAAAAATTAATTGATTTCTCCCCAGACAAATGAGCCATGGATAGGTAAGTACGGAGAGAAGACGAATGGGGAGGGGTAAGGTATGGAACGGGACGGTAATAATCAAAGAGACGCAATGAGTGGTTTTAAAAATTTAGTTTTTCTTCTTTGTCAATCAATTTACTTATTTATGTCACTTTAAAACGACCAAACAAATTTGGATGGTGTTTTCAATTTTGTCTTTATTAGAGCTGAGAAAAGAAATTGAAATGTACTGATATATTAGTGTTTAAGATTAACACAAGGAGTTGGCTTACTAAACAAAGTCAGTCATAAATGTTATGGCATGATTAGTTACTGATTAGAAATTTCATCCTCAATAATAAATGCAAACCATGCTGTCTAGGCCAGCAAAGTCTCTGCAAAAAGGTTTTAAGTATTTTAATAAAGAAATATTAGATTTTTAATTTCATAAATACAATAAGCCATAGATTATATTATTCTATGTAAGAAAGAAGAACGCCTAATGATATTAGGCAGGTTAAGCCATAAAATAATAGTATCATAGTCGATATCCGAATGCAGCTCGTCTGGAGGACCACAAAGCTGTACCCGTGGTGCCTTGTAAACTTTTAGATTACAGTTCACTAAAACATTTTAAAAATAATCATGCAGGTATATGTGATGGTTTTAAAAAAAAAATGTAAAATTTGTAAGAATTAAAGTCATTAAAGTAAACTTTCTTTAGGAGAGATGTGAGTATAATGAACTTGTTTCGTGCATAGTTTAGCTGTAACGTCTTAATGTAACTTATCTCTCGCAAGAAGAACGAAAAAGCTACTTAACTTATAGCCGAGAGAGATAGCTGAACACGATAAAATAAGATAAGAAGAGTACGCACGCGCGAAAACAAAAAAAATGGCGCTCACTTCTATTTTTACTTTAAACAAAGAGAAGGTTCTCAATTCGTCGGAATTTTTTTTATGTATGTTCTTTCAGCAGTAATTTTTTATCGAGTGAACCGATTTGGATGATTCTTTTTTCATTTGAAAGAGATTATTTTAGAGGTGATCCCATCTAGAAATTATGATCTGATGATGAGGTCTAGAAATGGATGATGGAACTCCTTAACAAATGGCAGTAAATCGACTATGATTCAAAATATTGATTACTGATTGTTGTCACTTTGCATAATAACTACACCATAGACCAGATCTGGATCTGATGATGAGTTCATGGGACGAACAATGGAATTCCTTAACGCATATTAGTTGTAAAAAATATTTACTACTAGTAGTTGCTATTTTCCAAAGTAACTACACCGTCGACCAGACCAAGGTCTGATGATGAGCTCTGGAGGTGAACAATGGAACTCCTTAACGGCTGGTCGTAAATTAAATATAATTCAAGATGTTTTCTACCGGTAGTTGGTACTTTGTAAGATGACTACATCATCAATCAGGTTGGGGTGTGATGATGAGTTCTGAAGATGAGTAATGCAACTCCTTAACGGATGGTAGTAAATGAATCGTGTTTTAATATATTTGCTGTTAGTTAGTTATTATTTTACTTATTACTTTGCAAAATCTGATATTGGATTTCGGATATGGAGAATGGAATTCGCCAACGGCTAACGGCTAACCACTGGCGGCTATTACTTTTGCTTCGTTAATATATGTTGTTGATAACCAACTTTGGACAAAGAGGAAATTAACTATATAGCTATTGCAAATGACTTTTAATAATTGTACCATATTCTAAGAAATAAGAACGTTATAGAGTAACTATTAATATTATTTTTAATTAAAAATTCTAAACTTCAAAAAAGAAAGTATTTAAAAAAAAAATTAACTATACCATATATATAGATACCTACCTATTCACAATAAATAAGTCATTCATTTTTTAATTCAGTGCTAGCACTGTCGATCAAGTTAAAGAAATGTAAAATTTGTATGTTATAAATACTACCTTTAGGAATTTATTTTGTATTGTCAGCACATTAGAAATTACGGTTTTAAATTTATATTATAACTTAAATTAAAATATAAATTTGTTTAAGTTGGCGGATAGCGTTGGCACTGACTTTAAAAATAAGTGACTTATTTATTGTGAATAAGTAGGTCCCTATATAGAGTCAATTATTTTTTTAGTCCCTACTTTTTTACAGTCGGTTTTTTAAACAATATATTTTATGTAAGTGTGTTAAAAATAAACTGTAAAAATTTCGTAGATTTATTTATCTATTTATGGTTGATTTATTATTAATTGTGCGCGTACTTTATTTCTTACAACACTAACAATACATATATATATATATATATATATATATATATATATATATATATATATATATATATATATACATATATATAGATATATTATAAATCCGTAATGGCACATAAAGCTGTTGTAAACATAATTTACTGCCATCGTGGCTCTTTTTATAATTGACAATTGTTTCTGTAAATGTTTATGAAACTTTTATTAGATTCCGATTATGACGACATTTTTTAAATTTTTCTGAATATATAATACCAAAATCTTCTCATACAAATTTTACATAGACTTACAAGTATCCTGCCCTTAGCAAACTTGCAACTTTAAGTGTACCCATGCAGAAAAGAAAAAAAAAGTTGAATATAGTACATATTATAAAAAAAAGTTGCGGACGCTTGCGCGGGGAGAAGAATCAGGTATAGAATCAAAACAAAACAAATAAGACAGGAGTTTGTACAAGTGCGTGTTGCAGCGCGTGTTAATATAGGATATCACAGCTGTGAGCGACTTGCATTTCATAATGAAAGTTTGTGGTATTAATTTGTTTATTTGTATTATGTATTTTAATTATGTATTTTATTATGTATTGTATTATGTATTTTAAGACTGAGTAATATTTACAGTTAAGTAATATTTATTTCTCTCTCTCTCTCTCTTTCTCTCTGCTGTTTAATCCCTTACTATCCAAAGAAGTTTCACTTCTGTCACGAAGTTGAACGCGTTCATTTTTTTAATGTTATCGAAACCTCAAATTTCTTTTAGAGTATTTCTTAAGATTTATGACATGGCATAGATCTACGAAAAGAAATAATACAAAACTTATACTATTATCTTAAAGCAAATTGTCAAATAAAATTAAGTGAAATAGTTGCATGTGTAGCATGGAGTGTGAGTCCATTTAGACGAAATAACGAAAATAAGCGATGAAACTTTGAATCTCAATGCATAAACTATTGATGTCTCAGTATATAATCTGATACGAAAAATGTGGATTAAAATGTGCATTGACTTTTCTTTCATTCGAATTGTTCGAAGAATCAAAATGTGTTGTAATAGGTGAATTAAGTATTATTGAAAGAAACGACTGCATAAATACATGTGTGAGAACAGAGGAAGCAAAGCAAGGATATTTATACCAACACAGAGAGATGGAAATTATCATACATCCACCTTTTAAGAAAAATCCTTCGTTATCCAAGCTGTAAGACTTTGGAATTAACTGGTTCTGGATATCAGGAACTCGCACTCTATAAATGTGTTCACAGATCATCAGAAAAAGTTCTTCCTTTCATTATCGTTTAGTTCTACCCTTTGTATTGTTTCCCTATCCGTGTTTCTAAAAATGTAAAAATTTATAAATATACATTTTTTGGTTTTCCTTATAATTTCTTAATATTTTCTTCCTTTTTTTGGTAATATCTTAATTAGTTTTGTTTCTTTACAAAATACTCATATAATTAACTTGGTTGGTTGGAAGAGATTGTTCATGTAGCAATATGTCCGCCATATATATAAATATATATATACCTATATAAATATATATATATATATATATATATATATATATATATATGTATATATATATATATATATATATATATATATATATTGAAAATCGTTATAACTGAAAACCTAACTCAGTTTAAACGCCGCACATCTTAATAGAAATATCTCAATATTAAATACAGTTTAACTAATTTTCAAATTAACCTTACACCTATGGAACCTTTTTACCATGTGAAGATATAAAAGTCAGGAAGATATTTCATTACTTAGTGAAAACTTAGCCCCATTCTAATTACGTTCATTTTTATAGCACTGTCATAACATAATTTTTTAATGCTATAAAGTTTTTGCTCTGAGAAACGTTTAGGACATCTCCGTTAGTATTCTAATTGAAGTTAGTACTGAAGTGCGTTTGAGTTAATTTTTGTTTCAATTACAGTATAAGAAGAATTCATAACGAATAAAACCGGTTAAATACAAGTAGAATTCCCGTTAAATATGTACAAATACATATACAATTTTAAACACGTATGTATACATAGTGTGTCCACTAAGCTATTCAAAAATTATTTTACATCATGTAAATATGTTACCTAGAATTTTAGAATCATCGCTGGAACTTTATTTAAACTTTCAATAAATTTCTTTAAACCTTGTTATTTTATAAATTTAGGTTTAGTTGTATAAGGAGAGAATATATCTGGAGACGTATTATTAAAAAAAAACATTCGAGATACTCATGGTTTCGAAACGACAGGAATTGTTGTCGTATTTTGCTGAACGCAGTAATGCACCACTAAATAATTGCATTATTTATTAAGATATCGGTTTCAATTTTGTTGAGTTTAAGTTACAGCAGTAAGTATTCTCTCTTCTTTTATTTAGCAATTGTTGATAAGGTTTTCTGAGAATTTTAAGTCGAAGAGGAAACTTCATATGGAGACACGTGCTGATGTGAATTTAGTTCGCAAAGTAATGTCTGATGATACTCGTTTACTTAGGGGATAAAAATGTAACCTCGCTGCTTTCAAGGTACTGATAAACTTTGGTTAATATCTTGTGGCTCCTTTTAAATGAAATGTTTAAATTCGATTAATATTGAGACGGTGATGAAACTTGATTCGGGAAAATCGATTATTAATCTTATTATATTTTTAAACACATAATTTGTAACCAAATGACTGCAGGCAGGTCCAACAGCATAACGTGCCTTCCGAAGCGGGAGGAACTCATAATGAGATTACGTAGATACGTGATTGATAATCGCACATCCAATTACCGCCCGTTGCGTATGTTGTTTAACCTCAATAGTATGTAAATACTTAACCTGGTTGAAATTCGTTTAATTCATCGAGTGAAGTCAGCGAATAATATTCGCAGCTCCTATAAAATATTTAATTTTATGTAATTATGGACATTTTAGAACCAACATTTGATTGTTTCGAAAAATAGAAAAAAAATTGACTTAAGGCTGATTAGTAACAAAAAGCCAAGTGCGTGTCGCACCATCCATGAATTAAATTTCGCAATCATTTTATAACTATAAAATCTGTGTTAACTAAATAAGCATCCTTTCACTTGACAGTTGGATTCTTTATTGTGATTCGTTTTCTTGTTTTTTAATTGAATATTGCAAAACCAATAATAATAATTTTCGCGACTATTTTCATCATTTTTAAATTATTTTCACAGTGTTGTTTAGAAATTAAAGGAGAGGAGGGGGGCTGTCATTGCAAACGATTTCGAAGCTTTATATTTTGTAAACACCCGGCTTACGAAATATTAAGATTCAAAATTGAGTAATGAAAGAATATAATCTTAATATGAAGTATATTTTGTAAAAGGTCAATGTAGTTTTGTGTAAAACTACAGATTTGTGTAAAACTGTTGAAACTACGAGGCTACACGGTCGGATACACATACGTACGTGATAAAATTATAAGTGTTTCGTATTTGACTACTGAACCTTAAATGATCACAAAGCATATCTTGTATAATAATGTATTTAGTAAGTTTATACTCGAGTAAATTTATTAGCGATGTTATCTTTTACGAGTCATATGATGAACAACGAAGTATCAAAGACTGAATACCATATTTCTTTTACGAGTTTAGCTTTAGCGTTACTTTATACTGCACTTTATTTTTATTATTTTTTTATAATATGAGTATCGGTCTCGCTTTACGTGCAACGAGTGACGTTCATTATAGCGTCATTTATTGTGGCAGTCATAATATTTATTGCCTTACACCTAAGTTACATATTTTTCATTCAGCAATAATGAATATGGTAAATAATTAAAATCATTTACTTAATTAGCCATATTACTTTTATTTTAAACGTCGTTTTTGGCAACTCAAAAGGAAAAACGGAACCCCAATAAGTTCATACACGTGCTTGTTTATTACAGCCATTTTTCTCAGTAATTATTTGAGGCAGAAACTTGTAATTTATACACACACACACACACACACACACACACACACATATATATATATATATATATATATATATATATATATATATATATTATTTGGTTAAAGGAAAATTCAAGTTTCATTTTTCAAATTGTTTAGAGATCCCATACGGGATAATCCCTTAGGAATTTATCCGTCAAAATTTATGAAAGTTGTAAATGAGAAAGTTCATATTTTATTTAAAGTTAATTAAGAACAAATTTTAAGATTAAACCAATATTTGATTACAAATATTTCGCGTGTTTTACACATATAATGATGAAATATTAAATCTGTGGTTTTGCTGGTTTTTATTTGAATTTATTGGGTTTTGCTAAAATCTGATGACTAAGAGAACGTTAATTGTTTATTTCGCTTTTCGTTCATTTTAATCGACGAGATAAATTATAATGTTAGGTGTTGAAAGAGCAGCTTCCATAATTCAGGCTCAGTATTAATAGTAGCATTAAAATAAATTTGACCTTGTATTGAATATATTTGGTGTTAATTTTGTAGAAATTCATTATTCACAATTAAATGAAACTACGTGATGTAGTATTATTTCTACTTTCTTTAATTTCTTTACCACGATCTAGGTTTCGTTGTATTACAACATCTTTAGGTGGGATATTAGCAAAGATCTTTGCTAATATCCCACCTGAATCTTTGCTAATATCCCACCTGAAGATGTTGTAATACAACGAAACCTAGGTCGTGGTAAAGAAATTAAAGAAAGTAGAAATAATACTACATCACGTAGTTTCATTTAATTGTGAAATTTGACCTTGTTGATGACAAGCAGCGTTAAGTGTCTATAATTTTGCATTATGGGTAATGTGTTGTAAATATTTTCTCTAGTATCATGAATTAAAACACAGCAGAACGAGAAGTCTGGTTATGACATGGAAAGAGACGCAAACAAGAAAAACGACTATTATTAAAATTGTCTAATTACGAGTAGAATTCCCACTATGCAGGTTCCGTGCACTCTTACTTATATAAACATTTAAGTGTACACAGTATTTTTATTCAATTATTTGTAATTACCTATATAATTTTACCATTTAAATATATTGCCTTAAAGCTATGAGATTTACAAAATTTAGTTTTATGATGACGTGAAAAAATTTCGATATTAGAATTGGGCAATAAAAACAAGAAATACACGAGATGGAGCAAATAAGCCTTTAAAACCGTCTCGAAATTAATAATTTGTGCTATGATGGCACTATATATTTTACAGAAAGCCGTGATAAATAAAATATTTCGAAATCACGAAATTCCTTGAAAATTAAAAAAATTAACCACTCAATCCTTTAACTTTTTTAATATTTTCTCAATAAATTGTAAATTATATTAATAGGTTGTTATATTTCAAAATGATAACATGGAAATTTTCTGGTTTATGTTTAAGTAAAATGCTGAGCACAGTATATATCGGTTTAACGGGATAGAGAACTATATGAGTGGCAAGTAGGCAATAAGTTGATTACAATTGGTGGCTCAAAATTTCCAATTCTCGATATGACATCTTATTTGGAACTAGTATTCACCATACAGAAAGTCTGCTGAAAAAAAAGGTGGAAAGCAAACAAAATGGTGATTGTTGACTGTACTAATGATAACTCGTCCGAGATTGCACACGAGTGAATCGTGAAGTTGTTAAATTATATGCCTGTTCGGGTGCATTAATTTTTATAATGACGGATATACTGACGAATAGTTGATGAAGATACGGTAGAACAGCAACATTACTAAGACATCGAGAACTCGTTCGAACTTTAATGTACATGGAAGCAGAAATAAGGAAAATTACCCCTAGGAAATGTGATGTTGGAGAATAAAGCTTGAAGTATCGTGGACTCAGTTCTATACTGATACGTGTATACTCCAAAAAGTCAGTATAAGGCAGAGTTTGTCTAATATTGTATAGGCTTACGTCATGATATTCTTTGGACGCATGTCGCAGCATTGCAACGATAGTGTTGAATGCTTTACGGAACAGAATGGAAGGTACAAAACTATACGATAGAATACCAATGAGATGGATAGATTAGGTATAGGCAGCCATGGACGTTTTCGAGAGGAAAGCGACCTGTCCTGCGTGGTGCATAACTCGTCTGCAAGACATTTGGTACCAAGACCACGATGACTCTGCAAAGTGTAACGACTAAGAATATACCAATTGATTAAAATACGGCTGCTTTTTTTGAATATACTGATATTACGTATATAATAAATCATATTTTGTTTAGGCATAAAATTGTAATTAATTTTGGGTGTGGCCAGAAATTCGGGTTATAAATTGAAAAATATTGAAAACAATTTTTATTGATATGTTAGTTAATGCTATATTAATAACATTATTTATTTGCTTTGTTAAGTGACGTTATGTTTTTAGATTAAAATGAGTGCTACAATTTCTTGTGAAATACTGGTTAAAATAATAAACAAACGTTAAACTTCAGATCAACAAAAGGAGTTTTTTTATGTCTATTTTGCCTACTTTTATAAACACTTACCATTTCACATCCTGTCGTATTAAACAAAGTACCTTACGTTAAATGTTAATTTATATCATGCCCATCAAGGTGAATAATATGTACATGTTTTAAAATTTGTTTTTAAAGTCGTAAAATCTATATTTTTATTGTGATCCGTCGATATTCATAAGCGGATCTGATTGCCCAGGGCTCTTTATCAAATTTCTTCGAATTTTCCGACGTCATAGCTTAATTTTAGTTTTTGTTACACAATTTTGTTTTTTTATAAATAGTCTATCCACATCCAAATTTATTATTGCACCCTTTAGAAAATGGATATTTCTGAACAAAATTTCTACACGTAAAGTTTATCCCTTCTCAGCTGATTACGTCTTTTGTCAGATCGTAAAATTTAAACGCTTTTTCATTAATCAAACAGAAAATAAAGATCATTCTGAGACTGGGTGTAATTTAAATTAACGCATAAAAGAAGATGGCTCGAGTGATCGATATGTCCCGAGCTCACCCATTGCTCAAACACGTGTCACAGTATTCATATTGAGACCGTCTCCGCATACGCGTCTGTAACTTAATAGTTGGCGGTAAAGCACAGTAACACGAATATTCAATAAAATAAAAAAAAATATGATATACGTCATAATTTCAAATTATTTAATAAATCAAACAAATCAGAGTAACTTACTTGAATTGTCATGCGGCACTTCCGGGAATTCCGTGACACTAAATGTATTAAGGCTTGATACTCGTGTTTATAGGAAATTGGAAATTAGTTCAATTACTTAACCTCCGTATCAGCGCACTTTCTGCCGTATGTTGGGGAAAATACAGAAAATAAATTTTCCATTTCCTTATTTTAAAAATCACGTCTATCATCCTCACAGATATCCCTCGATTTCATTTTGGCATGGTTGAATATAACCAACCTTTCCAAGCAATAAGAAAGTTGTTACTAGCAGCCCCGCATTTATTTAAAATATTAACAGGTTACATTGACAACACATTAGTTTTGGGATCAGCATTGTTTTTGGTAATGGATTTTTAAGCGAGAGTAGGAACACATTCATTATCTGATATTCTGCAAGAATGTACGGACATCCGCCCGCGTTCCCCAATTGTTCGCATATTTAATTTAGTTAACACGGCATTGAAGTCATTGATCTATCACGACTTGTCCCCCTGTTCAACTTACGACTTTAGAGATAATGTCGTGGAATATTTGAATAAATCAAGACTGGCTCCATATTTTTAATATTTTTTATTTATGTTTTCCTTCTCTCCATGTTAATTGACAGACGTCTACTTGTTTCTTTCGCAGTAACATCGTAAAACATTTTACTAAAAAAATAATAATAATTTAAAACAAAAAAAACTAATAAACAAAATACACTTCGAATAAACTGTCAACATTCTTATTTGAAATCCGTAAAAAATTCGTATTTAAACAGTTTTAAAAATGTAAAAGACAAAGGCACAATGAATGTTCCTTCTTATGAAAGTCCTTTCTTATTTCTACTTCTTAATTATGGATCACTAATATGACTGAAACTGAGCATTACTCAACTTTCATAAGTAAATTTGTATAATGCATATGTTACGTGTAATTTGCATATAAAGATAGAGTCTGCAGCAATATATTACCATTCCAAACCGTGTTAACATTGCAATAGCTTGTTACATTTCAGTATTTTTTTAAAAAGTCAGTATTCTAATAGTTAAAAGAATAATATTAAAAAACGCTAATTTAAACTCATGTCCAATTTTATGTAAAAACGTATTAGAATATTGATTTGCTTAAAAAATATTACATTATATAAAATTATTCAAACATTAACGTAACACAATTTATACGAATGCTGTAGACTCAAAGGTTGTGCACAAATCACACACGCAGGTACGAATATATCTATATATAAACTTCTATGTATAGTACATATGGCGGACTTATTGCTACATAAGAGTTCTCTTCCAGCAACCTTAACAATTTGTATTGGAATTTATTTGATAGACTGAAAGAGATTTTAAAATGAAAATTCTTTATAAAAAAGTATAAGTAAAAAAACTTCAAACATACAAAACTATAACTAAAAAAAAACTATTGACATGATTTGTGATCGGAAAGACAGGACAGAACAAGGATATAAAAGGAAAGGTTTCAGGAGAGGCAGGACTTTTTCACTCGATCTTTGAAAATATTTTGAGACGTGATCTATGATTCCAAATTTATGCTGCTTGGACAGTGAAATATTTTTTGTAAGTGATAGAGGTGTGTTTAGGAATAAGTAGGGTGAGTGAACTTTCAGATTGTAGCCCGAGGCCGTGAGCAGACAAATCTTTAAATTTGCCACTAAGGTAATTTGGGCTAGGAGGATTTTTTTAATATATTAAAAAGAAATGTAAGTATGTGAAGTTGGCGTCGATCACGGATCTTCAGCCATTTGAGAAGTGACCTGTATTCAGAAATATGATCATATTTTCTGAGGTCATAAATTTTGAAGACGTTCCAATTTGCACAAATATTTTTCATTAAGATCAGGATAGCACACATCTCCATAGTCAATTAATGGTAATAGAAGTGTTCGACGAAAGTAGATTTTCGATTTAGTCGGTAGACAATTTTGAAGACGTTTTAAAGAGTGTATCCTGTTGAAAACACGACTACTAACATCATTTACTTGAGGCCGCCAACTAAGATTTTTATCGATCAGTAGGTCCAGATTTTTAACAGTTGACGTGTATGGTATTATTATAACGTGTGCATATAAGTTACATATGAAAATAGAATAACGTTGATGTTAAAAACAATATCGATGAATAAAAAACAAGCGTCATTTGAGATTCGCGCAATAAATGTTCGGTATTTTGTAATTTTAGATTTTTAGCATCGCTGAAACTACATGTTTTTTAACTTTCACAAGTAAACTTGAATGTATGTGACAAAAATACTGTTATGTTAATGTTGTAAATTAATTTGTAAACATACATTGAAAATAAATCTATTGTCATATACGTATATGGCGGACTTGTTGCTACAATATACGTGAAAAGAAGATTGTAATATTTTTGATGTATTTTAATATGGAAGATTTATACCGATCATAATTTTTTTGCTACCATCAATAATTTAGATAAAGTAGTCCGATTTAAATTGTTTACCTATACTAATATATAAACCAAAAAGTTTGTCTATATTTTTGCTGGAATCAGGCTATGATTCAGAGGCGCAGAGCAGTGACGGAAAATGAAACAGAAGAAGTGGAAAACAGCTCAAATGGTGCAAGGTCTAGTGAGACTTTTTTTTATTGACTGATCATCTATAGTATTCTGGTAGATATACTCCGAGCTATACAACCGATGTGGTTTAGTGAACAGAACAAATTTCAGCTACACCGATTACGCGGTTTCAGAAGTCTGTGACTGACCGTGGGGAGGAAGAATAAGGTGAGGCCATAAGTGTTTCATTGCCGCAATGTGAAATAATTTTATTGGACAAAATAAACAATTTTAATAGTTATGTTCTCGGAAGTTTGTTCCGACACATTTATTTTATTACGATCTGTGCTCGCTACTTCGTTTGCATGTTTAGAACCTATTATTTATTTAACTCTAACATTAATACATGTAAGGCCATTTATTATAATAACTTGAAAAGTTAACTTTTTTAAATAATTACATTTTATATTGAAACATAAATTTGCCGTATATTATTCTTAGTCGATCCATTACAATTAAACCTTGACTTTATTAGAAAAGACCCAAAAGAATACAATAATAAAAATTTCATTGTAAATAAGCAGGTTCACAGACAATCAAACACTTCAAACGCAATGTTTTTATGTTCTATAATTTTTCGTATATTTCTCTTAATTATTTTTTCCTAAATACCTTTAATGTATAGAAAGACTAATTCTGTAGTGTTATTATATGTATAGACAATAAATTACCAAAGTATTTAAATTACAAATATTGACAATAGATTTATATATCCAATGGGAGCTCGCTTTACTTCTTTATAACAAATAAATATGTAAAGTGAGCCACCAACATAGAGAAATTTAATCTGTGGAAGATGGCCAACAACGACTTCTATCCTTACGCGTCTGTTTGAAATTAGATTAGTTATTTCAGCACCTTTACTATTTCACACTTCATCTCTGGCCACGCTCCTATTCGTCAATGTATGTCCGAGTGGGAAATTTCACTGCACGATTTAAATTACACACCTATTGGTAGCGGCACCTATTAATATTAGTTGGATGTAGTGTAGATACACTACATATTTATATAATTATTACGTACTAAGCACTTTTTTGTAGTTTTTGTATAAATGCAATATAAACGAATTGCTGAAAATATTAAATTTGCATATCTTTTGATTGGGTGAACAAATTCCATTGAAATCTATACTAAAGATTAGCACAGGTCAATAATTATGTTTCCAATAAAACTTATTGAGTCGATAGATTTTAAGTGATGCGTGTTGAAACGAAGAGGTAAACAGACAAACATTCCAAAAGCTGTATTTTTAATTCTAGTAAGTCTCCTAACAATTTTTTTCTTCAACATCTTCAATGTGTAAACATGTTAATTATACAGATTTATTTTTTGTATAAATAATAAAATTCACATAATGATTTCTTCTAATTTTTCTTACAAATATTTGATAATTTTAAATTTGATAATTTTGATATTAACAAAAAACCTTATTAGTATTTATGACTTTAACATGAATGATTATATCATAGGTTTTTCATTATTTTTTCTGACATAGTCAATTACGTTCGTTAAATATCGACTGTTATTTACTTCGCACATCTCATATAGCTAATTGCCTTAAGGTCGCTATGCAGATTCTATTTACACATCATAATAATGTTCATAGTTGATTTTCTTCATATCAGCTTCTCGAATCTTTATTGTTAGTTTTAATTATTTTGACGATCTTAGCATCTGTGATTTAGTTAATAAGAAAATTAATATAATCTGTGTCGCTCGTTTTTTTTAAATTTTTGCGTTTCAGTACCTTAAAAGTAAAAAGGAGGCCTTTGTACGATTACTCAGGTGTTCGCCTGTATGTTCAACACAGCCATTTTTCTTAGAAACTGCTTGACATAGAAACTTGAAATTCAGCAGAGAATTAAAACATATTGATCCGGGTTAATACTACTCTATAATCAAAAAAATAATTATTTGGAAATTGTACAGATGTCAAATTAAGTCCTTAAATTTTTTTTAAATTGCGGGATGTCATTTGAAAGAGTTAGTTACATATATATGTATATATATATATATATATATATATATATATATATATATATATATATATATACATACCGAATTATGAATTATTATGAAAAAAATGTGGGTGTATTTTAGATGTCATATTTATTTCAATTTTCCCCATGTTTTAGCGCTTACGAAAAATATATTTCTCTGTTTTCAATGCCGTTATTTTCAGAAACTACCTGACGCAGAAATTGGAAAGATGATATAGAAGTATTTCTTACTAAGTCTCATGTTTATGTATATTTCAGGACACTAAATATTTTCAAATATTCGTGTAACAATTAAAGAGAAAGTTTTCATTGATATTGTAAAAAAATGATTGAAATAAAGGTTACTGTCCCACAAATTACTGTACCAAAAGTTTTCATAATTACTGTATGAAAAAACCGGGCAGGTAAAATCTAACTAGAAGATTACAGAAAAATTGTAGTGACTGGTTTAGATCTTATGATTTTTAAAATATGCACAATGTTTTTAAGTCTGTGACAGATATAGTAAATAATACATTGTCTTAAATTTACATTGGAAACAAGAAACATTTGTAAATAGTTTAACCGAAATACTATACACGCTTAAATGTTCATAAGTGCCGACTTGTGCGCGGAAGCCTCGTAGTCTGAGTTCTATTCGCGTTAGTTTTTTTCAACATTTCTACATTTGGAATTAAAGGTGGCATAATAGCATGCACAAGTTAATGTGTTTTTGTAACTGCATGCGAAATATCTACGATATTTTTAAATGTAAACTAAACAGCTGATAATTTAGTTAAAACCATAAATAGGTAAGTACATCCTATTGTCGACTAATCGTCAATCAGTACGCATGATGGGCAACCAAATTATTTCTAAGAATATTTTGTATGAATATCTTGGAGGCGATAGGTCTTCTCACGCATAACGTAATGTGTTAAAAATTTTCTTCTATTGGAACGAATTTTGGTAAAAAATACTACATCACGTAGTTTCATTTAATTGTTAATTATTTTGAGTATAAAAGCGACGTAATTTAATATAATATATATGTATATGCATATATATATATATATATATATATATATATATATATATATATATCACCACTTTTGGCATAATAACAGTGATATATTGTCTGTTTAATTGTTTGCTTTTTTTACACTTAAATAATTATCATTCATATATGTATTATATCATTATATGTATCTTACATATAATTATGCTGTATTTTAAAACGTCTGAGTAGTAAATGTAAGAGTTGAAAAAGTTCTGACTGTCCACATATAACTGAATGCGCTACTATTAATTTTATTTTTCAAAATAATGGAACATGCTTATGGGTTTAACATTCATTTAAATTTTAGCTTAAATCGCTATAAGAAACTCATGCAGCCTGTTGAATTGATAAAAGAAAACTGACTTTCAATCAGTTTTGGAGAATTATGTTCAAACTAATATTTACCTTGTAACTATGTAGCTGGTCTGATTGAAATCTACATCTATTTTATAAAAACAGTTTTTTATATTTTTGAATACCACGTGAGCAAAATCCTGGGCTAAAGCTAGTAGATATACAAAAATGACAAGTTATAAGCCATGATTTCACTAGATTTTCTAGCATAGAATTAAAAAGAAATTGGAATTTACAACGGATTGAAATCGTCTTGAGAATCCAGGGATAATTTTTGATTGAATATGGTAGAAGGAAATATTAAAGTTCAATACAGAATATTAAGTTGCTATATGCACTTTTACTTATCAGCTTATTATCTTCATATAATTTTATTAACAAAATAATATATTTCTACTCCTACGAAAATATCGTTTCCGCAAAAAGGGACCTTTCCATCAATTGTTTTTGTTGCAGCGGTAACAGCAATTCATAAACACCCATCAGGTCTTTTTGCCGCCCTTTTTAATCTGTTTCTGGACACAAGTAATCGTAGGGACTACGAGACGCTTAAGATGGAGTCTCAAAAATAAAATTGAACATCAGTAAATACTCAATGGTGTTGCAAGGGTTCCGTATTTGCTTTTGAATTTCGGAGCCCTAACAAGGTACCAAAATTTGTAAAATATCCATATAATTCATGAAAAGATTAGTCTAATTAAACTTGAGGGGACTGTATCCGAAAAGGGTAGGATGATATAAATTTTATACCTTCCGCTGTATGAGGGAGAACAGCCCTAAAGGTTTGACGCATAATTTCGTTTCCAGACTGTAATGGTCTGATCCCGTAATTTACTACAAGTAAAGCTAATTATGTTAAGTGCTTTCCACTTATCTGCACCGTTTTATTACGACCGAGTCTAGTTTTAGAATTGTGGTTGTGGCACTTGCGTGTAACGGAAAACGACTTTATCCATGGTCTCTTACGTTGAAGTATACGTATATGTATTTAGGTGTCCACTTTATTTTGTAGATTCCCAGACAGGGTACTTAATATATGGGTATGTAAACTAAACAGGTTCAGGATTGAGTTCTTCCTCTTATATTATATTTGGTTACAAATACAATTGTTATAGATTCATTACCTGTAAAATCTACTTATTTTATCTCTTTTATGTAATCTTCAATAATCTTCTCACTCCTTCATTTATCCGATTCAAATTCTAACAGCTTTCAACTTATGGCCTGCAACTACGTTTTAAAGACAAGAAGACTTTTTTCATACACCAGCTTAGAACTGCATTCTCTGGAGATTCATTATGCGTATAAACTACGAAACTATGAAACAAACTAAATATAAATATACGATGTAAACCCTCAATATCTGAGTTAAAATATCATCTGAAGTGGCATAACCTATAATAAACTATGCACTGAATGCCTCATTCTTTATTGCTTCGCGATTTTTGATTTGTCGTTCATTTGTTTTCTTAAAGCCGGTATTTTTAAGAGTATAAAAACAATTTAGCGATTGCAATTACGAAATAGCAAAAAATGATTGTGACAGTAATAAAAATAAAAACAAAAAAATTATTTTAATCAACGTGTGTTTATTATTTTTTTGAGACATTTTAAATTTGCTTTGTTCCGTCTTTTGAAATTAAATTCGGATTACAATATCGTCAATGTAGCCAAATTGGCTGTTTTCAAATATTGATTATATTTGGCGTTGATTTTGCAGAAAGTGAGTTGATTTTGAGCTGTGACATTAAGAATTGTTGGTAAGAAATAAAAATATCATTGAAAATTTAAGGAAATATGTAATCAATTTTCAGAAATAGTTGCAATAACAATTTAATATCCGTTCAATTATTATTTAAAATTTTCTGTATGAAATAAGAATAAACTGTTAATTGACATTGATATCCGCTATTTGCTGTGAAAATAATCGTCATTTTTGTTTTTTTTAAATTTTACTTGGCTTTTTAGTTGACTCTGGTGGGCCAACTAAAAAGCCAAGTAAAACGTTTAATGGATTAATGTATTACATCTGCATAATTTGCACTTTGTTTCATCTTGTTGGTATAAATTACAAGTGATTAGAATTAATATTTTCATTTGACTGACTGATGATTTAAATATAATTTCTAAAGATCTAATTTATTCATGATCAAAAAAGATAAAATACACGTTTCGTGATTGAATTATTCATAAATATTTTCAGTTGAATACACTTAAAAGTTAGTATAATTTTGAGAATGTAAATTATTTAACATAAAGATAGGGTTTATGGCAAGGAACAATCACATTACTGACATTTTTCGTTACACTACCGTTAGAAATCATGAAGAAATATAACCATAAATAACCTTCACTATTGAAATATTTTAAATTTCAGAATATTTCTGCTAAAGTGCTTTGATTAAAAAAATGGGAAGAATATATCATTGGTGGGAATTGGAGATCATTGAATGCACCTCAAAAAGTAAAGGCAGAGCTTTTGTGATATATCAACACGTCTGTGGTTTTGATGTAGTAAAAAATGCTTTATTGATTTTTGATGGAAATTAATCACTATGATACGAGGATTCTTCTCGATAAATAGATTTAGAAATATAGTGAGATTCTGGTGGAAAGCTTTAGTATGGTGTATAGCATCTTTTTTTGGGTTCTGTACCTTAAAAAAAACACAGTCTTTACGAGAACACGTGCGTGTCCGTTTAGCTTCGGCGTTTTTCTCATATACCAAAATAAGACAAAAATAACGGAATTATATTTCTAAAATGCGCCAAACGAAGATGATGCTGAACGAAATGTTCAAAGAAAGTGCACGTCCATAAGTTTTTACCGCCTGAGCGTGGAATTCTCTGAGGTTGTGCGCTGTAACGAGAGTAAGTAAGCGTTTTCCTGCATCGCAAATTGTACCAATTTAAATTTTTTGCTAAAATTAAAAATGAGAAAAACTACTTATTATTTTTTCTTAAAATTATTGATTTTTGACAGGCAGATACAAGGACAAGCAGTGGAACTTAGGAAGAGCTTAAACTCGCGTCAGCGACACTCACTTATGATTGTCACGGGTGTGCAAGGATTATAGATAAAATTATGATTGCAGTGACTTTTCAATCTATTGAAGTAAAAGTAAATTGTAAAATCACAAGTTAATGAAAATGAAAGAAGAAATTAAATAAAAAAAGCATTTTCAATATGTCGCCCCTTGTTTCCGACACATTTTTACACATGTTATTTTTGTTTATGGACTCTATTAAATAAAGAAATGTCTTGGTTAAGGGTACTTTCAAGTTTGTCAAAGGAAGCTATAATACGCGCACGCATCTCTATTTCACTGTTACAATCTTTCTCAAACACTAATTCTTTAATAAAACCCCACACGAAAAAGTCCAATGGGGCGATGTCTAGTAAATGTGGAAGCCAAGGTATAGATCCAAGTCGACCTATCTACTGGATTCCAAACCTTTCATTTATTCTATCACGAACTTCCACGGCGGATTGCGGCGACGCAACACAACTGAACACAAAGAGATTTTGCAAATGACTAAATTAATAATTGACTTTGACTACGAATAGGCTTTCGCATAGGAGAAGAGTGTGGCAACATAGCTGTGGCGGTAAGGTGTACTTAATGAAATATTTAAATTTTCGTACAGACAGTTTTTCTCGAAATTTTTATGGTGCCATAATTTCTAAATCCCTTCAGATAACAAATTCTGGTTTTCGTCATTGATCTACATACAACCAGTATCTTCATTGGTATTCGTTTACACGGTGTATATACTTATAATGTTTTTGAATTTTACAAGTAAACTATCCGCTACGCCCACATAAATTTATAAATAATTGTAATATAAATTTATAAATTGAATTGTATCAATATTGAAATGACACCGCAAGCAGATAAAAGATGACAGTAGTCTGTTTAGCAAATTAAATAATCGTGTATTATACCAACATAAGGGAATTTTGTCAAAAATACCTTTCAATCAAACCAAAAAACTTTAATCAATCTTCATTGAGCTCCGCCTCCACATTTGACCTTTTGATTCCTCCTACCCTTGACACTTATCAGGGGCTATGAACGTGCGGTCGTACTGTCGTTTCTTGCTTAATTTAATTAGAAATGACGCATCGATTGCGGAAGGCTATCAGTTTTTATTAGAGTTATAAAAGTCATTTGGTAGAGCGATATATGTGCAGATTACTTTCATCACCGCAAAAGCCGAGCTGTAGGCATTTTGGAAGGGTGTTATTATTACAAGTCGAGGAAAGTGAACTAAGCGAGAGACAGTTTTGTGTTTTGTTTTATTTACTGGGAAATTTTGTTTATTACAAATTACAAAACCATTAGAGTTATTGTAACGCTTTGGGAAGTATGCAATTTTTTCCTGTTTTCCATTTAGGAGTACCATATTATATTCGCCATGCCTTTGTTTTATTTTATATTATTACATTAAGGATGAAAGAATACTCGAACTTTTCTGTCATTTGTGTAAAACGATGATACAAAGACACTTTAAAGTACTATTAATCCACACCTACATAATATTCTGGAAGAAGTGAATTTTTTTTTAGGGTTCCTGTAAGTTAACAGTTTATTACAATTAGGGTAATTCAGGGTGATATGGCCGTATTTTTTTGTAGGTAGATTTTAATACAATATTTATAAAAATAAAAGTGTACTTTCTAGTTAAACTTTTATTAATCAACTTTGGCTATACAGACTTTGGTTACGATTAATTAAATGAAATTTTAATAATAAACTTTAAAAAAAAACAGACACTGGCCATCTTAACGGATATATCTGTCTCAGATGGCCATAGCAAGACGTACAAGATGTTATTTCTTCTTCCATTTTCCCTTGCCTTTTCCTTTTCCTTCATTTTCCTTGCTTTCATACTTTTTCTTAGCCTTTTTTTCACATGTATCACAAGTATTGTCAAACGGTGTACAATTTTCATGCATCCATTGAAGACAAATAATGCACTGAATCCAATCTTCAATTTTTTGTGTTTTATAGTCATTTTCACCACATCTTATACAGTCATACTCGCAATCTTCTCCCGCCGTATCCTCGCTATCCAATTGTATTATGTCTTCTTCTTCTTCAGAACTTGATTCAGATTTGCTTTTAAATAAACGTGGCTTGCGATTTTGTACTTTAAGTTTCTTCTCTAGTTTATCTTTCTTTGATTTAATACTTTCTTTTGAAGTTAGTACTGCTGCTACTTGTTTTGCACGTTTTTTTGCAGAGTTATCAATTTCTGGAATTGGGGTTAACGCATCAAGAAATTTAGAAGGAGTTTCGTTAGTATCTGAAACAGAATTTGACGTCCCTGGTTGAGGTGACTTTGACCCTTTGATGTTGCGGTCCACTGGTGGTTTATTTTGTGCTTCATCTTCTATCAAAACTTCTGATATGAAAGCATACTCTGGTATTATTGACGGATTAAAGGGATGTATTCCCGTAGCGCTGAAACCAGATGAACCATTTCTTTGAGTCGCAGATTTTCCCCAAAGATTCTGACAAAAGAGTACCAAATTATGATCGGGTAATCCTTCGCCCTGGATGATTATTAAGCCAATTACGGCATTGTTCATAAAAATAAGTTTTTAAAGACTTGAAAAACGCTCAGTCTAAGGGTTGTAGGTAATGCGTCGTGTGGCTCGGTAAACAAAGAAAAATAATGTCGTTTGCGTCAGCCAGTTCCAGAACTTCAATTGATCAATGCGATGCATGCCCATCAACAATCAATAAGACTTTACCAGTTGGTTTTCTAGGTATGAAATGGTCTTTAAGCCACGCTGTAAATATTTCCGCAGTTATGTAAGCTGATTTTTGTGACATGTATACAACAGAACCCGGAGGCAAACCATCCTCAAATTCAGCTTTTTTATTTTTGCCTTTCAATATGCAAACGGGAGACAAAAATATTCCTTCCGCACTACAGCAATATCCATCAGATAAAAATACAGTTAATACAAAATTGATTACAAAATCACATTCACAACGTAAGAAACAAGGTGCATAAAAAATTTTTTAGGTCGTCATAACATGAAACCGATAAAATACCTACTTTTTTGTTTTTTTTTTGGCACAACTAACTGCAGTACGTGCGATCACTGACAAATATCAATAGCTCACTGCCGACAAACAACGCCATCTATTAGAAAAATGTAAAATTGTTTCAACTGGCCATCTTAAACGACTGGCCATATCACCCTGAATTACCCCATTAGTTATCTAGAAATATACCCTTTTTGTGCTGATGAAAAGTATATTTTTAGTAATTTATAGTGATATAATTTAAATATATATATTTTTTATTCCAACTTGGGAAATCCGTTTCGCCCTTGAACCGCATCACCAAAAATTTAAACTAATTAGATTGTAGCCAGGTAAATTACAAGCTATACCTATTGGTCCATAGATGGTACCTATTTTTTTAGTTCTACCTGGAAAAGTATTTCCGGGAAAAAAAATTGTTTTTTTTTCAAGTACTGGAAAGTTACTGGCATGCCACGCTTGTGCAATAAAGTAAGATGATTTTTATTTGATTCCGTTGTTATGGTTACAATATTTGACAGCTCAGATATTAGAAAATATTGTTTTGCTGTTATAATTCGCGTAAATTTGCTATTTTTGACGCTAAATCACGTGATTGGGTCATTATCAAATTACGGTCGTTTTGATAAAACATTGGTTTCAGTCCAGATTACTCCTTATGTGAGGCATAAAGTCAGTAATTTTGATACAAATAAGTCATTTTAATACTAGTTTATTTTTGATATTAGTTAGTCTTGTTCGGGTAATTACGTTTACAATACATTTTTGTATCTATTACATCGTAACATTGAATTAAAAAATTTCAAACTTCCTGCATTTTGATTATGATTGTGTGGAACTACAGATAGGAATTTATTATGAGAAATTTATACAAAATCAGCATATTCTTGTGGGGTAAAATTTTATTGCGTGAAAACTAGACTGAAAGAAGTAAACCAATTTATGCTCAGAATACCACCTGGAAGATGCATATACGTGTATTACTTATATGACTATGCATATACGTATATTACGTATTGGACTTTAGGTTAATTATAATATATATTAAAAAACATGCAAAAATTACCTATGGCCGAGTGAATCACGTATACATAACATGTTTGTTTAGTTTTTCCGAAATAAACAATTTAAAAGAAAAAATAATGGACGGCAAAACAGATAAAATACTGAGATAATCAATATTACATTACTGAATACGATTTCCATGCTCTTTTTATAAATTTATGTTACTGTTACACTGTTTCACCTAGCTTGTAATGTGAGTAATATAAAACATATCGATATGCACACAAAATATAGGGGATAGAGCATCCAAGTACTTTTATAAAGTGATATTTCAGTATTGCAATACTTACGAGAGCCTTACAGAAAGCACCTTTCAATCCATTTAAAAAGGCTTGATTAATTTTCATTAAGTTTGGCATCCAGCTCCGGCTTTCTGATTGGTCTGCACAGTTTTAGTATTTTCGTATTTTCGGAGGTTATTGACACGATGTTGTACCATCGCTTCTCCTTTTATTTAGTTATAAAGAACGCATCTACAGCCATTGGCCTTCGCTCGTTTTGATCAGGGCACATTTGACGATTATACTGTTAAAATTCTAGAGTGAAATATGCGCTAATTACTTCCATCAACGTTAAAACGGAATAGTAAATAAAGGTTGTAGCATTTTAATATTCGAGAGCAAGTGCTTATTTTAAATTAAATGCTATAGACTGCTGGTTATATCACTTATTATTGGAGTTAAATGCAATAATAAGTCTCTAAATACTCTAACCTTTTAAAAGCTATTTAAAACGTAATATTTTCAAATTTTTAAATGCAAAGGTAGATATTTGGGAATGAAAAGGCGTATGATGTTAGTTCCCCGTCGTGATTTTGAAATGTTAGTTTACCCAGACAGACCTGATTTGCAACAGGGTGTAGTGAGTTAAAAGAAAAAGAGGATGAGAAGATTACCGAGTACATTTATATACAGTATTCACCGTTAGTCTGGTAACAATGTAATATATTGTCATAGGTAAAAATATGGGAAAAAATTGTAGTAATTTCAGATAATTTTTAAAATTTTTACTGGGACATTGTAAAACAAATAAATTTTAATTAGTTACAACATTGTAGCATTCTATTCTTACATTAAAATATTTCATCATCGTAAAATTACAAATTCGCAAACTTAAAATGAAGCCTTGCTGTGAAAGTCATCAAATGATCATACTTAAATTTTAATAAGGAAAATAATTCTTTGAAAGCAGTAGCAGTCTCTTGAATACTAGGAACTTTGTTAGAATACGCAAGATCATTTATTGAAATGAAAATAAATTGTCCGTACTTATAGCAATATAAAAACCGTCCTAGTTTTACATTATATTTTTATGTAACCTTTGTGTTTCATCTGAATCATGTTACTTGTTACTTCATACCATGTTTTATAATCTCTCTTTGGCTCTCCACACAATAAGAATTGATATTTCAAAGAAATTCCCTGTCATTCAAATTGCAGTAACTTATAGTTTCATCTAATATTTCTATATCAAGTTTATGGTAACTCCTTAATGTTTCACGAAAATCTATCAAGTTTATGGTCAGAATGTAAGAAACATATGCGCTGATTTTGAACAAATTTACTTTCGGTCGTAATTTTTGAATGATTTATTCACTAAATAATTTGGATATTACGTTTAAAAAAAATATTGCAAGTAAACAATTTTTCCATTTTGTATAACTTTTAAAATTTATTTAATTTTATTTCCTTACTTAGAAATTGAGACAAATTAAGCAATGGTACTTTTTGGATTAATGAAATTAATTATCATTATTCTTATTTTTTATAATAGTGGGTAGCCTCCCGTCTCTGGTATATAATGTGTGTGAATTGTATAAATATATATATATATATATATATATATACATATACATATATATATATATATATATATATATATATATATATATATATATATAAAACCACTGACAATAAAATTTAAATATTTATACTTCTTTTTAATAGCTTAGTTGCCTGATATGATATAATGTACCACATACGTGGCATAAACAATCACGTTATAGTGTCAAGCGACTGAGCTATTAGTAGTGAAAAAACACAGTTGTAGTCTGCCTGTATTGTATTAGTAAAGCAATGATACACAATCGTAATACATGACAAAACACAGATCATTTTAAAGAAAATTTGTAGAAATAATGATATAGCATCCTTAAATCCAAGCGTGTATGGCCTCAATCAAAGATGAATTCAGAATAAATAATTTTTATTTTGAAGTAATTGGATTTCATGTAAATTTTTTCGATTTAAACCAATACTTGCTCTATGAAAAAGAAATGGTAGAGTTATTTCTTGGAAGAGTAAGGTGAAAGAAAGATATATATTAATTCGAGCGTTTATATGAAAATAAACAATCAGAAATCAATAAAAAATATATCATGTCGTTTGATGAGCAGAGGTAAACGGTTTAGTGACCAGGGACAACAATGATATTGACTTACTAATCTAACGTAGGTTAAAAGTAATTATACCTATATTCAAAATAATTCTACGTAGATAAAACCGCGAGATCAAGCTGGTTTTTAATAAAATAAGTGCAACTATTATAAATTGTTACCTCACCAGGTACGTTTTTTGACTCACG
The DNA here is from genome assembly GCA_039881145.1 of Druceiella hillmani. Taxonomy (NCBI): domain Eukaryota; kingdom Metazoa; phylum Arthropoda; class Insecta; order Lepidoptera; family Hepialidae; genus Druceiella; species Druceiella hillmani. The sequence goes on along the minus strand of JAYKKI010000140.1, from coordinate 1,479,082 downwards.
AACACGGCAGCAGTACAAGGTTTATTGACATTTGTCAAGACTTTTTATGCTGTATTCTCTTATATATTTTTAAACACTAATATAATTATTATGTATCTTAAAATGTTTCCATGTACTCAGATGTGTACGGAATCCTCGTGGTGAGATTTCCACTCGTAGTTAACTTGCGTTATTTATTGCAATGTTGTTTTATAAAGAGATCATAAAAGTCTACAGTTTATGAAATTACTGTTTGACTTACAGAATCTGCTAAATTGCAAATTTCTCAAAAATGTAAAATAAAATGGGTTAAATCTTAATAAAATTAAGAAAAAGGAAAATATTTATTGATACCACTAACAAATTGTTCAATTATTATTGAAAAATTTTAAAAGATTCAATACTTTGCACGGACCCATAAAAAGAAATGTTATGAGTTTAGAATTCATGTATGTAATAATTGTGAGTATCCTTGTAGTGGCGAAAAAGCTCAACTGATTTTTACAAAGAATACCTTTGAAGTTAGTGTACTATCCTGACAAACACAGGATTCATGACGGCAAGAAAAAAAAACTTGTTCATATATCACGGCAAAAAGAAATAGAGTTAATGTCCACTTTTTAAGATCCAAGTACGTGCAGTGAGTAGGTCGACCATTACTCGTAAATCAGGAGTCTTGGAGAAGAATTGGAGCCTACTTACCTGTGATTATTTTCCTTCATACTTTCGTTGTATATACTGCTGTTGTGAAAACTTCACATTTTCAAAAATAGCGTTTAATGGTTAGGGGCGGTGTTACATTACTATAACAAAAATACTAGTTTAAAGCTTAATATTTCGTAAACAGCTCCGTGTATTGAAAATATGTTCTTGTTACAACTTCAAAATTTTTGACCTATTCAACGAAACCATCCATATTGGGATGTGCGAATACAGAAAATCATCGCAGATTTATAGGTAAATGAATTAACCTAGAAACATTTTTTTAAAAATTTTATTGCATTACAAAAACGTATCGGTTTCTTAGGCCATGTGTCTCAGACATGTCGCAGAGAATGTTTCGTATGAGTTTTATTACTGACTATAGATTTAATGTAGTATTTTTCATATTTCTATTTGTTCTACCTGAAATACAGTTAATAAATGTATAAAGACAGAAAATTATAAGGAATTAATTATGTCATATTGTTGAATGATTGCCTTAGTTTAAAAAAAAGTACTTGTTGAGTTGTTAACTTTGTCATAAAGACCATTTTGACATATTATATTTACTAATGTAAAAAACATGTTTCATATGAGTAGTGAATATGTAACTATTTTAGAATTAAATTTGGTTTACAAACAAATATTTTCCAATTAAAAGCCATTGTCGAAACGAAATTTAATTTTATGGAATTTGTCAAGCAAAGTATCTTTTAAGTAAAATAAAAATCGGCCTGTAAATATTTGTTATTTATTTTCAATATTTTATTGATTTAATTTTACGGAAAACTATCGATCAGGTGATTGGAACTTAATGTTTTCATTCCTGGTCTCCTTACCTTTCCTAGTAAAAGCGGTATATTTATCAGCGTCATTTGGGAGCTGTATCCATAATACATATGGAATTCAACAAAGACATGTCAATATATGCCTCACGAAGTTAAATTCTATATACATAATTTAAAATCTTTTAAAATATTTGATATCCTATTGGCTTCTTTTGTTATGCAAATAAGGTAATAGGTTTAGATTTTCACACGAATGTATGCGATATAATAGACCCAGACAGTCAATTCAGCCATATGAATACTCGAGTACAGTAATACATACGACAACTTTATAGAAAATACCTTTCAATCCAATCAATGGGTTTGATTGATTTTCATTAAGTTTCGCGCCCAGGTTTGACCATTCGGATTCATTCGCCTTCCAGTGAACGTTTTTGTATTGTCGCTTCTTACAAAATTTAATTAAAATCAACGCAATGATAGCTATTAGATGTCTTTTGATTTTCATTAGGGTTCACCTAGAATTTACATTGTAGTGAAAGTAATTAATTGGGGCGAAGTATGTTAAGTTCGTTTCGATCACGATAAAATAGAATTGTAAACAGAGGCAGACTAAAATTTGTGGAAAAACTATTTAATATCTATTTACTTATTGGAACGAAGTTCCTTATCACGCGTTGCGAAAGGGGGCTAGACGGAAAAAATTAAGACCAAAAGTTGTAACGACACTTTTTGCTATAGTCGCTAGCGGCGCGCTGCAAGCCGTGCGGCGTGCGCGTGTTTCTCTGTCTGTATCTCTCTCTCTCGTAGAAAGCGAGCCAGTTATTTTCGTTTCGTCTTTCTATTTCGCATTGAACAGTGTGGTGTCGCGACAATTATTTTTGTTGAGTGTATACAGATTTTTTGTACATAATATATAATAAAAAATAATAACAATATTTATTATTATAACTTAAAACAAATAAAATTTTATTACAATTCCTTCACTAATTAATCCAAAGGAACTTCTTTCCATCTGGGTGTCCCTTAACACCTTTTAAGTTTTTTTTTAATGTGTATTGCAATGGATATATTTGTTGCGATGAATATGCAAAAACGTTTATTTTATCAATACGACAAAGGTCAGCAGCTCGAACTGTAATAATTCGATAAGAGATGTTTAGAAATCATCTAATCTAATAAACACTACATTTTTATTCGATCTTCTTCTTCTTAAATATTCATCAATGTAACAAGGTCTAAATAAAATAAAATTTTGCGACATTTCGCAAAATTTTATTCGGAAAATAAATAACAAACAACATGTTGTGAAATCGATAAAATTATGCAAATTTAGCCCGTGATTCCTTTTCGTGTTTCCGAATTTCATTCAATTTGTTTATTGTTAGTTTTAAATAAATAAATAATTTATTATGAAACTATCTAATGGCATTTTCTTTTAAAACAATAGCAATATTAAATGATGTTTTATAATATTTTCAGAAATATTGAAAGTAAAATATTTAAATCTGTTAAAAACTCAGCTCAGCACCGACAGTTACAAAGACGTGACCCAGTTTTGTCACGCTCTGGTTGTTATTAAGACTCTACGGGTGCGCTCGCTACTGATGAATAACACTAGAGGCTTTCAACCCTAGTTTTAAGTAATTAAACGAAGATATTTTTAACTGGACAAGCTTTTAAAAAATATTGCTCTTTGGTGGAGTACTTTGGTTTGTTCATGGCTACAAGCTACGAAAGAAGTAATTTAATGTTGACTATTGGGATATTAAGATACTTGTTTAGGTTGGGAGAATATCAATGGGGAAATAAAATAAAACACCAAAAACAAAAGAGAAAATTTAAACTAATATACCGTTATAAAATAGTGAAAGAAGAGTATCTGTACATGGAACGTATTTTTGAAAAATGAGTGGAATACGGTTATTTGCTTCTCTGAAACAGATTGTAGATATAATTATTGAAGTGCACAGTTAAGTGGCTTTTTTCACGTGATTACGTGGTTTTAAATTTATGTTCCCTTAAAATATTATATTGAATTTGTGTCACTGGGAAAATAATACACTTAATATTCTGAGATATATAAATAGTAATTTAAAAGAATACTAATTAAAAAAAGAATAAGAACTCATAGAGCACATAAATTCTAATATCAAATTTCTATGCCAAGATGTTTCTGAGAAAAACAACTATGACAAACCGACAGACAGAAACGTGAACGATCTTATTTGGGTTTCATTTTTTTTATGGCACGGATCTCCAAAAATTATATTTATTATAAAACTCCATGCAGTGTTTGAGATATTTTGTACAATTTGTTATGAGTAACGCAGAACCATATAATAGACTGTATTATAACATTCATCATAAATTGAGCACCATTGATACATAAATTAGGGATGAGTCGTAACGAATCATTCGCAAGAATTTTGTGGTTCTATAAAATCTAACTAACCACCGAAGTTGCATATAGTGAGAATCGGCTCTTCACCCGAGCTAGCCTATTAACTGAGAATAAAATATCTGATCGTCCGACATCCATCACGATGTTTAAGAAAAATTATTTTCGCACAAAGTGGCCGTCAGGGGACTACATTTTTATTCTGTACGTAAAAACCATGTCGAGTGTGATGTCAAAATCCATATGAGCGACCACTTACCCGACATTCATGGCGGCCAGACGTTGCGAATGGTGCTCTCCCAAGATGATTCCAAAATTTTCGGACGATATATTTGACATTTGAAAGAGGTATTAAAATCATTTCAGAATGACTAAAGACTGCAAATAAATTAAAAGGTTCAGTGTCCGTAATTGTAATTCTTTTTTGTTACGTATTATATTGTGAATTATTCACTAGATTAAGACGAATCTAATAATGTTTTGCATTACCATCGACTAAGCTCTCGAATAAATAAATGTATATATATATATATGTATATATATATATATATATATATATATATATATATTTATATAGTTGTTTGTAGTTGCTTCGATATGCTAATCTATATTTAATAAGGAATTATAGATTATGTTAATAAAATTTGCTAAGAGCTATCTGGATGCAGTTACATCTCTACAATACAAATGAGTAATATAGATATTGTATAGGGTCTGTGATTATTACCAAGTATAATACCAATCTAGCTCATATACGAATGTTGGCAATATAATATAATAAGAAAATTATTTTTAATCTCTTTTACACTTTTCTATTCGTTTTTTATTCTAAGATTCATAACCAATTACTCCAAGTTTCCTTAAATAGTCTCTTTATTTCTTCCATCAGTTTTTCAGTCCTAAGCATTTATTAAAAAAAATATTATGAATATATATATATATATATATATATATATATATATATATATATGTATGTGTGTGTGTGTGTGCGTGCGTGCGTGGGTGCCTGCGTACGTCCATGCGTGCGTGCGTTTGTGTGTATGTGTTATGATGATTGTCCCGTATTATGCAGCCGAATATTTGAAATATTGAAAAGGCCCACAGAGCACTAGAGGTAATCATAAGATATTCGAAGTTTCTTAAGGTCATAGTCTGGTATTATAATCGGAACTAATTTAATCTATCGGTTTACGTTGTCCTCATATAATGAGGAGTTAATTAAAAATATCCAACATTTTTCTAATTTTGTGAAGCATTTTTCTTTTTTCGTCTTCACATTTTATAATAATCAACAGTGATTTCAATTCTCTTCAACCCTAAGATTTAATTTTCACTAAACTCTTTATTGAAATATAATCACTGGCTACATATTTCTCTTGTCGGCTCTTCGATCTCATCCCTGATGGTGTTTTGTGATGTTGACATTTACTTGTAGATACAACCATTTGCTAAGATTCTATTTGCATATTTGGTATCTTAGAAAGGTCTCAATTGTTTTCTAAAACACTAAAATTCAGAATCAAACATACCATTTCTATATTTTTGTTGTATGGTGAATTTTTGCGGTGTGCAATACTGGGCCATTACTTCGTATAGATGTAAGCTGTGCAGAAAACCTTTCTAAAAGATTTATTTCTTACCAAAGTTGTGAAGATTTTACCAATTTATTTAAATGTTAAAAAAATAATCTATCATTTATTTTTCGTTCCAATATTCAACGACAATGCAGCGTACGGCGACACACGACTACTGTTAATAATTTAGTAACTATAATAATGTATATTAATACCCTTTGTGTATCAAATATTTCCTTAAAGACTTTAAAATACGACTGAACTTTGGCTTATTAATTTGATATAAATTTCTGTCCATCTAAATGTTTTTTTTTTAATTTCGAAAGAGACCAGTTCAAGATGGTACCAACTCAGGCGAATAATGGCTGGTGGTCGTATTTCGAAAATACAAACAAGAAAAGTCTTCGTTTCTAAGGATATGTGAACGCGCGCCTTTTCCCAAAAAAAAACTCTTTTTGTTAAGATTAGTGGTCATTTTTAACTCATTATGCAACCAACGTAAAAAGCGACAGTAGTAAGTGGTCTTTGTGGCGAGATCACTTGGAAGGTAATCAATCTTGATTGACTCCCTTCGAGTCTGAGAAAATTGATAACATCCGTTAGTCAACAAAAACGCTTTGATTTTCCTTGGAGTTGATGAGCAAGAAGACGGAGCTCGGTAGTCTTTTGCTGCTGTTTTGACTCCGAAGTTTAGTTGTGGATAGAAGTTTCATTGGTAATCACAAATCTATTCAATTTGATTTGTGAGTGAGATTAAAATAAGTCCCAAACAGTCGCGCATAATCGGGACTCAGCTCCGTATCCATTTGACCAAAAAGGAGTTTCGGCACCCATCTCACAGACACCTTAGAAAATTCTAGTTTATTGTGAATCATGTTTAGTTTCCTTGTAAACGACGCTTGTAATCACAGATATCTCATTATTTTTCGTCAGCTCTTTCCCATGACCATATTGAGATTTTTCCAACATTTTATTCAGTAATCGCAATTGACGGCCGTTCTATATTAGGGTCATATTTAATTAAATGCTGATGACTTTCATAGTTAGCTGATTACTTTTTAACAGTAGCATACGATGGTGCAGATTCTTTTACTATCACCATAATGGCTCCATGGACCTGTTTCGGTGTCAAACCATTTTCAAGAAATTCGTCATTTGTAAAATAAATCGCTGTAAAAACCAAAACTAAAAACAAAAGAATAATGAAAGTTTTATAGTGACAACAAAAAACGATCGCAATATTATTTTCATTGAATTGTCATTTATACAATTCAATGAAATTAAACACATTTTTAAACATTTCCTAAACCTAAAATATATATACATACATATATACATATATATATATATATATATATATATATATATATATATATATATATATATATTAGATTATTTCGTATTTTCCTTTTAGTGCGGCAATATCTTATAAAGTATTCCTTTATTTTACACAAGTTTTAATATCCATTAATCTATCAATGATGACCAACTAACAAATAAGATTACATTAACACTATTTTTACCAAATGGCACGCCAAAGAGGGTGTTGTGGGGAGGATGTGAGCTTGAGTAAATGTCAGGTGATGTTGTTGGTTGTCTTTCGAACGTAATATGTTTTAATGTTCTTCTATCTATATTTGCTTTGTTTCCACAATCAATTTAAAATTTCGATCTATTATGATTACTCGTAATTTAATTATTATGGTAGGTTTAGTATTAGATTATACAAACTAGATGGTTACGTCTTTTTAGTTTATACATATAATGAAACTCTAATATGAGTCCGTCCATATATTAAAGACATGTTCGTAGATAATACCTTAGGAGAACATAACAAAAGTAATGGAACAACAATGACGTTTTTACAATTTTTGTTTGTTAACTTATTGTGTAAAAATTATTGAATCAATTCGGGTAGTATGTTTAAGAGAATATAGGGATCACTCCATTAGAATGTGGTCCACTCCATCAGAAGATAGGTGAAATTTACATTTACGAAAATTCATTTACATTTCATTAGTACAACAAAAAAATAATAACAACAACAAAGAAATGCATATGAAAGAAATGCAATGCACTACTTGACGTATATTAATTACATAAATCTGGTGGCCCTATCTGATTCAAAAATGGCTCTAGATATATTTTAAACTGCCCCATGAAATTTTCCTCCCTGATATACGTTGAGAAAATGGATAGCCAGAGATGAAGTATGGAGTATTGTCTTGGGGATAGGTGCTTGAGTAATCCAAATGCGGGCAGATGAATAAGGATAGACTTCGTGGTCGGTGTATTGTAAGCATTTGTTGTAAATTTAATTCGTATCCTTAATTTGTATAAAATTCGACTGTTGCCAATATTTTTTATTTAATTACATTGCTTGGGTTGGTACTAGGTTGTTTAAGATTTCTGATAATGCATTTTATTGTTTGTACTTAGAAAGGTAACTTTCATCGATGCTCTGTGTACAAACTAAAAGACTTCGAAAAATAACATCATAATATATACATACATATATATATATATATATATATATATATATATATATATATATATATATGTACATATACTGAATGCGATTATATAATAAGCTCTCATTTACATGGCTGTATTTCTAAACATAAAAATAAAGTGTTTATATTAACAAGTAAAACTACTAATATTTAAACTTCAAAATGTTACAACGACCTTATATTAATATTGCGAAATAATACGCTTTATAAGAGTTTTTTAAAAAGCTTATCTTATCTTTAAACATACAAAATAAATTAGCCTTAATTACTAGGAATTTTCTAAAGGAAAGCTTTTGTTTTTCATGAAAACGATCCGCTGCGCAAGTACTCCTTAGTGATTTTGTGTCACGCTATTATGGCAAGATAGGCCAAAATGTCGTTGGAAAAGTTGTCGAAACTTCACGTTATTGGGTTGTTATTTACTTATTTTTATTGAATATTATATTCACCAATCGTGAAAATACGTAACTGCTTTTGAATGTGAAAAGTAATTTTATGATATTGAGTAAATATTAAATTTAGTCAATAATTTTATGATAAGAAAGTTCTTTTTACTGTCTTTGTGTTTAAATTCCCTTATATTATGCTTAAACTTGTCAATACATGTAAGGGTTCCATGTGTAAAAAATTTATGTTATTTTCGTATCAATTCAGTATTAAGCATAAATCATTCATAATTTCTTAATAAGTTAACGTGATTGTATCTTGCAACCTGCACTAATTTTTTTTCGTCTCTGGTATTCTCATGCAGACTAGTTACATTAAATCGATGACTCCTTTAAGCAATGTTGAATATCGTCTGAGATAGATTGCATTTAAACGCGATGACTTCGTGGAATTTTTTTCATTTCTATACGTTGAATAATGACATGTAAAATTTCAACTATGCATTATGCATTTATTCTCTGCAGCATGCATTAACGCATTTACATTCTATTCCAATATTGAAAATAAAATTTGCCAACCAGTTTATAAGTAGCTATGAATTATTAATTGATTTCCACCGAGCAAACAGAGAATTTACAAAAATAAATGCATTGATAAGATAAAAAGTATCCGAATTCTATTGATTACAATATAAAGGTCACCGAGGGGAATAAAATATCGAAGGAAATGAATTAATACTATTCAGTTTCCATTTTATAAATTTTTTAACTTTAAACTGGAGACACGAATCCTTGTAAGACTCAATGGTGACATATATGTACTAAGAAATGCGCAAATATTCACAAAAATGTATTACTGAAACAGGCATATCGTCTTTCTTTTGCCCATTCGGGGGCATTTATTCCCCATAACTGTTAAGGTTTGCCAAGCAATTTGGTTTGGGAAATCTTCTTACTTTATCATTGTCATAACTTTTTGGAGTTTAAAATTCTAAAGAAAATATTATTACGAAAAGTTTTAGAGAAGTGTGTTTGCCACAGTACTTCAAAATATATTTAACAAACACTAAAACCCTATCCCTTACCGTCTGCAATTTAGAGATTTATGATCAATCCAAAAATGATATCTGCAATTAGTAACGTCAAATCGATGCTGCTAAATTAACAGGCAACAACGATTTTTGATGACCGATTATTGTTGATTTCAAAGATGGCTGTTTTTTGTTCAGTACTAAATCGTTACATTGATTATAAATACCCAATACGTAGAAAATTTACTTGGCATGGCTTCGGAAATCACAACTGCAAAATATCTGCTTTTTACCGATGATTTAAGGTTTTAGAAATAAGTATATGCTGCGATTGTGGGATTCAGTTTTGCAATGGAATCAAAATTAAACATTTTCATAAACGTTGTTTAGGGCAAAAACCAGTGAAGTATCACGCAATATATACACAACGATGGGTGAAGGTATATCCTTTACCAACATAGCCGAGCATTGGTTCCAAAGATTCAAAGAAGGGAATTTTGACCTGTCCGATAAACCTCATCCAAAGCGACTACCTACAATTGGTTTAAAAACATTTAAAAGTTTTATTGAGACCTATTTTCATGCTCTTATACTGCAAAGGAAAAACCACTTCTTGCCTGAGCGAACACCCTTTCAACGTCTGAGGAAGGCTAATTTATGTTTGAAGCTATTGTGCTTCTAGCGTAGAGAACGAGACGAACGAACGAGAGGCTAAAGTATATAATTACAGGAGATAAAAAGTGGGTAGCTTACATTAATTTTAGCGTAAACGCCAGTAGCAGAGAGCTGGAGAAAAAGCTGTATCCAGGGCAAAATATGATATTTGACAGAAGATACTGTTGAGTGCATTGTGGGGTATAAATGGGAGTTATTCATTGAGTTATTCATTGGGAATTCGTTCAAGCTAGCAGTAGCTAATGCTTATTGTGAACAATTGAGCAGTCACCGCTAACCTTAGTGCAGATAAAAGCAAAATTTATTTTTTACATGACAATGCTCGACCCCACGTAGTAAAAGTAACGTGTGAAAAACTACTTTAACTTGGATGCAGTATACTACTTCACCGACCTTTCTTTTCAGATCTTTTGCCATCTAATTATCATCTGTTTCGATCTCTGCCTAAAAACTTACGTCATAGAAAATTTAAAGACGAACGTCATATCAAAACTGAACTTCACAAGTTTTTCAGGCCAATGCCCAAAGATTTTTACAACGATGAAATTTTAACTCTGCTTATACGTTGACAACAAGTGTAATCCACCGACGGTGCTTATAAAATTAACTATTGATTTTATTGACTAAAATAAAAGTTGAAAATTTTGTGTGAAGAGATGGCGGTTTTATATATATATATATATATATATATATATATATATATATATATATATATATATATATATACATACATATATTTTTTATTTTTCATTTAGTTGAAAAATGTTTTTCTTAAGAAGTAAATAAATGAATTAACTAATTAATTTACCACCTTAATCTTAGGAAAATAATAAATTTAAATAAACTCAATAAACATGAAACTATGAAAATCAAATAATACTTTCCTTTTTAACAATTATAATAAATGTGATAAACAAAATCCACTGCAAAGTTAAAAATTATAACAAGGGATAAAATATATCATGTTCAATCTGACTGAAGCGCCACCAAAAGCTGATTTTTTTTAAAACGTAGTAAGAAATGAAGGCTTTTCATTTTTACAGCGTTGGCGAATAGACGGTAATTAAACTCGATGGTGTCACCACGGAACCAGGTCACGTTTTCATGGCATCGCCTGTCGACATTTTTAATACATTCCCAATTTCCGTTAAGATGGCATCTTACAGGAAAAAAGAATTTTTGTAGTCCTTTTATATGAATTGTAAGAGGCATGTTTACATTCACTAGTTTGAAATAATACTGCCATAGAAATAGCTATGTCGTAATCACTTTTAAATTAAACACGATATTTTAGCTTTTCTGGCTGACGATCTGAGAACGGCTCTGAGATCTTTTGAAAATTTATATTATTCTTTTGACAATTTATATAGTCGTTGCCTTGGTGCATTTATCGCAAGACATAGGGTGGTTCTATTTAGTTAGTTTTATTCAGGACCAACATAGAATGTTATCTATTATATCAAGTGATAACATGCCTAATACACATAAATCTACAAGAATAACACTTATTTTAGTTACTCTGAAATAATATTGAAAATTGTTAATAGATTTTTCTTTTTTTTTTAATATTAAATTCTATAACTTTGATGAGAAACAGGAAGAAAGGTATTTTCAAAGAGTTTTCTCCAATATTTTTTAAGATTAAATTTACGGTCATGAAAACGTAATTCATATATTTTTTGCGTATAGTTATTTTTCCAATTAATTTTTACGGAAGTTGGTCTCCATAGCTTAAAAATGCTAAGTTACGCATATAGTATTTACTTCAGCTTTTCGGCTTACATTTACTTACATAAAAAAATGTACCCCGCCGTGTCTGCCTACGTGATTTTCTCAGTAGCTCCTTAACGAATTTTGTCCCGTATTACATTAATGGTAACAAAGATTCACGTGGAAAGGAAATTATCCAATGTGTGATAATGAATGTAAATGAAGTCGAGAAAATCATTCGTCGCTAAGTCATCTCGGTGTGCTCTTTTTAAATCGTCAGGTACACATGGAACAATATACGACACCATCGGTCTTCTAAAAAAATTCCGCAATTAAGTCCTGAAGAATATATATATATATATATATATATATATATACATACATGCACGTGTATATAATATACACAAATCCATAATAAATGTTTCACTGTTTGAAGAAAACATAATTTTTCTCGAGCTTGTTGTACAGAACTATCTCAGTCCTTATTAAATTAAGTTTAGTTAACTTTATAAGGATTATATGGCATTGACAAATATCTTGTCTAATTAAATGTCGCGATACAATCTTTTTTTAAACATCTGACATAAAATGTTAAATAAGCAATAGCGAAGATTCTTTTTAACTCGAGATTTTTTAATTAAAATCCGCCATGTTTTCGTGACAACAAAGTTTCAAATAAAATATATTCTCAAATAAGATAATATCAAAAAACCATTATTTTCAAAGTTTAATTCAGAGAGCTTTTACATTTCTCGAGATAGCAAATTGGGACATAACAGCCTCTTGCGATACTTAGTCATATTGTTACGACGATCAGTTCTTTTTCGAAGTGTGTCAGTGTTTTTCGGAAGTGATTGACATTTTATTTTATTATAAACATTTAGCATTTCGCAGTAAGACAAAAAACTTTATAGTTTCGTTTTTCCTTTCCATCTGTCGCAACGTTGCAGTTTCTATAATTTTAAACCCATTTGCATGAAAATAGACCGGCAAAACTTGGACCCGGGAAAATTAGCCTGACCTCAGAGAAACAGAATCAGGTTTTTCAAAAAGCTAGTATTTTTTAAAAGCAAACAATTCAGTAATTGACAAGTAGGTCAAATTAGAAAATAAAATACTATCGGTAACCGTAGTTGAAAGTGAAAAGCTATCTTTATGAACGTGGATATATTATGTTTTTTATGTATCAATAATTAAAAATAAATAATTAAGATAACAATAAAAATGTAAGGAAATACACATTATTTGAATTGGAAAAGATTGCGAAATTAATACTTATTTTATTCTCTAGCCATCGCTAAATTAATTGAAAATAAATTGTTATTGAATATATTTGGCGTTAATTTGATTAAAAGATTGATATCTTTGCTAATATCCCACCTGAAGATGTTGTAATACAACGAAACCTAGGTCGTGGTAAAGAAATTAAAGAAAGTAGAAATAATACTACATCACGTAGTTTCATTTAATTGTAAATAAATTGTTGACTGATATTTACAATCGTTTAAAAAATAATGAATCTCTCCATGCATGTAAATTAGAAACGAACATTTTTCCGTGGATTCATTCGAATGAATTGTATTTTAATTTTTGCAACTTGTTTTACCATTTTTTATTTATAAGCCCCATTATTTGGGAAATATTAAGTTTTAAAGTTACATGCAATGTGTCTTCTCCCTCTAATTTTCCGAACCATTACCCACAAGCATTTGAATAGAACTACGAAATTAACTACGGAATCCTTCCTCGTGTATGTCACGTATTATTTTTCACCATATATATAAATTATATTGTTTAGTACGTATGTATTAAACAGGTGTAAAATTATAATAATTTTCTTAAAAATTATGAGATCTCGGTTCAGAATCCTTATAAATTGCTCTTTCTACCTGTACTCTACATGATAGAGAGAACATTTTTTTTGTATTAATTTGCTCCATTCAAAACTCGTAGGCAAATATTTTGTGGTTCTTACTTTTTCGAAATATGGTCCAAATTTCTTGAAACCAAATTCTTAAACTCTTCATAACATAAATTAATATTATTAAAATACGGAAAAAATCTTACGTCGTAAACTATTTGCCTCTTAAGATCGTTTACCTTTTCAAATTATAGTTCTGGTTTCCCTAAGTATAGTAGATTATTCTTTAAAAATATTGATTTGGAAACAAATTATTTGTATTAAGTGATCCGATTCGATACAACTAAACATGTTTGGAGCGTTGACTATGGTGTCAGTAAATATTTTACCTACTTACGTATTTGAGATATGAATAGCACCTGTTGGTTCAAAATAGTGTTAAACAAATTATATCATTTAAAAATACATAACAACATGTTACATTTCTTGGAATACACTAGCAAATTGACATTGAAGTCGTCGCGAACAATTATGTTTTATGTTCTTTGTGATGGTTCTAAGATAGTTTTATATTTTTTCTATGATCTGTTAAAACAGCTCTCTGGAGATTTGTAAACCGATATAACGATAACAGAATGGAAGTCCACGTAAGCAATTTCAGTACTTTTTATAGATGAGACTGATATAACCGATTTAACGTTATTTCGCATTAGTATCAGTATTAACCATATAACGAATCCGCGTATAGCAAATTTTGTAGAAGTTACTTACAACATTAAAACCATTAACGGTAACTTACTCTTCAGATTTAAATCACGTTTCGGTTGGACAAGAATATCAATGTTGTCTTTTTCTAAACCTCATGATTTTATGTACACAAACCTTGTACATTTTGATGGAATAATTGACTTATATACTTATTTAAGTCGCGTATCAATATATTATAGGTAAAAAAGGTTTTTCTACATTGAAAAATTTCAAATATTATATCAGGAAGTTTCTTGTTTTTATTTGGTAATAATTAGATTGCACATAATAAGACTAAAGTATTCTGGGAAGTGGGGCGTCCTTTAAAACTTTAGGTCCGATTCGTGTTTTGTAAGTGGAGGGTCCAGCCGCTTGCTGTTTTGGTGGAATTACAGAATTTATATTCAGTTTCTTCTTCGTATTTTTTTAAAATTTTCGCCATGTTATTAATTTTCTATTTTAACCCTTTTTTCTAACTTGCAATAATTGTAATTTTTTCTATAATTATGCAAGTCATTTTAAATTTTCTTTAATGATGAGCTTTTTAACTTAATGTAATTCTATTTTTTGTTTTGTCTGTCCTGTGAGATTCCATTAGATTCCTCAACAATATGATTTTCGCGTTACAATCAGCTAATATATATTCCGTGGTTAATTTCTCGTGAAATGCTTTACTATTACCTCCTAGAATGATTATATAAACCTGTTGTTAATACTACCACTATATTCGGTCATTTGATTACAAATAAATATTACGTATTAAATATTATCAGGTGTTATTCGTCAGTCTTCGCTTTTATATTCTTTACTTGGCCTTTAGTCTAAATTAGCATTCATCGAATATGTCATTATTCTTAATAATCATGTGAAAACATTTATGGTAGAAAAATTGACTAGCTTTCAAAACTGTGTCTTGTAGTATAGAATTTCGCAGTGTACGACTAGACCACGGTAGTCAACAACACTGTGGTGTTATGTAAGTGACCAACGTGTGCCATGTTAGGTTGGATGTAGCAATGTCATACTCTTTATAGTCTTTCTGACTTCAAGGTCCATTGTAACGCAGCTCATGCACAAGCAGTTTAACCCACTTCAGTTAATTTATTACTGTAGTTTTGAATTTAGTGTATAATAAATTGCTCAACCGTAAAACTTCACACTCAGCAATTGTGACTAATTACAAAATGAAATTACTGAACATATTATGAGCTTTCAACTTGGTAGTGTTGATATTAAATACACAAAAATAATTTTAACATGAGCTTTTCGATAATACGTCTTTCCATCAGAAACGCGGAGTTCGTCAATGTGAAAAAGGAAATCTTGCAGAGTTATTTAATTTTTCTCCTATTATTAATTAATAATAAAGGACACTACTTGTACAATTTTAATTTTTGGTGGTAGTAGTATTACATAATATTTTTGAACTCGTATAAACTAAGAGATTAAGAGATTCTCGTTTAAATAAAACAAGCACACCTATGACCACTTCATATTGCATTCAGGATTACACGCAAAGCAGTCACGGTACCATTAAGATCGTAACTCAGCACGTGGTTGCGAAATGCCAATCTGCAAGCAATAAATCTTTGCTAAGGATCTGTATTGACAATACGCCCATTAGGACTTCAATTAATTAATTGGGGCAAAAATAGTAAGCGAATGACCGCCCATAAATCAGCGGAGCTTTGCGTCGACCGCCGAACTCATCATTCGCATTAATTATGACCTAGGGTGGTTGCTTTCAAAGCTCAGCTCTCACTGGAAGTAAAGATTTTAAATTTAATAATTAATATTGACAACAGATTATTGAGATTAATGTTAAACACTTACAACATTAAAACAACGTCAAATTGTAAATATACATACATCTCAAGAAGAGCATATTGAGATAAGGTACTGCGTAGACTGACAAATTTTACAGATGTTTCCATTCACATTCTTCTGAAGAAGAAAGATATCGTTATAAAATTTCATGAAGGAAAATGCATTTTTTCTAATACTTTGCGAAATTTTAAAAATATCATATTATCATAGGTTTTTATCTTTGTCACTAAATTCGTTAAAATTAAGTCTAAAGGTGAATTAAGGATCCCAACAAATGCTCAGAGATATTCGAAGTCGATATCTTATTAGTCATTATCAACACTTCAAAAGACCGTTACAGAATAAGACTATATAGGTTCAAAGTATTTCAATATTACGTTTGTACAGCCGTGATATTTCAATTTAACATTCAATTACTCAGCAGAGAAAATCCGGACGCAATATCGTTTTATCGAGGATTTATGCCATTCGATATCCGAAGCGCAATTAATTAGTCCAGATAAAAATATCCGGAAAGAGTTCTTCTTTCCACGATAAGAAGCAGACAGCCATTTTGTAAAGCTCAGTGCGCCCCAGAGGTAAGATATGTTGATAGGAGTAAATATTGCTTAAATTATTTGAAGTAGATATGACGAGGTACATTTTGTCGAGAATTACTTTAAATTTACTGCAAGTACGTATTCCAAATGCTTCACGTCGCTTGACGATATATTAGATAAATGTGTAATACCTAAAGTACATAATTCAATATAAACAAAAAACAGTCGCTGTTGGAATTGATAAAATGAATCAAAACAACGAATGTTTATGATTTTTAGTATTTCAGCTGTATTATTTAACTTGTATATTTGTAATAATATGAACAAGATACGTAATAATATGAATTTAGATGGTATAAAAAAATAAACTGGTTTATTAGGACAATGCCGAAAAATATGTGCTCGTATATATTAAGAAGACAACATAATATGTATCCAAACATACACATATGAGTATATATAAATATATATATATATATATATATATATATATATATTTGTATATATATATATATATATATATATATATATATATATATATATATATATATACATACACACACACACACCCATATATATATTATTTTGATTCCGACTACCCTTAGTGTGCCTTCTACTCGTATTAAACAGGGTTTCATTGTTAGTCTATGTTGATGTTAATTAATGCGGATAGCATACTTTGTCTACAAATAATTTTCAGTCGGACAAAACTGTCTACAAAATATATAATTTTATTCACTTATTAGAATCAACGTAACCGGCTGTTCCAAGTTATATTAGTTTAAGATGGTTAAAATAGACAGATGTGAATATTTCTTTGTTTTCAACTTTAAGTATAAGCTGGAAGTTTTTTTGTTAAATGTTAGAAAAGAATCCTTCAATGAAGGACCTTTCACTACTCACTTGAGGAATATATATATATATGTAGCGATATGCAATGTTCCCACTTCCGCCATATTATTTACGTCATACATTTTCGTTCAACTGTGTGATAAACAATTTCACTTTGGAAATGTGCTTAAGTTACCTTAGAAAATAAAGTTTGCATTAAAATTGATTACACATTAAATAATAATCCATCTTGTACAACCAGAAAACTTAACGATCATATCTTAAACGACAAATGAAGTTGAAGGAACTTGTTTCCGCTCGCGCAACCAATATATTTGGCATAAATATATGTAAAGGGAAACAAGTACGAAAAGATAATAATAACAAATGGTTATATCCACAAGTAAAAGTTGACATCATAAAACATGAGATCGAGTAATTACTAACACAAATGGTAGGCAGTGATTATATTTCATTAAACAACGTATTCAAAATTAAATTTTAAGGTTAAAAAGAGTAAATGAATCTTGCTTATTACAAAATATGAAGACAAAACATAGAAGAATTAAAAATGATTTTAAAAATTAAAACATTGAAGAATTTTTAATTAATTCCAGATAATAAAGGGACGAGATAAACTGGTAGACTGAATTAATTTCAATTGTACTACGAGACTATGACACAAATTGTAATTTTACCAACTTCGTGGAAATTTCGAATACCTTTTGACTAATTCTAGAACTTTGTACGTCTTTTCAAGATTTCATGTACGTGGTCATAAAATGAGAGACTACCATTCATAACAATATCGAGATTACGCATAGATAAATTCCGTGTAGATTTATTTCTGCTTGTAACAGTACACAAGAGAGACAAGTAAATGGAAACATGACACCGCTATCTATTTACGAAATGTTGGACCAGAGAAGTGATATCGAATCGTAGTCGCTATTCTATTTGCAGTCTATGCACAAAAAATGATAAAATTGTTAAACAAAAGGCATCCAGCACCGTTAATAAAACGGCGTAATTTATCATAACAAACAAAAGACGTCCTTTCTTGACCGATTTATCAGACTGGCTTATTTAAGGACTAGAAATCAATAGGTTTGATATGGAATCAATTTCCAATATTAAACTGATAGCGGTTAAACTTTGCAAGAATAAAAGAAATGATAGTATTAATAATTATTTGATAAGGTAATGCATTCATTTAAAATTCAGTCTCATAAACTAAAACAGTACCACTCCGCAGTTGCAAGATAAATTACGCGAAATTCGTCATATGTTTATTAACTGAAATAAATAACAGTTTCAGTAATAGATGAGGTCACTGTGTAAGCTATACAATAGTTTTGGTTTAAATATATATATATATATATATATATATATATATATACATATATATATATATATATATATATATATATATGTATGTATATATATATATATATATGTATATATATAGATAACTGTAATTATATGATAATTTTAGTAATTTTACAAATAAATATATTGTGTGGAATGTTATATCTATGTGGGTACAAACATCAAATAATGTTTAACTAGCCAGTAATTAAAATTTTTAATGACATTTAAGCACAAGGCTAAGTGCCTTGAATTTAAAGGCCGTTAAATATTATATAATAATAGTCTTAAACCTAACTCCATCAATTATCAGTAACTGTATCGTATTTTAATTAAGGGTACACAAATTTAAATTACTTTTTATATTATTATACGTGCAATATTTTTTTTTAATATGTATAGAACTTAAAAACAAACATAAATTAGGGCGATTATTTAAGGAAATTTAAAAGAAAATATAGTTATGATTCTTAGAACTAAGAAATCGAGTATGAATAAACAAGATATATTAAAAATATTTTGCTACTTTTTTTAAACAAATTAGCTACAGGGTCGCTATATCAATACCTCTCACAAAATATCAAATATATCATCTGAAAATTGTGGAATTATTCTGCGTGCGCACAGTTGATTCTGCGTGCGCAGGATGTCTGGTCGCCACGCATCTGGTAAAAACTTCCATCCTTACTTTTGGAAATGATCCTAAGATGCACTATGTCTATTTTTTGCCAAGCTGTTGAATTATGAAACTTTTGCTGTTAAAACAGTGGCTCTTTTGGACGCGATTTCTTCCCCACACCCAACTTTTTTTCACGTCAAAAAATAAATATTGAGTCGGTTAGCTGTCACTTTGCGTGATAGTAATTTTGTTTTAAATATCGTTATGGGTGTTGGACGATATTTTATTCTTTGTTAGTAGTGTATACCGATTCTGACAGCATGCAACCTGCGTTAAATAATATGATTCTATTAATAGTCCCATCGGGTTAACACGAATAGTTCGCTGCGACACGATTTTAATTTATACACAAATGGTGCTCAAATTATCATAAATATATGCTCTGTGTTACGCATATCTAATTGTATGAATTACTTCGACCATTGCATGTATTCTTATAATAAATTTAATTTTTAGGGTTCCATACTCCAACGAACGAAAGCCATATAAGATCGCTGCTCTGTGCAACAGTCGTTTTTCAGAGAAGCCGCTTGGTGTAGAAATTTAATATTTGCGCGTTTATATATGTTCTATGAGCTGTTTTGCTTTTTAAATATTAGATTTATTATATACTTATACATTTCAGAATAATTAAGTGAATTATTTTCCCAGTTACACAACTTCAACATAATATTTAAAGGGAAAATATATTTAGATAACATTCTGTAGAAAAGCCACATCACTGTGACCTTCAATAACAATACCTACAGTCTGTTTCAGAGGAGACTAAAACCGTGTTCCATTTATTTTTCAAAAATAAATTCGATGCATAGGCACACAAATGTTATAATTTGATAATAGTATAGTTCCCGTGGCAATAGGTCAGTCGTAAATTATTTTTTTTTCTCAATTTGTTTGTAATTCTATCGATTTCTTTGTCTTATGGTAACATAAATGTATCATTTATTTATTCCTTATGGATGGATCTTATTTTTTATACCATTTTATTTTTTGTGATATTCCTTCATTTCTTGTTACATAAATTTATATTTTAGAAGCAAAAGGTTTAAAACATATAGTGCTATTAGGTCGGATGATTTCTACGCATCTTATACCAAATTATTATTCTATGTTGTAGTGATAAAATAAACGTTTTTATGATATATATATATATATATATATATATATATATTTATGTATATATATATATATATATATATACACACATACACACACATTTTTATATACATTTTTATCCATGTCTCTTTTAGTAGCTTGCCCTACACAAAAAGCACAACCCACCACTAGTATTTGTAATGGAGGATGCATGGCGGCGGGGAACTCTTATGGGTCAATGGAGGCACTCTGGCCTTCAAGGAAGCATAAAGCTTTAATATTGACAGAATGGAAACCTTTTTTGATTCATATAATTCGTAACTCCGTGGTCATGTCCCACGGAGTTACGGATTATATGAATAAAAAAAAAATGTGTATGTATGTATGTATAAAAAATCATATTATGTAAACTACTACAGACAATATTTTGGATACAACAACCGAAATTTTACTAGAAAGAAGAATAAACATAATTCATTAAATAATATAATACCATTGCTTATTTTGAGTCAATTTCTAAGCACTTTCAAGCTTAAAGTGAAATAAATTGTCAATAATTTTTTATAAGTTTGCAAATATTGAAAATGAAAAAAAAATAATTTTCATGCAAATTTACTTGAAATAGGCAAAAATTTATTGAATTGTCAATAACGTCTGTAAGTAAATTTCCTAAAAAAAGTACATATGCTTTGTTACATTCGGGCCATGAACTTTGACAGATTGTCGTGAATTATTAAGGAACATATATTTCAATACTTTAAATGTTGTTATCACCTAGGAGTATTAGATTAAACTAAAAATTAATATAATCTCAATAAGAGGCTATTTTTTTGAAACGCCAATTCTCATTATATGTAGATCCAAACAAAAGAAAAGAAAGGATTGGTTATAGTAAGATGATAGGAACTATACGTAAAATGAAATAACGAGTAACGTGATTTAGTTGTAACACGAAGTTACATAAACATTTAATGTTAAATTACGATGGCCTCTATATTGCTAAAAGTAGGAGTAGTTTATTGTCGTTTTAACGAAGAGTTTTGTATCTTGCGAACAAATTTTCCAATAATCAAGAGACTTCTGCTGCTTTCAAAGGGTTATTTTCCTGATTACCATTTAAGTATTTAGTATGATTTAATTATTTGATAATATTTCGATATTAAATTTGAATACAAAAAAAATTTTTGAATATATTTGGTGTTAATTTCGTAGAAATTCATTTTAATTTAATTTTTCGCATCTAAATAAAATTACGTGATGTAGTATTATTTCTACTTTATTTAAATTCTTTACCACGGCCTTGGTTTTGTTATATGACAACATCTTCAGGTGGGCAATTCGTAAAGATTGGAAGAGAGAAGATCTTTACAAATTGCCCAAGTGAAGATGTTGTCATCTAGGTCGCGGTAAAACATGTAAATAAAGTAAAAATTATTCAACATCACGTATTTTCATTTAGTTGAGAAAATTTTTATTAAAAACATTTAATTAATCAAAACTCATTTGTTTTATAACATTTCAGAAGGAATTGAAAAATTATCGGAAATAATATGCCTTTTTTCATGCAATTATACCCGTGAAAATATAATACATTTTTGTCAGACTAACGGTGAATACTAAAAATAAATATATTGGATAAACTAACGTCACAAAATGACGACGTTTTAACTTGTTAGGTTGATGCGCAAATATCCTGAATTTCACTTATAACTTGACCTGGATAATTCAAATTCCTATGTATTCTAAATTTTGTAAATACGTTTATAAATATTTTCAGTCGTTGAAACCTAATGACAAGGTGCATTTGAGCGCTGATAAAAATAGGTGTGGTCTTTTTTAATAAAATGTGTGTAACTTCGTGTTCGGTTCTACTTATTTAATTACAGAATTGCTACAAAGAGTAAGAAATAGGGAAACTACGAGAGGCTGGGATATTTCATACATAGTAATATATATTTAGTCTAGTTTTAACTAGGCCAGTGTACTATAAATTTGACTGTAATGCAGAATATGGCAAGTTTGAAGTTTTTTCTGACGATATATCTAAACAAATATTATAAACCTTACGGCTTTTTTTCCCTAAATATCTGCCAATTAAGATTTCAGAATTCCAGAACTGTTGTGTTCTGAATAGCTGTAATAAATTAGGGTTTTCGTATAACTGCCATAATTGTAATCAGCAGTCGACAGCATTAAATTGAAAATAGGTATTTTCTCTCAAATAATGAAATGTTACAACCACTGTTCACCAGTCCGTTTTAACATTAACGGAATTAATTCACGTATGTTTAGCTCTATCGATTTATTTTTGGAACCGCATAAACGATAAATGTGACCAAATACAAATTAATGAATACTGACTGTTATCGATGCGTTTCTTCATAATTAAATTAAATTAGAAACGACGGCACATCAGCGTGTCAATAACCCTCTATAATATCGGAGAGTATAGCAGTAAGAAAGTCCAGGGAATCTTAATAGAAACCAATCAAACCTTGATGAATGGATTGAAAGGTGCTTTCTGTAATACTCTCTAAGAATTGCGATATTGAATTATTACTTTATAAAGATATCTAAATGCTCTGTCTCTTGTATTTTTGTGTGGATATCGATACATTTTAATTATAAATAGGACGAGCTAGGCTAATTAAGTAAAGCAGTTTGACTATCAAATAAGTTTTTAAAAACAATACGGGAATCGAATTTAATAGTATAAATTTAGTTTTAATGGTGTTTTCTATTCTTTAAACATTTTTTTAGACTATTTATTTAAACATGGCTAAAAAAATGTATTATGTATATATGAATCAATTGATCATAGGTAATGATTTTGACATGTTGTT
This sequence comes from Druceiella hillmani, assembly GCA_039881145.1. Classification (NCBI taxonomy): domain Eukaryota; kingdom Metazoa; phylum Arthropoda; class Insecta; order Lepidoptera; family Hepialidae; genus Druceiella; species Druceiella hillmani. The sequence goes on along the minus strand of JAYKKI010000140.1, from coordinate 1,455,533 downwards.
CCCAAAGAGAAAATCGTTCAAACACCACAAAAGGAAAGTTTTAAAAGTGAATAATTAGGTCTACGCTTTATATAATTAAGATTTCCTAATTTATTCAAAACGTTTCTTACGGAATCCAAAAATTTAGATTTATGTGAAAATAAACATTTTTCACTATTAAAATTTAGTTTCGATATTTTTTATTCCATTAGAACACATTCCAATGCAATTATTTTATTTTCCTGGATACTATTTAAATAGAAAATGAGGAAACAATAAGTAGTTACATGTGTCATTAATACCATGCATATCAAGATAGCAAGCGATTCAGTTTAACTTTCTTGCTAATGGTAAATCTAACGATCCAAAAGGTGTTCTTATAAAATTGATGAGTGGAAGTGATCAACATCCTGCTGATTGTATTTCCCACCTTGTACTATTCTGCTTATACTTAATTATTCTCTTCATTTTTCAGCTGCGCGATAGCCTGGATGGGCCTTGGTCTTTTCAAATAGTCTTCTCTAGTCTGTTCTCTTCTTAGCAGTCGTCAGCCAGTTTTTAATTTTCAATATTTTTAAGTCTCTTTCAGAATAATATTTGAATAGCAGTTTTGGGCCGTCTTCTTAGTTTAACACAGGTAATAAACAAAAAAAACTTCATCGTTTCTCTATCTTCTATTCTAGTCGTGTCTAGTCCTTGGTTTTATATATTTAACAACGTCCCCCGAATCTATATCAATAATCAGTTCTTTAAAATGTTGTGAAAATTTGGTAATTGGAAGACTTTTTTCCTGAATTTTTTGTAATTTTGTTATAGAAATATTGTTTCAAATATACATAGAAAAACGTGTCAACCCATGTTCTTCCCGTTTGTCTCCAAAATTACTAAATTCAAATTATAAATAAAAAAAAATTCAATGTTTACGTAATGTTAATCAAAGATCTGTAGCAATCATTTGAAATCATTATAGTTTGGAAATATATTCAAGACAATATATTTATGGGAATAAATTATAATTTTATTAATTCTAAATAACTTCATGGAAATACTACATAATTGAAATTACTATATGTGCCTCAACATGTGGGAAAACTTCTGGCACGTCGGGAACTTTCTAGTATTTAAAAATACATACGAGAGGCAATTCATGCAAAAGTTTCGGTCAGTGTATATTTTTATTTTAACATTTTATTTAATTTAGGGAAACATTTTGATTTTATTTTCTCAAGTTAATCGGTTTACTTTTATATCCAATTCAATTTTTTCCCATTGGAGTATGTTGGTTTTACATAAATACTAAAAGTATTTGATGACGTACCTGCCATACATTCCACATAACAATATATACATAAAGCTAGATAACAGTTATTCAGTCTTTTAATATACGTCTTAAGTATATATAGTTTATTTATCACGTATCAGCTGTCAACTACTTGCTTCCAATTGAAATTCAGTTGAGTTTGAACAAAAGATAGCAATGAAATGAAGAAATAAAAATAAATTCTACATAAAATGTTTAGTGACAATTTCTAGTTTTTTTTATTTTTATACATAGCAATGGTACTTAAAGTTCAATTCTAGGTAATAACCAAGTAGTCATACAGGCCAAAACTCAAATTCCAACATTTTTAGTTAACAGTCACTGGGAGAGCTGGTATTTGTACACATTTCTGATTAAATTGGTAATTCTAACCCCGACATAAGATGTCTGTTATTCTTAAAATCGTTCGGTTGCAATTGTAGTCAAAATGCATAAACATTTAAATTCATGTATGCAATGTTGAGTTACGATAAATAGGAAAAAAACTGCAAACGTAATAACTAAAGTTTGAAATTTAATAATAATAGGACTAAATGATACCCAAAATAAAGTGATATAAAAATATCTTATTCGTATTAAAATTATTGATCTTATGCGCTAAAGCAAGCTTAACGGGGGATATGGAGTAAAACCAGTGTTTCATAAAAATGAGTGAATTATACTAATAAAGGGTTGACAGAGTCACAATTCAATTCTAAATCAATCAACTTCATATTTATCTGTAACATAGTTCGACGATTTTTCATAAAGAATAGCAAACTTATATGAACCATGCAAAACAATAATCTCTAAAATCTGAGCAGCCAAATATTGTAACCATAGCAGCATTATCAAATAACAATCGTCTTTCTTTATGTGCGTGTAGAACATGGCCTGAAATTACCTTCCCAGTATTTAAAGAAAAAAGAGTTTTTGACAGAAATACTGTCCCAACTGAAACAAAACCAATAGATACCATCTATGAACCCGTACAAGTAATTTACCTGGATATAATCTAATTACTTTTTAAGTTTTAATAGGACAGAGTTTTAAATTTTTCTTGTTACTGCACAAAACCGGAACTGATTTCCCAAAACGGAAATTTATTTATTTTTGATTCGCTTAGCATTCAAAAACAAATAAATTCAGTCAATTATGTATTTCTTTTCAGATGTTAAAAAACCTTTTAAAAATATAACTCTACTGACACATATACTGATATACACATATATATATATATATATATATATATATATATATATATATATATATATTGGACGATAACATTTATTTGCGTACGCAAATGCTTATTCCGCATATATCATTCTAAACATTTAGATTAATATCATGTAGAGCAGTAGAAAAAAATAACAAATGTATCCTCGTAAAGATACACAAAGAAAAAATTAAATTATGTGTGTATTTTATCACTTATTCAACTGCTATGAGTATTATATTTTTAAGGGGCACATTTCTAGATAACCAATGATTATTACAAATTATTAACTTACACCTTCCAAGAAGTTTCCCTTCATCCATGTACTCATTTAAGTTGGGCTTAATGGTACTTTGCGGTATATTTATATCAATATATTGCATAAGATACATAAAAAATTGATTATTATTTTCATACAATATACCCTTAATATAATGACATAGAATGAAGCAAACGCCTGAGCAAAAATAATATAGAATTACTAAATGGAAAACACAAAAAAAATTATGCTTGCTAAAGCGTTGCGATAACTCCAACGCTTTTGTGTAATTTGTAATAAAAAATAATCCTCAGTAAATAAAACAAAACCCACAACCGTCCCTCGCTGAGTTCACTTTCCTCAATTCCTGATAATAACGCCTCTCTACAGCGCCTACAGTTTGGCTTTTGCGTTGACGGGCGTAATCAGCACATATTTCGCTTCACCGAATTACTTTTCTAACCGTATTACTGCCAAGTATGCTGTAATAAAAACTGGCAGATAGCCTTCTGCGGTCGATGCGTCGTTTCTAATTAAATTATGGAAAAAGTGACAGAGAGACAACGGATCCGAAGTGCCGAGGCGGGCGGATCTGAAAGGTTGAAGCTGATCACGGGGCTTAATGAAGATCGATCAAGTTTTGCTGGTTTGATTGAAAGGTTTTTTCGACAAAGTTCTCTTGTGTTGCTGTAATACTCGAGTATCTGGTTTGCTAAACAGACTATTGTAATCTTTTATCTGCGTGTGGTTTCATTTGAATATCGAAATGATGCAACTTCTGTTAAGAGTTCACAAATTTATGCGGGCGTAGTGGAAAAAGTTTGATTGTAATATTCATAACCATTATTCATTGGCATCGATTTTTCTTTACGTTATAAATTATTTTCTACTCGATTTGACATATTATTGAAGAGTCAGTTTAAGTTCTTACGAATGCCATCGTTTGTCTTCATGTGTGACTGTCAGAAGTGATAATTTTAAGAATAACTAAAAGGAATATTGGTTATTTTCACACTTTATTTCTAGAAAAATATTGGTAGCTCTAAAAATAATTTAAATCTTACGTCATCTAAACGTGTAGTTGGTAAGTTTAAGAAAAAATTAGGTTAACAAATAAAATATTGAATTGAAAAAAATTAGTAATGTATTTCGGTTCTTCATAAAGGTTTGCTATAGTTTAGAAGTATCATAAACAACTTATTCGTGAGACATTTCGATGGAAGTCATGAACACTGAAAATATAAATTTCACGGGAAAAGGGTATTTATAATATCTCAAATTTATAAATGTCTCTATATATAGTAGAAAACCACAATAGCATAGTGTAAAATATCAATTTATGTAATCTATATATACCACTCACTGTCTTACTCATTACTAAATGTCCAGAACTATAAAATCAACAAATTTAAACGCACGTTTCTTATGGTTTCTATATACGCACTAAGATAGAGTTTTTAAGGTGTAAAATGGGGTGGAAAATTTTATGGGAGTTTCGAAATATCTTGGTAATCGACATTTTTTCTTTATTTCACAAATCATAATTTTAAAGTACAAATGAACTAAGAGTGAAAAATTGTTTGATAAATATGAAAAATTAATTTATGTTTAAACTTCATATTAAGACAAGGAAGGCTGTCTACATATGATATACTAAATTGTGATTTAATCTTTAATAACGTAATCTACGAGAGAGAGATAGACAGAGAACAATTTCCGCTCCACGCTTGCCAATAGAAATGTTTTAAAATTTTTCACCACTTTTTTTAGACGCGAACGAAAGAGGCAGGAAAATATCCCCGCTCTGTCCCTGTCATTCAAACAGATGTTTCATAATTTTTTTCGCTACTGACTTTTAAATACCCTATGTTTTTAATAAGTTTTACTAAAAACAGTAAATTAAAAATAATTAACTATTACGTTAAAGATACATAAAAGGAGATTGGCATTAGTGGAGTAAAGTTAATTAAAATTAGGGGTGTTAGTAACTTTTAACTGTAAACTCGTGAGGTGGTTAGAAACAACATTTAAAAACTTACCTACCGTAAGTTTTTAGCAAATTATTTGCAAAATTGCATTTTCCCTGAAATATCCCAAAAAATTAAAAGTTTTTGAAAAAATAATTTTGCCATTCAAAAATGCGTACGAAGATTTTTTTTAAATAAAAATAATGAGTTGAAGAATTTTTTTTCCAACACTCGAAAATGCGAGGTGGCAGGACTCGAGTTCAGTGCTCAGGAAGCGCACGGCCACAAGCGCATTCTACTAATTCTATTATAACTTTCGATGTAACTGATCAAATTAAGCAAAGGATCTCATAGAAGCCACAATCTTAAAAGAATGAAGAATTTTGCAGCTGATAAGCTGTCAGGTTTATACATATAAAAATATGCATGAGAACAGTACGTATGTGAAATTGTGTTATACTTAAATATTTTACAAACTCAATGAAACATCTGCCTTTTTTATTTTAAGAATAAACATTTGAAACTTTTACAGTTAAATCTTGAAATGGCATTTAAAAAGTGGATTATATGAAAATAATTTAGAAAAATGACATTATAATTTTAATAATAATAATAATAACAATAATATAGTTTATTTGTAAATATAAAACACAATAGGTAAAGTAATAGACATGTACAGAAATTTTCATAGGGCTAATGACAAAATTAAGTTACCCGCCTTAACCTAAAATTTTTTCAATGTTTTATCCACAAAAAGGTTACTAGCTCAGCTTGTGCAGTTATGCTATAAGCAAAACCGACACGGCCAGTTTACAGCATCTGTTGATGTACATACATATACAAACATATACTCATTTATACATATACACACATACATGTACACACACATACACATATACAGTATACACGCATACACGCACACATACACAATATATAATAATATTAATAATTATTTTTAATACAGGTATTATATACAGACATATAACTACATGCACATTATTATCCACAGAGGAAACATAGCACAAAGAATAGAAGAATACTAGTAATAAATATAATTTAGATGAAATTATTTCGAAGAGCCGATATTTTCCGTATTCCGTTTGCATTTGCTGGGTCAAAAGCAACTTACGGATTGACCTTTTAAAAGTAGTCATGGATCCAGCAGTTTTCAGGGGCGGAGGGAGGTCATTCCAAATTGTAGTTGCGGCAAATTTGAAACTACCCCGATAACCGGTTGTGCGATGTTCCGGGACTAAGAGAAGTCGGTCTCTGGCGCGCGTCATGTGGCTATGAGCACTGCCGGACCAGTTTAATATATCGTAGAGATATTTTGGCTCTTTTGCCGTGAAAAGTCTACGCAAAAAAACAAAGAGTGTGATAACTGCGACGATTGTGCATACGGAGAATTCCATGCTCATTTAAATATGATAATACACGGGATCGCCGCGGGATGCCGAAACGAAAACGCGCGCATGCATTTTGTATTCTTTGGATTGAATTGGCTGTTTTTGGAAGTAAACGCGGGCCGTATACGATGTCACCATAATCGAGTATACGAAGAATGAGGCTTTCAATTAGAATTATTTCCTAACGGAAAAAGAGAGTTAAGGACGGTATCTGTATAACGTTTTGAGACGCATAAAGCAACATTTAATTTTAGTGGTTATGTGTTCATGAAATCTCAGCTGTGAGTCCATTACAATGCCTAGATTTATGGCGTGTTCCACCATAGGAATGGACTGCCCGTTTATGGCGAGCTTCAGTCTTCCTGATCTTGCTACCTGAGCCCTACTTTCCGTAATTAGAAAACAGGATTTGGAAGGGTTTAACAATAAGGCAACGTGCCTTATTGTTGTAGTGTATTACACGACCAATCCCAGATTTTCATGAGATCTTCATTCGAAAAGATTTGTACAGCTGTGTATCATCAGCATAAAAATGAGTTTTTACGTGCTTTAAATTGCTCAAAATATCTGACGTGTACAGAGTGAAAAGTAGCGGCCCTAGGATTTGCCTTTGTGGTACACCTCTAGAAATAGCATGAACTTTCGAGGTAAGAGTTTTACTACCATCGAATACTTTGACATACTTACATCGTCGCTTAAAATAGTTTTTAAACCATTCACAAGCGCATTCCGATAAGCAGTAATATTGTAATTTAGCCATTAAAATTGGCAAACTTAGGCAATCAAAAGCACGTGAATAATCCAAAAGAACGACAGCAGTAGCCTCCTCTTTGTCAGCTGAGGATGGGATATCATTAGTAATGGATAGAAGTGTTGTGGATATACTGTGTTGACCAGGGAAACCTGAATGAGTAAGGGGGAAGGCTTTGATGGATTATAAAAATCTTTTAAGCTAATTGCAGACAATTTTTTCTATGATTTTAGACATTGCCGGTAGAATGCTTATGCCGTAAAGATCGCTTAATGATTGAACGCTACTTTGATTGCCTATTGGGATAACAACTGCTTTTTTCCATATCTCCGGATAGGTAGAAGAAGTGAGCGACAGATTCACAATTTTGGTAATCACGGTAAGGATTTACGGTAGTGTTAGTTTCAGCATCCGTGCAGAGATACCATCCACACCGATAGCTTCGGACTTTAAAGAATACACAATCTTTGATACAATATCTTCACTCACCTTCTGAAAACGCATTTTTGTCTCAGCAAAATAATGGGTATCATAAAAAGAAATAAGATCAGCGTCCGCACGTTCGGCGCAAGGTAACGTTGCAAAGTGATCGATAATCTGATCTGGATCACAGAGATGGCGTGGCAGGCTATTTTTTCTACTTTTACCAACGGGATATATTGTTTGCAAGCCTTTCCACAGATGTTTGCTATCTCCACGATGTGCGTTTACATAAAAAGTAAAATATGCTTTTCTCTCCCATCTCAAAGCTGTGATAACTAGATTTCTCAGCGATTTATAATAATCTAAATGTGTATCTTTCTTGGATTTAATAGCTTTAGAGCGGGTTTGATCATTCAGACGCATCATGAAACGGATCGTGTCCGTTATCCACGGTTTGGATGAATTTTTTCGCTCCCTCACTGGTGCATAGGCATCAAAAATCGACAAAACGCTAGTATTAAAATTATTAACAATTTTGTCGATATCGTCGCCCACTGCCACATTGTTCCACCAAAATTTTGATATCGCTGAAACAAACAACTCCATATCTATTTTATTAAGACAACGGGAACGGAATTTGCGATCAGGTGTTAGAGGTTTTATGATATTGAGTCTACTGACCAAGAGAGCGTGGTCACTTAAATCTTGATTGTGATGAATCAGTATATTAAAATTAATATCACACGGACTGCAACAAAATAAATCAATTAAAGTTTTCGAGTGTTCAGTTATCCTGGTCGCCTCAGAGACGAGTTGTTTGAAACCAAACATCTCCAGCCAGTTAATGGTCTTGGAGGTGCTTGAATCGGCTTGTTTCAGTAAATCTCTATTAAGGTCACCGGTGAAGAAAAAGTATTCAGCGGTGCAGTTAAGGCTGGTCATCGCCTCGCTCAGGTAATTGAGTGCTAAATCTAGAGACATAGTTGGGGTCGGTATGCAGTACCCACAATCACGCTGACGCGACCCATCTCCAAGCGAATCCAAAGTTGCTCAAGCTCTGTCTTCGGGGTGGTTATGTCGCGGTACCGTATGCCCAGGCGTACATAAAAAGCTACATATCCGCGGCCGACAGTGCGATCGCGATGCGCAAACGAGTAGCCGGGCACGACGAGGGTGACGACGTGTTCGAACCGCGTGCAATCCACGTTTAATTTATAGCCAGTATGTTTAGATTACGCTCGATTATCGCCGCGTATAACTCATCATGACCCGTCCACAAAGACCGAGCATTTAAATGACCCAGGGTAAGAGAACTTTTTCTAAAAGAGACTACTGTAGCCATTGGTCCAACAGATGTGTCGGCCTTATTAATACCACCACAGGAGATATTTCATTTACTATAAAATGAGTCGCAAATCCGTTATAATTGATAGGGCATATTTTTCCGAAGTATTCCAATTTAAAGAGCAACATTTTAGAGAAGAGAAAGAAATATAAGATGTACATATACATATATACGGGATACAAGTACATATACATACATATACAAATATACACATATATACGCACATATATACATATACATACATACACATACAAGCATACATACATATATACACATACACATATACATATATATGATGAATATTTTCGTAACAACAAGTGTATGTAAAACCCAACTAAACATAATGGTTGAAATAAATATATACATATATACATACATATATATGCACAATAAAATATACATAAAGTTATAACAGAATAAATAGGTATAAAGGTCAAAAAAATAGCACGAATGGAAATAATTGAGCACATTCAATATTAAACAATAAGATCTAGGTCGGTGTTCGTTTTTATTTTTATATACGGCTGTCCATGTTTTTTTCGCACACGAACTTGTGCGTTGCGTGTCCACACACAAAGGCATACAAGTTTCGTCGGGCTTTCTCCTTGGCTCGACGCAAGAGGTCCTTGTAGAAAGGAGAGAGGTGTTCTACAAGGAACAATCGACGCAACGGTGCAGGGAATCCGAGCTCGACGGTGTTCACTCCCCGGCGCCTACGAACGGCTTCAATCAAGCTATTGCGCATGGATTGTGACCGCAGTCGCAGCAGTAGAGAGCGTGGACGATCCTCGTGCGGTGCTCCCACTCGACGCGCCGACTCGATGTCGTGCGGCGGCTCAACAGCCGCTGTGCGCGCGATGCCCAACGCCGGCTCACCGCAGTCTTTATCCGGTCGTTCGGGGATACCGAAGATTTCAACATTATAGCGGCGCTCATGTTATTCCAGTTCACGATTTTGCGTTTGCAAGGCTGCAACAGTTCCACTAAGCCTATTTACCTCTGTTTCGATCGCCTCAACTTTATTTAATTTTGTTTCTAATATATTTAAACGTTTTTCAAAGTCATCAAATTTTGCAGCTGGGAAGTTTAAGGGAACTTGAAAATCGGTCCGCATAGCCGCCAGTTCAGACATAATGGTCCATATGTCACCTGTAGGCATCGTGACAGTGGTTGATGTGGGTGTTGCGATGCGCCGCGTTGCTTCGTCTACCTTTGTAGCACGAGTCGTTTTTTTTTAAGCCATTATAAAAAATCTTCATATTTTAATTTTATTCGAGATAAAAAAGAAAAAAAAATTTAAAATTTAAAAAAATTACAAGGGTTTACCAAGGATTAAACCCGCGCTACTTGAGTAGCGTAACAAGTTCAAACTTTTCGCACTACAACTCGTATTTACTTATACGACGAAACAAAACGATGCGTTCCTTCGATGGCGACAATCAAGTAAATAAATTGACCCTTGTTAAAATGCGAAGAACAAAGGATTCACTTCACTCACAACACCAAAGTCGCATTCCCTATTTGTTCAATACCCGCAGTTTTTTTCTAATTAAAGTCACAGTCACTACACTATTATGTTAAAATTAAGGATTTTGTATGTTGTATTAAGAGTTTTTGTTATAAGTGAAATGTTTATAATTTTGTTTGACTATTATTAATGCAAATTGTACTGTTGTACTGTTATTTTTAGTTGCAAAAATATTTTTTTTTCCTGCAGCAAAAGTAACACGTCCGTATAGCGTACTTGTCAAAGTGTAACTTATGGTCGTGTTTCGAAGAGCGACAACTTCAGTTTAAAATGTGATATTGAAACTTAAAAGGTGCATTTGTTGAAGGTTTTATTTAATAATTTGGATCAGTAGTAGAATTTTACGAAAAACGATCATTTTTTCACTCCGAAATCGTTGAAGCTTGTAGAATAAAACTTAATAACTTTTATAAAAAAAATTTCTGACTTATAAAATCAACATAAATTTATACTACAATCTTCAATAACAGAGTGAATAGCAAAATCGGTTAACATAAAAAAATTAAGTAAAATTAAAATAAAAAAAAATTAAAATAGCATAGAGCAGAAAGAAGGGTTAAGGCCGGAGCATATCAGGTGGGTGGCGTGTGCAGCTCAATATATCTGCAGCGTGTAGCATCACGTCAGATGTCACACCAGCTGGGTAACGAGCTATGCTGTACTGTAACATGCTGTGCCTTGCATGGCGGTTATTTGCGAACATATATGAGGACGACGTGTATAGCATTTCTGACAAAAGATGGTTAGGAAGCAGCTCATTTGATGAAGAACTGCTACTTCTAGCTACCTGAAAATCATCAGAAAGGAAAAAAATCTGTGTCATACATTAGGCCATAAATAAAAGAAGGAAAGGGAGCAGCTTGTATCGAGAGCTGGGTCATTTGAAGGCATGTTTTACTAGACCTTCATATGTCACGACTCTTTTTAAGCCTTAAATATTTAATTTTTCTAATTTATGCTAATGGGAGCCTAAATACAACCGCATTTATGGACTATTTATTTTAACTTTTCCTTTTTTTAGGTCCACATTTGAAATAACTACACATGCCACAGAAAACTCTGTAAATATAAACATCTGTCAGTTTTTTTGCTGCACAGTTGCTGCACAACAAACGCATGCGCCAGTCCAGTGTAACATCCAATACAGAGACACGAAACAATATTATCACAATACGGCGTGTTTGCGACTTTTCCATTCTGCTGCCGCGGCCGCCCGCCCTGTTTGTATACAAATCCAAGGACTGGCAAACATGTAGTGCCTTTCTACCCTCAGCTTCTTTTTATGTGCTGTACACGTAGTGCGCTTGGTCTAACCTCTCACAAACGGTTACAACATTAGAATCGCAGCCGCAACGCAGACGTGCAGCGCAGACATTTCGTTTAACCCAGCCGTCAAAAAGATTCGTACAAAACGGAAGCTGAGGCTACCGGGTACAAAAAGAGTGTTTTTGTTCATAAAAATGAAACTTGGAAAATAAATAAACTTCTGGTAATTAACCAATCGACAGGAAAAAGAATCACCAGAATTAGTTAACAATTGCAATCTGTAGCGCGTCCTACAGGTCGCAATTTGCAGGTCGCTTACGTACCTACGAATATATACACGAACCAACGGACGGAGATGCATGTTATTTTCAAATGCAAGTTGCGGTTGTAATATATATTTTAAAAAAAAATAAAAAATGATACTCTTTATTAGAGGAAGACTGCCTCTTCCTAAAAATCTATATCAACATCAAAATCTTTAAATTGCTTCTAAAATTATCCGAATTATAAATACATCCATTCTCAAATCTTAAAGGTGGGCACTAATTTGTAATAAGCTATACACTAAAAAATAATATAGGAATAAGGATACACGTATAGGTGATTCCTTTAGCGTAAAATTTCAATTGGTACAATTTGCGAAGAAGGAAAGCATTTATTTACAAAGCCCCGTCACAGAGCACAGCTCCAGAGGATTCCACGCGCAGGCAGTAAAAAGTTGCAGACGTGTGCTTTCTTTGAACATTTCGTTCAACACAATCTTCGCCTATCGCGTTTTAAAAAGCCGGAGGGGAAAATCTCATTTATCGTCAAGAGATTTCAATTCTCTGCAAGTGCATTAGCCACGTTGCACTCACTCGTAAAGATACATTTTATGGAGGCGACAGCCTCTGTCGAGAGGTTTAATCTAGTTGCGATTCTGCGATTCAGTTGGCTTTGTTTTCTGTTTAACAATATAATATAAGATTGTATGCAATAATAAAATTAGAAAAGGAATGGCTTTTTCTCGTCAAATATTCGGATGTTGTTTTATTAAATATTACAGATAAGTTAAATATTAAGAATAGATAGATATGTAAAATTAACTAACTAGGCATGTTACTAGGTGGTAGCGGTTACTTCAATTCTCCAATTTATTTTTATTCATTAAAAAATATTTGATTCTTTATATTACAAAACGACCATGTTTATTTTGAAATATTTATATTATTTTTCAAACCAATTTTTGAAATAATAATTTTTTATGGATGTGGCCAAAAATTTCGATTGCCAGACTGAAAGTATTGATAACTGTGATGACGTTGTGATATGATTATTAAATAATATGTGTTTGTGATTTAGATGTGTTTTTAATATTCAACATGTTTGTATTTTTACACGATCAAATGTGTATTCACCAGGTTTCAAATTTCAATACAATAAGATCTATTTAGTATTAAAAAATAATGAAGGTGATATATCTTGAACAATCTATAGAAACTTTTATCTCTGCATTTTTTCCCTGTTTTAAATCTAAATAATCTCACAAAGTCTTTGTTTTTTATGAGGTACAGAACCCTAAAAATAATACTACACACTGCTCGTATTATAGTTAGTAATTTTTATCAAATGTAAATAAGGAATTCTTTACTGTATGCAGAATTTAGAAGAGTTGATCTATTGTCTTAAAAGAGCTACAATTCCTGGACGATCAATGGAATATTCTTCTTGTATGTTTTTTTAATGAAATTACTTTAGAAGAAGTATTCTAAAACTTAAAATATTCCAATAGCAAATGTTGCTTGTGGAGTTTATATTTCTTTATGAAAAATTCATGTACATAATAAGTTCTTATGTTAGTGTAAAGGAAAATGTCAGGAATGTAATGTGTTTCTTTTAATAAACCCAATTTTTTGTCAACTATACTTTATATTTTCCACAAAAATTACAAAAATTATCTAATATACCGTATTGAATTAAAAATATTTATGAATAATTCGATCATGGAATGAAATTTTATTGACTATAATTAATTTTAACATACTGTAGGAAAATATTACATTTGTTATATATAAATGTTGGACAAACTTTCTGAAGCAAAGCGAAGCAATTTTTATTCAGATCAATGTTAATAATTTTATAATGTGTAAATTGAAGGTTAGCGTGAGTTTCTTAGTTTTATATTTAAGGCAAATATGCATTCAACTGATCATATCTGTGTACGTAATCTCAACATTAAATAGAATTTTAAACAGAATTTATACAAAAATATAGGAGACCAGTAAAAGTTCTCAGAGCGTTAAGCACCTGGGTGAACACCTGAGTATTAAAGGAATAAAAATGACACCTTTATATAAAGAAAATTAATAAATTAAATCTTTAAACGTTTTATTTGATTTGTCAGTCACACAAATGGGATGATTAATTCTAACAGTTTGTAATTTCTACTAAATTCTTTGAACCAACAAGGTAAAAAAACTTGCAGACACACCGAGGTCATATAAAAATCCACATATAACAAAAACGAGCGAAAAAGATATTCATTTTGACAATACAAAGCGAATAGCAATTTTTATTAATGTAGTCAATTTAAATACGAAATTATAATAAATTGTAATTTACTACACATTTAAAATATGCAATCGATATTGCCTATTTCTTGCAATTGTTTCTGAAAATTTATTACATACTTCGTTAGATTTCATTGTTATTTTTATTAATAATTCTTACAATATTATAAGTATAAGCTATGTGAGTTTATTAATATAGTTTTTTGTTATATTATGGTTAAACTGTTTTATCTCTCTCTGAATTGCTTTTACATATTATTAAAAACAAAAGGTTTTCAAGAATTGAAATTTTATTTTTGTAACACCTGTGATTCCTCATTTGGTACATCGTTCTATGAAGAACATTCTACTGTGTTATCAAAATTATGAATTCATCTAGGTTTGTGCACATTGAGTCTTCGGTCAATCTTTAAGTCAACTTCAATGATATTATATTTCGCAATTAAATGAAACTACGTGATGTAGTATTATTTCTACTATCTTTAATTTCTTAACCACGACCTAGGTTTCGTTGTATTACAACATCTTCAGGTGGGATATTAGCAAAGATATCTTTGCTAATAACCCACCTGAAGATGTTGTATTACAACGAAACCTAGGTCGTGGTTAATAAATTAAAGATAGTAGAAATAATACTACATCACGTAGTTTCATTTAATTGTGAATAATGAATTTCTACAAAATTAACGCTAAATATATTCAATATTCGATATTATATTTAATGTCTAATATTTCGTCACTTGTTATTCAATTCTACTTCGTGCATTCCTAATATATTGTCACTTATTTCATTTTATTTTATGGCCATTTACTAGTGTTTTCTCTTAACTTGTCTTATTGGATAGTTACATTGATTTTAGTTTGAAAAATATTGTGTTCTATAATAAATGAAATCAAACACAAAACTCTCATAATTTAATCATGTTCGTATATGTGTCTGTTCGTCCATTACCTGACGTAGTTTCCATAGCTTTAGGTGAATAGAATTTTACGAAAAAGATCTTAACGTACAGATATCAATGAAAATGTAGCACAATTTGTTTTTTCTTATTTTTAAGTGCTTATTAAGAAGTAGCAATAAAAAAAACTTGAGCATACAACATTGTGTGGGATATCGTTAAAAAGATGTTTTCAATTTTTGTTCTATTTTACCACTTTTGATTTTTAGTCCCATTTGGAAATATTAAGCTGCAAAACGGTTTTAAATATAAGTATCACATTATATTTCCAAACAAATCCCACGATTAGGTTTCGAAAACTACTTCTAAGTGATTTTTTTAAGCGAAACTTCTTTGGGCGCGTTAAAGTATTAAGGTCGCAACTTTCTTTATGCAACGTTATTGCAACGTTTTAGGGACTTTTAATTGTAACGCTTAAAAGTAACGAATTTATCACAAAAAAACAGAAAATAGGTATTAAGCTAACAACCGAGTGGGATAGATGAACATAACGGAATAAGACAATAATTTGACGAATGCTTATCTACGAACGCGCGAAAATAAAAAAAGACGTCACCTATTTATGACTGATTTCTTATTAATAATGCGTGTACTTTATCCATTAAAAGACAAATAACATATGTACTTAAATTATTTATAAATCCGGACAGAAACCGTATATTTAGTAGTCGGAAATATATTTTAAAACGGGAGCAATACATTCCGACTTCCTTTAGCCGCATTTTAATTGACAATTATCTATGTATAATTAAATAAAGAGTTTATTTGCTGTTAACGTCGATTTGTAATAACATTTTACTAATTTTTCAGAATGTGAAGGACTGAAATCTTCCTATCCGAATTTAGCGCAATCCATGGTTTTAGTATATTTTTTTATATTAAACTCAATATATTTATCCTGCACTTAAGCATATTTGCAATTTTGAAGTGTATGCATTCACACGTACTGTATGTATTTCAATAGTGAGTAATATTTAAATGAATTAATATTTATTTCTCTCTCAGCCGTTTAGTTTTATTTCTGTCACGTGTAGTAAGTTGCACGTTGATTTTTTTCATTAATTCAAATACCATAGTATTAGGCATTTATGGAATATACGTGCATGACATAAGACTTTATGAAATATATGGTGTTTAATATTAGGCAAAATATCTACGAAACTCTAATTTATGCTTAGTCTAACATGCACTTTACTGACTTTTTATAAGCAATCAGTTTATATAACATCCAACATGTACTTTTCATTATGTGTTTAGTTTATCTTTGCGCAATCTTAAATACAAAACAATATAACCAACAATATTTTTATTTACAGAAACTACAAAAAAATTATATAAAATATTTAAAAAAAAGCAAAACGTTATTCTTAACGCATAAGAAGCTTTCCTTCAATATATTATTACTTTTGGTACAAACATTTAACATAAGAATTGATGTACACATTTGTATATATATTTGTCTCAAGAAGACAAGGAACCGTTTGCGAATAACAAACATAATATGAAAGGTAATAACTAACAGGAACGACGTATTTGCGCCGTTGGCTCGTCTACCGTGAAATGGTATAGAGCAAGTGAGACGTAACGTCATCTCTCTCAACGCACCTCAATGAAAAATGAATGCAATTTTTAATACAGCAAGTGTAATCAGTTTCAGGCTGCCCGTCATGTAGAGTCTAATTTATTAGTAAAATATGTAAAGTTTCTTGGCTGAAGGTAGCCGAGCTTTTGTCAGATGAAGGATATCGTCGAGCAAATAAGGCAATCAACAGAATGGTCTCTCTGCATGATTGATGCGTTTATTAATTAAAAGAACGTCTTTGATCAAAGCTTTTTACGGAAAGCTTTAGAGGTGATTTTTTGTGAAAGTTATGCAACTTGTTACCGAGTAATGGAAGGGGGGTATAGCAATGGAATTGGGGAAATCGGTTAACCGCTCAGCTAAGTATTCAAATTACAATTGCGTATATTTTTAGGTTACCAGGAAGTGTATTTTCGTATATAATTCGCTATATATAATTTACTATATATTTAATAATCTGTTGTCAAATGACATCCAAATGCTTTAGGAAAAATTAAGGTGAGATCGTCCTGACATTTACCAAAACCTCAAAACTTCAAGAGGAATTAACAACCTTTTGAGTTAAGAATAGAAAAAAAGATCATTGTGTTATTCATAATGACACAATTTGAATTTATCTACGCTTTTCCTACCAAAGATATTAAACTTAGCTTCGATTTTTTAAATTGTAATAAATGTTAGCTGAACTCTTGATCTATTTTATAAGCCAAGTATTTTACGGCTTCTCCTAAAAAAGCCTTTTAGTGTTGGTACTAGTAGAAGATGTGGGAAAATCTATGAAACTTGGTGGATAAGCTATATTTTATATGATATTTATAGCATCCTATCTTTTGACACCAAACCTCAAAGAAGCAATGATATTTTTTATTTTTGAGTATTTAGATATCCTTCACGTTAAAATAATTTTTCGATTAATGTGTCTAGTATCGCTGCCCACATACTGACGTTATGTCATCACGTATTAGTTTTCATAGTTTAAAAATTGTTATCCGCATATTTGTCGTTCTGAATAATAAGCATATTATAGTATGCCAACCTATATATGCACGCATGTGGGAATTAAGGTCACTCCTCTATACGTTAAGGAAATAAAACTTACAAATGATCTTTGCTTGGGAGTAGGATATAAGCAATTTATATTTTCATTCCAGAATGTATGGAAGAAATATTGTTTAAAAAATAAATGTTTAATAAAAATTGTTCTCACGAATACGCAATTTTCAGATTTATTTTATAGGTAATTTAATTGATTTCATAAACATATGAACCAATCATATATTTATGAAATCAATTTAGTCACTTTTTCTTCTTGACAAAATCTGAGCTAAAATTTTGTTTTAAAAATTATTACTAGCTCATATTTTTAGTGCTATTAACTTAAAAAAAACATCCAAAGAACTAAAGAATTTAAACACTTGCCAGTATTCGTAGATTTTTTCTCCAAACAGTTTCGAAACATCCCTCCACGTATAATATTTCCCGACTTTCAAGTTTATTTTATAACCCTTTTTATGTTTGGTATAAGTCAATACACTAACTGCTGTCTTTCACACTCCCCTGTCTTTTTAAGAAATAAATGAAATCAGACAGATAAATACAATTCAAGTCTATTTTATTACCATAAAGTTATTAACATTAATCTTTAGACTCATTGTTATTCTGTTATACAAGTTATAAATATTCATGTTTGATTATATAGGTTATAGATAGTGACCTATTTTATTTTCTGTGTCATTGTGATCAAACCGTTTCGAATTTATGATGATGGAATTATTATGTAGAGAATTAAACAAAATATCTGCCACACGGATAGTGGGCAGCTGCTGGCTGCAGGAGCACGCGGAGAATTCAAAGAAACGAGGGAGTGGGGAGGAAAGAGCGCCAGTCGAATATAAGAAAATAAAAGAAACGCATTGAAACACTGCCCTTGTATAAATAACCGAAAATCACGCGACGGAAGTCGCTAGGTACCGCTTAAATTTTAAAGCTCTCAATACTTTCAAAGTCAGCAAACAAACGATTAAGGTATTTTATTCCAACTTAGAAACAGATAAATAGAAGTACAAAAAAATGTGATGCTCGTTAATGACTAGAGGCACGTAGATCAGATACGTTTTTTGCGCGACTTAGAACTTAAAAATAAAATCAGTAACTACTGGCACGATCTATTTATTTTTAATGTAAATCAGTGCCCTCCCTCAATGGTGAAATAATACCTGAGGAACGAGATAATTTCCACAAAAGTGAATTTTTTTCTGTTTTCTTTTATTTAATCCCTGCCACATTGTAAAAGTGAAATGCCATTTATTTAACCCTTTGCTTCTGTTTCTTTCACGTTTGAACGACCCGATGGATTTTAATTTTGCTTATGTATACCCCATTTCATAAAAGAGACGACATATAAATAAATTTTTCCGTGAAACGGGTTATAAAAAAACGTGTTATATTGATCGTACTCGACAACCTTATGTCAGTACTAAAACTTTTTAAAAAAGTATTTGGGAATCGATTTTTTCACCAAGCAATTCACGAGTGGCTTATACATATATCACATCTGTTAAATTCAATTTCATTAAAATACCCTTTGATTAAAAAAAAATTGCTAAACAGCAACCAAGGGGATATTATGACATAATGACTTGTGACAACTAGAAATATATAATATATGTTAACGTAATTCCAAAAGAAAAACGTTTCTTCGCTCCTTTGCATTTCCAAATAAAATTATTCAAATTAAAATATGTGAAAATATTCATCTCGATATGTTATTGAACACAGACTAAACAAATATGAAAAATCCAATATTCTAACAAATAGCACGATTTTCGTATCGTTCCTTCAATAGCTTAACTTCGATCCCTTAAACCGCGATCCCAGTGATTGGGTAGTCTGCTGGAGGAAACGGAAATTGAATTTATTTCCCTATACCCGCGACGAATATATCGTTTCATTGTCCCAGTTTTTTCGGATATTGGGACAAATTAGATACCTACAAGTATGTATTTATATAGAATTACATTAGAAATATATGTTCTCTAAAACTCAATGTGAGTAGTAGGTAACTTTGATACAACGCACAAGTCTGTGTACACAGTATATGGAATTATATTGTGTTTTACTTTCCCGATACTAAAATTCCAGGTTCCTAAAAATAACTTTGGGCTTCAATTAAACACTTGTAATATAGTAAAAGTTGCCGAGTTCAAACATCAAACAAAACCATGTTATTTTGATGCGGTTAAATACGTTTAAATTCTATAAATCGCATAGGGTATACTTTGGAGGAGCTTATTGCAAAACTATTTTTTATAATTTTAAATTAAGCATTTCAAGACATATTTAAAAAAGGGGGGTATTCCTACCATAAACACGGACAAGGATAGTAATAATCCATATAAGAAGTTATTTTTGAAATTACTGAAACAAAAATAGTGAAAAAAACGCGGTTGGTAAAAAATGTAACTGGAAGATATAGGAAAACAATGGCGATTATCCTAGATATTATAATTTTTAATATGCACTATGATTTTGTGTCTGTGAGACAAGGAATAGCTAATATAGTTATGTTCTAGAAAATTAATATTTGAAAATACTTTGATAAAATATTTTGATAATTACCTAAAACTGTACGGATCCCGTAGTGCAAGTTTATTCGATTATGGTCCATCTGGTTTCTGTACTGTGGTAATACGTGGATGTCGAGGTCACTATTTAAATCTTCTTTAACTCTTTTTGAATGACGTATATTGGAAAACATCGCACTTTTTCGGTAATATGAGTATACATACGGCCGCATTTTTTTGGACTTTGGCCAATGATTCGACAGCGTATATTCGTAGTTATAGTTAGATTAAGTCAAATTAGGCCAAAAATTGTCAATGTCTCTTACCTCTACAATAATTTTTTTCTATTTTCGTTCCTTCCAATAGCTTTCATATTTTTCTTATTTTTCCTTTTATGTACCTATATACTACTATATATTTTTCCAGCTCAAAAGTTTTAGATACATTTAAAGGTATTGGTAGGTTTTTATGAGCGGTCAGTGCCAAAGAAGTGTCAAAATGAATGATTTTTCAAGGTTCATTTCTCAAAACATAATAAAGACAGATTCGTGAACTTTGGGATTCTCTATAATGTTTTCTACCTTGTTTCATCAGAAACAATATATCAGAATAACACTTTGATTGCTATTTAAATATGCAGTGTGAAAAGTGGCTCAAAATTGATCATGTAAATAATGCAAAGTGTGCGTTATTGGGATAAATTGGCTTGCGTACTGTTGTACCCATTTTAATATAGAAAAAAATCTAAAAAGTTCATAATATTTCATATCGGATTTTTATTAATTTTATCCAATACATGATCTCTTTTTTTGACACTGGTTTCTTTATCAGAGTCGTTCGTCACTGTACTCGGAAACTGTATCTATCTCCTTACCTCCTGAATTATCAGCGAATAAGCAACCGAGTTGTAGAATAATAAATCTGTTTCGCTTCACTTTGTATTGTACACCTATTTAATACTCGCATTTCCATTTTCCTCTCATACATTATAATACAACTAGTGACACGGTCCGGCTTCGCAAGGGTAGGCGATGGAAAGGAAAATTCTCAGGTGTGTGGATTTTTTCCGATTTAATCCGTATGCCTCTCCGAACATTATTCCTGTCGCAAGCTAAAGATAAAAGAATATTATGTTTCGTCGACGATTTTCCCACTTTTGAGAAACATATTTTTTGCTATCCAACGATAAACGAACTGTACGTTCGACTGACGACCCTCACGCTCTTTGCAATACATGTCTTTCACGGTTCAACGATAAACGAACAGTACGTTTCATCGACGATTCTCGCATACTTTCCGAAACATTTATTTAATTTTTATTTATTTATTTCTTTAAAATCCCATGCCCAATTTACAGTATTACTCAAATCGCTGGGCATGTGGAAGACCATATAACAAAGTATTATAAAACATTAATGGATAGGACAATAGACTCACAGAGCAATTCCGTACAATTGCAAAACAAAACTCAGTAATTTGGATAAATATCATCTAACAATCAGTCGGGAACTACTAAGCAATTCTATGATCACATTTCTGAAACGGTCAATGGAGCCTAAAAAAATATTAGACTCGCATCGCATCTCGCAATACTGCTTTGAGCAATGTGAGTGCATGAAAGATAGGCGAACGCTGTAGAATATTTGTACGCGCTCTAGGACGGTAAAACAAACAATGACATCGTCCCCTCATGCCCATTATGACATCTGTGGGAAACAAATAACGACTACCCATGCATTTTATACCAGGAAAAGCCCTACGTTTTATAATATAAAAACCTATTAAACATTTTTATATCTTCTCCAGCATGAAGATAGGTCATCAGAGCACATTTGCTTAAATTGAAATGTAGCTTGTTGCTCAGATTTCATTAGAATACTGAGTCGATTTCATGTTGGAATAGATTACTGTCGAATTGACTATTACACCTAAGAAGAGTTTTAAATCATCGTCAAAGTGAAGGAAACGAGTAGTTCTGACAACTGTAGACAACTCGTTTATCATAATCAGAAACAGAGGTGAACCTAAATTATTACCTTGACTGAATCCAAATAGAGTAACGTAAGGAAGAGATTCGAAATTTCCAAGTCAGACGTATTATTTAAGAGTCCGAAAGTAATTGGCGAAAATTTTTATTAGAGCAGGAGACATACCTGCTTCCAATAATTTCACTAGGAAAATATCATTGTCGACTCGGTGAAATGCCTTTTTCAAAATCAAAATAGGCTATATCAATTTAACGACCTTGATCTAATTCTCCAGCCACATAACCCACATAATGAGTGAGATTAGTGCAGGTGGAACGTTTTGGACGTAAACCGTGCTGACAATCCGTTAACTGGGATTAGATATGCATATAAATACGGTGATGCAAAACAGTTTGAAATAAAGAAGAAATTTATAGGCTGATAATATTTTACATCAGACCTAGAAGCACATTTGAAAACCGGAGTTTCAGGGGATGTCTTCCAAACAGATGAATAAATTTCAGTACGCAATGAAAGATTTATTATAAATGTAAGTGATTTACGTAAGTGGTTAATATGTCAGAGTATGTTTAAATTGGAGCTGTTCCAGCACAAGTCCGACTTCCGCTACATCCACTCCACCAATATGCAAAAGCTGAGCCATTATTAACAGCGGCACGTGCTGCCATTGCAAAGTCGAGTATCGGTACAGTATCCAAAAAAACTGAATTAATTGTTAGCTTTGTAAACATTGTCCTACGTTAAACTTAAAATTTCGAAAATAATTTAAAAAATCTGGCTTACGAAAATCTCACCCGATGCCTGTAGTCGCTTCATGTTCAGGGAACGCTACGCGAGTAAATAGATTTATACTCACCTTGAGTGAAGGGTGGTATTGATCTGAACGTACCACCCCCTAAGGTGCTGCTAGTATAACTACAGTATTAACTATATATCTCTCTCGTGTTGCTTTGGACACTCCGCATTTGCAGCAGCGGCGTTAAGATCAATGGTGGTGCGGCTGGGTGCAAAGGGTGTGTGAGGTACACGGTACAGGAGCAGAGTGCAGAATATCGGCGGGGCTGTGGGAAGCAAGAATCGTGGACGGCACACTTGACGAACTTGCGCTAGCATGTGTTTCATGGTCCAATGGTAAACGTACAGCACGTTCCACCGACGACTTTCGTGCTCTTTCCGAAACATGTCTTTCACTCTAGGTATGATTTTTTTGGGTCCTGAAGTAAATTAAAAATATACATGTTATTTAACTTATTTCAAAAGTTCCCAAAAAATATTAAGAAGACTTCTAAAATTGACTCAAACAGATTCACTCAACACAAAGTACGTCAACGATATGATAACGATTCCACGACAAACGAACTTCCCTCTCTTCATCACTTTCATTATTTTGACTTTACCCCATTCTTTTAGCATTTGACGTAGTAGGGCCTATATTTAACTTTCGTCGTGGCATGATTGATCCATGTTCTGAAATAAATTAAAAATACAAATGTTATTTAACTTATTTCAAATGAAAAATATTACAAAGACTTCTGAAACTGACTCAAGCAAATTCAGTCAAACCAAATTACGTCAAAAAATGTCACGAAGACTTCTTAAATTCAATCAAATGAAAGATGTAATTAACACAACCTACTAAAAAAAAATCTAATATATTTATCTCATAGCGCATACAGCAGACAATGCTGTGAAACATAACAAACACTACACGATTCACTGAAACAAAATTTATAATTGTAACGGTAAACAGGCTCTTCTCATGGACCGTAAAACCACTGGACGTATCACACATGCGAAATTTTGCTATCTGTACGCAGGTAAAATCCGACATTCGTGCAATTTTCGAAACATCGATAATGTCAGTTGCATATAAGTTACAGTTGTGAGCGATTGTGTGACAAAATGCCAAATTGTACAATTAACTGGCGCAGAAGTCTGAGCGGATCAAATTTAAAAAAAAGATAATATAACATTTCATTTGTGAGTGTGTCACGTTTATCTTATTTCATTAATTTTGAAGCTAATAGTTATCATTTACAAATTATTTGTAATAGTAATTGTTATGTATTTTTAAGATATTAAATAAATTGAGGGCCAACGTTTTATCCATGAAATTATTGCTTGTAAACGAAATGTGAAAAACATTAATCCACATATTGACGATATTATTATTACTTGTCAATCGATGTAATGTTTGCGTGCTTAATATAAAATTTTAGTCATTGCAATTGGAAAAGGAACCGTTAGAGCAATTCACTACAAAAATATAATTTAAACAGAAAAATGCTTGGATAACTATATTATTAGTTACGTCGATTCCTAAAGGACCCAAATACAATTTTTTTTTCGTTTATAACCTGGACTATTATATTTTTCATGTCTTTCATTTATTATCTACTTATATTTTTCATTTATTATTTTATCGGTTCACTAAAATTTTATTTTATTGTTCAAATTTTTCAAAAACATACTTATATGAAGTGTGCCTTGTACATTAGTATGAGTGATGATAACGCGAGAGTGATATTGATGTTAAGCTATGATCTTAAGCCCCCATGTTTTGAAAATGTGATTCCCATGTATGATATGTCCATTAGTTACCTACTCAGTAATGTGAATAATATTAAGAACTTCTATTATTTTTAAGAACTAAGTTCGATAGTGATTTAGAGAAACATATTTAGAAATTTACATTTTTTATAACACCAACCATATATATTTTCAAATATGTACTTTAAATAAATATACTCAAGTACCAAGTCACTAAAATGTACTTATATTCATATCATAATAAGCCATCCTCAACCATTTTGTTGTAGGGCTCCTTTAACCTGCATCACTCGGATCTATTTTGGGCTGTCTGGTTGGTTCCCGCCACTTTCATTATGTCATCCTTCTGTCTCCTTTACGGCCACCCAATTTGTTTTTTTTTCACTCCCAGAGGCTCCACTCTAAGATAATTTTGCATCGTGAATCCGACTTTCAAGCAATCTGACCAGCCCACCGTTACTTAAATTTCGCTACTCTCATTGTAACATCAGCAACTTTGCTTTGTCTCCGAAGCCACTTATTTGTTTTGAGGTATTTTAAGAGAATTACTAACACCTTCTTTTCCCTTTCCCTTTGAGCAACAATAAGCTTTTGCAGGACAGTTTTTTGTTTTTACTCAAATTTTGGCTCAGTAAGTGAGGACTGGTAGTACACATTGCTTATATATGCGTGCTTTTAAGTGGTTCTTTATGTTCATTTTAAAAGTGAACTCAAGTTTCGAGAAGGCTGCCCATCCGAGCCGTATGCGTCTGTCCGCTTTATTGATCTGCTCCTTTTTACCCATTCGTAGTTCCTGGTCTAAGTACACATACTTTTCTGTGCGCTGGAGTGCAGTACCATCCACATTTATAGTCGAAGGTCCATCGGTTTCCGACGTCATTAATTTTGCCTTATCCAGATTTATTTCGAGCTCAACTGACTGCTAGATTTCATGCAGTTCCTGAATAATTGTCTGAAATTCATCTGGATTATTGGTAAAGAGTACTATGTCGTCCGCAAACCTAAAGTTATTTAAACGTGTACCTGTATCATAAGGCCAGTCCAATCAATCCAGTTGTTTAAAGACGTCTACGACGAGGGTAAAAAGTTTGGGTCTCCTTACCAAATTCATCTTCGTATAGATATGGGTTATATAATGGTGACACAGATACTTTCAGAGTAGCATGCCTATAGATATTTACAATCAGGCTCCTGTATTTTTGATTTGTACTCGCATTTCTAAGAGACCTTTGCACTGGTCATATTTCCACACTATCAAAAGCTTTTTGTAGTCGACATATGACATATGACATATGCCATATAGGGAACTGGTATTCTGTAACTTATAATTGTATTGGGTACTATTGTACCAGGAAATAATTTCAATTCTCCCTTTTTTTCTTATCCATAAGATGATATTTTTTTACTTGAATTATACTTACATTTGCCTGACTTAGTTTCGCCCATAACTTGGACAAATAAATATGGACTATACAAACATGGACTCAACATGGAGGTACTACGTGGACTCACCTGACAGAACGAAGAAGACAATTTTTGTATCTGACAATTAATGTACGTCTTGGTAAATTTAAAGTACTAAAAAAATTAATAAAAGATCATTCTTACCATCTGACAACCATTTTCGATAGCACGATAGGACGTATTTCGGTAATTAAATACTATCGAAAAATGTTTATCGATATTCTCACAATCACGATGATTGCGATTTAAACACATGGGATTGGCGCATTTTCTGATTTATTGGAACAAAACCCATGTACAGTGTTAACCAATAAGAAGCGAGTACGATTCCCCTGTCACCCTTCACTCGTTATTCGTCCAGTGATTATTAGGTCCATGGTTCCTCTAGAGTTAAGGATGTATTTACAAAATCTCGCTGCTTGAGAACGAATATTTTATAGTCGTAAAATACCGTTTGTTGGTGTGCAACCAATTTATAGTAAATTCGCAATACCTTTATAACGTGCATGGACCATAAATTTATTGCAATAATGACTAAAATGAAAGTGTTTTGTATATCATTTATTTGATAACCAGTTTCATTTATTTTGTATTTTAAACTGTACATTAAAATTATATCAAAACGACAATCATAATATTAGTACTAATCCAGTTTTAATTTAGATTTAATCCTTCGACCAGGCCAGTTAACCAGAAAGGCTGTGTACAATGATTTTATCTTCCACATGATGTTTTATTGAGGCAGTAGGAGCCAGTTACCTGTGTTAAACTCCAAAACGAGTAAAGTTTGCATCAGTTCCTTAAAATACATTGCCTGAGGTGCAAAATTCTCTAATTAAAATTAAGTTTATGCATCAAACTTTACTTTCGAAATACTTTGTTTTGTATTTGTGTTTGTTAAAATGAAAGCTTTTAATGTAGTATTCACTTTAGATAACTAAGCAATCACTAGTAGTTTTCTTTCATTTCGGAAATATAAATTGTAAGAAGAAATAGCAATAAAATTTTCGGCGCCTCATATGAAAAACTTTTATTCTGATTATCTTTATTAATTTTTCTCGTTTTCAAAATACTTGCACTAATGGAATGTAATGAATTATCACTTTCTTTCATTTATTTCGATAATCGAGTATTCATCAATTCTGAAAGCATACAATTTTTATAAAATTTCAGCAAATGATTCAATGTTATCTTTTCAGAATAGTTCATCCTTCGCAATCAATTAATATTTCAATTTATTAGTATTTGTTCAGACCGCAAACAGGCAGACGTCGTAGCCAATGATACGAAGCTGATCTTTTGTTTAATGAAACTACGGAGGCTTTTTATTGATATACATTTTATCACAATCGTATTTTCAAAACCCAATTTTTTGTTTTATTCCGTCATCTGGGTGTAAATTAAAGTTAGGTACTGACCCTCTGAAAAGAAAAGAAAATTAATTATCAATGAATAAATCGCACTCCTCAACGTTGATATATAATAGTATTCCTAATTCTTTGACTGCAGTGTATTCGTTATTTTTTTCATATTTTATTGAGGGCACTTGGTATAAATTTTTCCCGTATAAAATCTGTTCAACTAATGAAGCGTAATTCGTATTTACACGTTTTTTTTCAAACTTTGCAAACAAAGAAGCTGTTCATAACTTCCGCCCACACAAGCTCTTTATTGGATTGTATTGCGCTCTAGATTATGCCGCTGTTTAGAGGTCAATACCAATTGTTTCAGAAACTCTTTCTTTGCTTCTTCGTATACTCCCTCACTCATATACGGCTTCCGGCAGCTCTCACCATAGTGAGAGTCTTTTGCTAAAGGATTGGTTTTTTTAAATTCTTTTAAAATTTCCAACATCATTGAGACTTTTACGAAATGCTTATAATTTATTTTTCGGAACAAGCGTCTGTTTTTGAAATATATTTACCCAAAAATTTGGCAAATGGCCTTTATTAAAAGAAACTACAGCAGCTACTGAGAAAAATTAACTTTCCACCTATATAATTGCAACGAGCGAATTAAAGTTTTCTGCTAAATTATTCATTTCGTTATGAATTAAATTATAAGAATGTATAGATAATCCAGGAGCGATATCAGTTAATTTGTGGAAAACACCACAAATCGTTAATTCAGTAACTAAATTGTTACCATTACGCATATTCGCGGAAAAAATAAGACAAAACAGTTAGAATTATCGCCAGATATGTAATAGGGCCTATTAATAATATCTCTTTTCAAACTATCAAGTTTTTTAACATACGGTATATTTTGACTATTTCAATGTTTCACGCACGAAGCTACACCCTAGCGCAATCTTAAGTAATTATCCTTGATAAGCTTCCGTGCTCTCAATGAATTGGCTGTGTTTGACGCAATTGCCAACAAGAATTTACAATAATTACAGAAGAGGTGGTTTTTACATTCTATTTTAAATACAGTGACATTTTCATAAGGCTGGAAATTTCTTACAGAGGAATAAATTCTTGAGTCTCCACCGACAATCATTGTGAATAAATGAGACCACTTTCTACAAAGAGATTTTTCATATCCACTCGCAATAATGGCTGCCTCCATTTTAGTTGAATGATCGGCATAATTTTCAAAAGAGGGATGTGATAGAAGCTCAATGCTCTTGTTAGACAGTACTTACTTTTTATTTCTAAATAAAAACTTTTTTACTATGGAGACCTATGATTGATGCAGCACTGGCAGCAGTGTCATAGTTGGGACCATAGGCCTGTTTAGATCAATAACCATCCGCCACTATATTGATTATTGGTACAATGTTTTCATCTAACTTACCAATGGGTTTTGCATATTCTGCTTGTTCTCGTGCCGTCTCAGATATAAAATGCTCTGCTACTTATTTTCACTATTTGCAAATGGTATCATGATAAGAATTGTCTTGGAGATATGGGCGGCTTATTGATATAACACAAAACTCTATTTAAATGTGTAAAAAAACTATCAAAAGACACTATACTAGTAACAGCTTCTTGGTTTATGTCCATTTTCGTCTGAAATTTCCCTGCCGCTTTTGAATCAAAGTATCGCAAGTAAATGAAAAATTTGAAGGTAAACCAGTTCTCTTTTGCAATACATATGTAGGATATATCGCAATCGAAAATAAAATTTTGTCTACTAGTAATTAAAAACTGTTCTAATAAATAATTAATATCTACTATTCTCATGGTTTTTAAATTGAATATTATCTCATTACATTCTTCTCGTAAATTGAAAACACGACGTATAAATATATGATAACTAAAATGTAAGTAAGGATTTAATAGATCTAAAAAAAGTGATATTTCTAACACTTTCTACGTTTTTTGAGGCGCTTGTTTTTTTCGCCTCTGCCCTTAATGCGTGTACTCTTGAAATAAACAATTTAGGATATATTTAATCGTAATCATTGAAATAAATACCAATAATAAATATGAAAATGATGGGTCCAATTATTAGAATAATAAATATATACATATAAAATACGGTGATAGTGTCTCTCAATAAGCCGACTATAATGTCGGGTGATATTGTAGGACCATCATTTTATGGTGAATGACTTTTAAAACAATAGCTTCATCTTTTCTTCATTTCTATTCACAAGGTTATTTTACGTTTATAAGATTTTTACTTTTGTTATCACATCTATGTATTGTTTGTTACGTTTAGGGTTTTGTGTATCTTTGGTTATATTATTTTATATAATAACGTTTTTGGCTTTGTTTAAATTAAGGACTATTCGCTTAGCACATAGCTTTTTGTACGCTTTTATGTTTGCATGTAATTTTTGTACTACACTAATTTTCATGATGAGCCATAACGTGGCATGGAATCAAACCTCGTAATGTTTGCGGATTATCGTAACTATTGTGCTTGCTACTATCAAAAGTCATAAAAACAAACATTTCACTAATATTTTTCAGCACTGAATTCGTTTTATCAACAGCAATCGAGAGTTCGGAATTGTCAAGTTGCCATTAAAATTGAGAAACGAGAGATGGCCCTGTAATTTTAAAAGAATGTTATAAACGAAGAGTCCCATTTACACAATTACCATATAGCTTTAAATACATGGGGTTAATAACCAATTTCAAGGATTTTTTGACTCAGGGTCATTTGGTAACTCATA
This sequence comes from Druceiella hillmani, assembly GCA_039881145.1. Classification (NCBI taxonomy): domain Eukaryota; kingdom Metazoa; phylum Arthropoda; class Insecta; order Lepidoptera; family Hepialidae; genus Druceiella; species Druceiella hillmani. The sequence continues at coordinate 1,425,309 of JAYKKI010000140.1, read as the reverse complement.
AACAGTCTAGCTCATAAATATTCACTGGTATGCTATTCCTAATTTTACGCCTCCTAATTTTTGCGCCTCCTAATTTTATAGAGAGGAAACTTTATATTTTGGATTGTATTTGAATAATAAATAAATATTGTACATTTGATTCCAAGCTTGATCAATTATAGAGAATTTAAAGAAAACCTAATATTTGAATTTTCTATATGAGAATTAGTACTTTGCATTCATCCATACATTTCATTGTACATTAGGGCTTTACTAAATTAGGGCTGCCATATATCTTAAATATTTCTCGGTTTTCAAAGTTTTCTTTTTGTCTCTATAACATTTTTTTTTATATCAATAAGTTCCCTTTTTATTAGCAATTGACAAAAAGCTAAACGATCATATAAATCAATCGACTCTGAAAATGTTTTGAGATATGGCGTCTGTAATCATTACCTATCACTAATTAGTAACGTAGAAATAGGAACAAAATAAATGACAATTATATCTTCATCACGTTTGATAGAATACATGTTACCAACATAAGCAAAATATAAACAATACAATTTAATTTTATTCTCGTTGCAAGTGCTTGGCGAGTAATTTAAGACATACGGAATCAAGTTTTTAATGTTAAATGGATAAGGTTGAACTAAATTAAAACTAATTGATTTGAACTTCGAGTGATTTGTCAGAATTATTATTTGCTGTTATTAATCATTCGATTAAGGAAATTATTCAAAATTGCCCATCACAAATAATAAAAATGACTTCTGAATACGATGCATAAACAATTTTGATAAAACATTTTTAATATATATTAAAAATGAGTGATGAAATTTTTTTTACAGAAGTATTTATTCATCATTTTCATTTATTTAATTGATATTTACAACGTTTTATTCCAATAAAACCACTACGAATTTTAATTTATATATTAGAGGATTTTACTGATATTTTAAAATTTATCTCCTTGCTCTTATTCTCTACATTTTTTGTAATTTATTCATCAACATTGAAATTAATGTTCTTCCTACAAGTACGAAATATTTTAGTAAGTAAAGGAATTAGAAATAAAAACACGTATATAATCAGATGATTCATTTTGTTAAAATTTATTACTCTGAGATATAACCGTATTATACTAACTGTGCCCTACGATTTCACTATTAGCATACCAAATTCCATCAAAATCAGTCCAGTCTATCTCGCGTGGATGACAAACAAATTAACATATACAGACAGTCAAATGTTCTAAAAATAAGTTTTCTGGCTTCCATCATCATCATTTATGCTAAGCCAATCACTGTTTTTTAAATTTTTGCACGCACAGAATTCACTCTATTGTAATTTTATTAATAGCGTAGATTCTAATCAATATAGATGTTGAAGGTGTCAAATATCATGTTCATCGATTCCGTATTGTGGGAATAAATTTAATCTATTTTGAACATTTATTCGTTATTGCTAATATAGGATACTAACAGTAGAGATAAAAACGAGAACAATTAAAATTATAAATAATAAATAAATCAGAACCATCAGCATAACTCAGCAATTAAACCCATAGTGAAGTTCAATCTATGGAATTAGGATGTTTCGTTTTTATGGTAACAAGATTTTAAACGATTTTTGAATGCAAGTACTAAGGTATATAGGTAAGTATAGGTAAGTCCATATGCTATAAATTAATATAACAATAAAAAATATCTGCTCATACAAGAAAAGTTAAAAGTTTTATTTTTTTTGTTTTATTATTTTTTTAATTTTTTAATTAATTAGGATTTATTTTTTATTTGTCTTTATTTCACGCCTAAACCCTCTAACAGGTTTCAATGAAATTTTACGTTTAAATATACTGTATATCCCAGATTAAAAGATAGACCTTATGAAATTACAATATCATTCGCAGTAGCAGAGCAGTGAGAAAAAACGCTAAAAGAAATTATACCCGCACTGCCAACGCAAAAGGAAAAGTTCGTGGCGACATTTAGCTATTGTCAACAGGTAATAAACAATAAGCATTTTAATGATGAATAAATTTCAGTAACCTTACTGAAAATTGCCTTGCTGACAAACATCATATTTATGATAGTTTTTCGTGAAAACTTGCAAAATACTTCCGTAAGTAAAATTTCCCTCCTGACATATGAAGGAGTGAAAAGATTATTTAAATTAAGAAAAAGAAGAAGCAGTCATACCGAGCTTTTTGCGTTACATTATTTTCTTGAGTAATACATTGTTATACATAGCTCTTAGATTCTTTTAGAAAATTTTCAGTTTACACTCTCTTGCAAAATTTTTCTCTGTAATTAAATTTAAGGGATAATTATGAAAAGATTAAAGACGAAGAAATAGCAATCAGGGTACTGTTTATAACCTAGAGATAGTTCTTCTGCAATGAAATTTACTTAAACTAAAAAACAATGTTTTTCTTCAATTTCATCACATAATGAGTTTCAATTTCTTATGATGTCTATTAGATTTTTAAGGTTAAATATATCACATCATCCGATATCATCTTCATATTAAAAATCCATAGATTAACTTTATATTGTTTAATTAACAGTCAAGTAAGCTCAATGCTCAAGTAATCATTTACATAATCTTCGTTTAACATTTAAATATTATGCTCTATTTTCATTACAATTTATGTTTATTGCCTTTTAAACCGACCGATAATAGGTGAAAGTAAGGTATTATTTTCACTTATTATCGGTTGGTTACATCCGTCTTGATAACACTGTAATGAATTCTTTATGAGCTCTTTTCAAAAAAATCAATTTGTACGGTGAATTCTGAGCAAAATGCAACATTGAGATAAATAAATTAAAAGAAATAAGTTTTTAATCAATATTTTATAAAGAATTTAGTTTTATGTCATTTCAAAACATTTACATTATTACAGTTTAACAATAATAATATAGACTTAAACTCAAGTTAAAATGAAAAATTTTTAAGGGCGGCTCATTATTACAATGTCTATGTATTCTAATTACAAGAACGAAAGGATGGTGACCATTCGATAAATATTTTAATACTTAGTGAGAGCAACTGTTGCTTCTAAGAATCATAATTCATTGCTTGATGTGTTTAACGTTTTACTGCCATGGTGGTAAAAATTCAGTTGCAAAATGAAAAATATTGCTATAACGATTCTTCCATTTCATACCGGAAAACATTAAACTATCCGATGCCCAGAAATTCGTTATTCGATATCTAGAAGATTGAATTTTAAAAAATTCATTGTCCCTTTTAGGAAAAATTTTAACGTTCAATGTTGCCACTATAAAGGTCTCCACTGAATGTTAATAGATTTATGAGCCACATCCCGAGCAAAAGTAAAAGTTTTACGTCGAGCTTTCTTGAAGAGTCAAGCTGTCCGATGAGAGTCGTTGTGCTTATTTTTATAAAATTTCGTACATGAATGAGGCATAGCCCGCTCGAGTTGTGATCTTAAGAGCCTTCATTATGCAGTATTTCATTCGATGTTTCGATTCCAATTTCATCGCACATTCAAGTTTAAGATACGTTTTAATATCGGCAATAAAAAAGTACGATAAAATCGAATGCTCTCTTCTCCTTCTCGTAGTGCGGAGACATAAAATTTATATCGCCCTACACTATTTTGAGTACAGTCGCCTGTATTATAAAGATGATTAGACTTTAACTTTTTAATTAGTTATGTAGACATTTTACAATTTTTGATTAAATTTACTCTTCTTAGGGTTCTGTATCTGAAAATAAAATACAGATTGTAACATTACTAAGCGTTTACTGATATTAAAGATTTTTTAAAGGTCTATCGTAAAAGCGAGTCGACGTCACTCTAAAACACGGGTGTTTATTAATTGCTGTTATCACTGTAACAAAAATAGTTGATAGAATGCCCCACTTCGAGAAAACGGTGGTTTTGTAAGATAATTCTGTGCCATGTGAGTATAAATATTAATTTTGTTAAGAAAGTTACATGAAGATATAAAGGGGTAATTAAACGTTTTTGGAGCAACTTATTATTCTGTGTTGGACTTTAATAGTTCCTTCTACCGTGTTAAATCAAAAATGATCATTGGATTCTCAAGTCAAGATCCCAATCCGTTCTAAATTTAATAGTATTTATCTGATTATTTGCCAAAAACATATCGTGAAACCATAGCTTTTGGCTTGTCGCTTCTCCCATTAGTATTACAAAATGGATTGCATTTCAATCAGTCCAATACGAGGTAAATGTTCGTACGAATATAATTCACAATGACTGACTTTCAATTTTTAAATTGTGCGTGTATTTTGCGATGTTAGTCTAGACTAAAAGGCAATGCAAAAATTAAACCCGTATATTTTGCCACATTAAATAAAATATATTGCACTAGTTTTAAAAGTATAATTAGTAACTACGCTTTCAGTTATTCGTACGCAGTAATAATTTTTTTAGAGTTTATCTTTACTGCTGTGCTTCTATAAAATATAATGTAATTCCATATAGTCTATATTTTAATTCAGTATATACGTATATTTTTATATGTAAGTGTTGTTAAAGTTAGTATGACCGTTTAAGATAAACCAACAAATAAATGGACAAAATTTAATTTTCATTGCATTAATAGGGATAAAATTTCGATGAAGACTAGATATTGGCTATATGCATCTACGTAAATATCATATACGAAAGTCTATTCTCTACATAGATATCATCTATGAAGGTCTATTTTATATTCAAAAGACAATTATTGTTTTATCCAATTAGATAATATGCCTCATCTATGGGTTATTTTGTTGTATTTATTTTTTTATAAAATCCGTTCCAATAAATTACCGTTTTGGACACTTTAAATAATGAGTGAAAAAGTATGTTACTCCCTTAATATCCATAAAGAATGTTCTTGGAAATTGTTCGGTTGAAAGTCGCGGTTTTTGTTCAATTATTAATCGACCATAGCCAATTACCTGACATTATATGCATATTTATAATTTTAATAAAACTACTTGCTGTTTAGTTTATATGCAAAAATATTATAGAACTTGGAGATATATTTTTATTGATCCGCGTGTACCTACAAAATACAAAAATACACTCACTTGTGCAAGCCATTATTTCGCCTTTTATTAGGGATATAGAAAGACTGAGTAATGAAAAGATCGACATTGTTTGGGCCACCCAGAGTTTTTTTTATTAACTATGTCACATGTAAAAAATATGAACTTATTTCTCAATTCAGAGCGCAACTGTAGTGTACGGAAATCCGCATTAGGCGTAATCTATTTATTTTTACACTCCTTTACAATATTTTGGATAGTCTAATTTATTATATTAGAAGCACATTTAGTTACTTGACTGCACACGATGTATGGCTACGCTCTGAAAACTAGCTCAGTTTCCTTTTTCCCAAGCATACAGCCGCCTTTAATGAAAATTCCATCTCCGTCCAAACTGTCATACTTTAGAATGGACTCAATCCGTACCAGGAAGTCGACCTCCATAAATGAATCATAATTCTTAGTTCTCTAATAATGAATAATAATTCTCATAATTCTTAGTTCGGGCCTCCTTTAATTCCATTTTGTTCCCTTTTTCTTGGATAATTAAGCGTTTATTTTTTATACGTAGCCTTATTTTACTGACTTACTTTTATGACATAAATATTCCTCGCTTTTTATTAATATTTTAATTGATAAACGTTGCAATGTACTATGGTTATGAATGTCATATCCAGTCTTTCACATTATAAAATTTTTGTTGCCATGTTGCATGTTAACCATTGTTGACTTGAAGAGATGGCTCATGCGACAATAAGTCCGCCAAACGTATATATTTTATGTATTTACCGAAATAAGTAAATAAATATAAAGATCGGCTAAAAATATCAATTCCTTTTTTTACTAGAATCTCCAAGATTATCTCAAAACAAATATCTAATCAAGATGTGTATAAATTATACAGTCGATATTTAATAATCGTATTTGCTCATGTATTAGAAAAAATAATGGGTTATCAGGAAAAAGTAAAAACAATATGTGAATTTTATTTCAATGCGAAGGTTATTATGTTAAAATCAACCATTAAAATTGTTTCGTACAAGTCAGACCAGAACGTTAAAAAGCTATATACTATGTAATGAATTAAAGAAATAATTGAGTGACAAAAATATCAATATTCTCTAATGTAACGTGAAATAGAAAAAATTAAAATAAATAAACATTTAAAAAAAAATTAGAATTGTGAAAATTATATGTTGCACCATTTATTGTTTTATCTTAAATGAAATCTACTAAGAAAGGTATAAAATTCGTAAAACTTTGTATTAACATTGACATTGAAAGAAAATGATAGGTATGGATATATATATATATATATATATATATATATATATATATACATATATATATATATATATATATATATACATATATATATATATATATATATATATATATATATATATATATATATATATACATTTAGTGTAACTATTTGAACTAAATTTATTAGTGACAGCTAAAAAGTAATGATAAGTGGAAATTTCTCATTTTAAAATAGTTAAAAACATTGAAAGCATTTTTTACGATTTTTGTTTAAACAGTGTTATGTTATCCTTGTTTTTATGTTATCTATGTTGTATTGTTTTTATGTTTATATATCTTAATATCACGATTCGCATAAACAGTGTTATGTTACAGTGCACTAACTTTATAAGTTATTGTATATTTTTACTTTAGCTTCTATAAACCCTGTAGACTTAAGCGTTGCTCCCAAAATCACATGCGATGAGTTTTCAAATTATATTTGCATACAAGTTTATTTATGAAATTTGAGTAGGTAATACGCAGTTCAAGTTATGCTATAAACCTATAGTTACGTAATAATGAACATTCGTTGTGCGAGTATTATGTTTCGTTTGCTTTAAAATTTATATGAAACAAATACACAAAACGATGTTTAACACACAATGAATGAAATCATAAATATGATAACAATAATCCACCGACTATCACCTACTTTATTATTCTACAATCTTATTACCCTAATACTCTAAAGTAACGAACCGAATATGAAAATAAGTCGAGTAAAGGGTATTGTCTGCAAGTATGTGTCAAACATATTAAGTGTGCGAAAAACACAAACGAATGTCCATTCATGTTAAAATTAGAAGCCATACATTTTAAAATGAAAAAATCTTTTCTCCGTTTTCTCCAACATAAGGATACAAGTTACCTTATGTGGATACTAAATAATTAAGTTCGTTTCCAATTTGTTAAGAAATAAAGTATGATATCAAGCCTTAAAACAGTTGGTATCATGAAACTCTCGAGATTGCCGCATGACAATTAGATTAACTTAATGTTACTCTAATTTGTATGACAAATTAAACTATTTCAAATATATACATCGCATTTTTAACCGTGTTAAAATTTCATCTAACTGTACTTTACCCCTCACTATTAAGTTATATACGCGTATGCGGAGACGGTCTCAAGATAAGTACTGACACGTGTTTCAATGAGTACGCTTGGGACATATCGGGCACTCCAGTTGTCTTCTTATATGCGTAAATTAAAATGAGACCCAGTCTTGGAATGACCTTTGGCACACACTGCTCAATGTATGAAAAGACATTTAAACTTTCGATTTGACAAAGAATGTAATCGGAGCAGATGAGATAAATTTGATGTATTGGAATGTGGATCAACTTTTACTGTTTTTGTTTACTCTTCTAAACACGGGTTCCCCTAAAGTATCTTACAAACTATACAACAGCAATTTTGAATGTGATAATTGGCCATAAAAAAATTTGTAATGAAAACTAAAACCAAAATGGTAAAATTACAAGGGGTCGGTTAAATAGCCATAGGCAATCAGAACAGACTGATAGACTTCAATAAAAGTATAGATATAGAATATATTTGGCGTTAATTTTATAGAAATTCATTAGCAAAGTTTTTTGCTAAAATCCCGCCTGAAGATGTTGTAATGCAACGAAACCTAGGTCGTGGTAAAGAAATTAAAGAAAGTAGAAATAATGCTACATCACGTAGTTTCATTTAATTGTGAAAAGTATAGATATTACGACTATAAAAATAAATTTTAAAACATGCACATGTTATTGACTTTGATGATATAAAACTAATATTTAACAATTTTAAAGGTAGGTTAGGATATTTTGTTTTACGCTACAGGATACAAAATTTTAAAAGTGTTTATAAAAGTAAGCACAATAAACATGCAATACTTCCGTTAGTTGATGGTTGATGGTTGTTTATTGTTTAAACCGGTATTTTTTAAGAAAGCACGTAGTTTTGTCTAAATAACATAACGTCATTTAACAGAACGACTAAGTAATGTTATTGAGATAGATTTAGCTGACAAACCATTAAAAACAGTTTTCAAATTTTAACATTATAAGCCAGATCTTTGCTACTTCCACAATTAATTACGATTTCAACAACAAAAAACATTATATGGATATTATTTATGTCAGTATTTCATTCAATTAATGGGTATTATTTTTAATCTTTACACTCTTGGCAGAGCGGTCATGGTCATCGTGTCAAGTGTCTTACAGATGAGGAATGCTCCACAAGACATTTCACCATCTCTCTTGGGAAACATCCGTGGTTGCTTTGACCTGATCTATCCATCTCATTGGTGCTTTATCATGTGGTTTGATACCTTCCACTCCGATCTAACTGTGAGGTGTTCAATACTATCGTTGCTATATTATGATAGATGACCAAAGAATGAAACAAAAACACGCTGGTCTGTACTGAGTTCTTGTAGTATACACTCACTAGTATTGGACTGAGTCCACGATACTTCAAGCATTCTTTTCCAATCACATATCTTCAAGGCGTCAATCTTTTTTTTTCTCGCTTTCACGTAGCGTTCAAGTCTCAGATGCGTAGAGGAAAATGAGGGAACATTAATGGCGGAATGAGTCGGCTTTTCATTGTTTTAATGATATTGCTCTTCCACTGTAACTTCCTCAACTTTTCATCCATTTATACGTCATTATCAAACATTAATGTACCCCAACATAGGTACAACTGAATTACCTCACAATTCGCTAGTTTCATTATCTCGACCGAGTTATCGTTAGCACGGTCTACAACCATCATATTTTCGTGCTTTCCATCCTTTGCACCAGACTTTCGATATAATGAATACTAACGGCGAAAAAGACGATGTCATATAGAAGATTCGATATTTTGAGCCACCAAATGTAATTCCGTTCGTCCATTTCTTGAGAGTGATCCTCATTATAAATTCCGTTTATTTGTGAGATAAGAGGGGTGAGATTATTTATCGTTAACGAACTCCTGCACTGTAGTTCGAAATAAGAAGTCAAATATTAACAAAATAAATCGAGGATAAATGTTATTTATATTATGTCAATTTATAGATATAATGGAAATATTTTCAGTTTCAGTTATTGGATGAAATGCCTTTTAAGAAATAATATTTGCAAATATTTTCTTTATCAAATTGGTTTCGCTTATGCCACAGATATTACTAGTATGCTTAAAAAATAGGCATTTTTTTAATGAAAATCAATTCGTTTCGCTCTGGTGTCAAATCTATGCCATCTTTCGCCTGTGTCATTTAAAATGCAATACAACATACCAAACATTTGAAAACTTAAGTTCAATTCGATAATATGTTTTTATGCCATCTTTAACTCAAAAATGCCTCTACAAATATGTACGTGATCATAAAAATAGTATACGTATTCATATGTAAAATTCCTGCTTATATATTGACATAATTTCATGGAGGTTCCAATTCCAGTTGGGCACTGTTCGGAAAATTATTTGTATTCGATCTTGGTATATATATATATATATATATATAAATATATATAGACTAAAGTAGTGACATGCAGAAAATTTTGTTTCAATATAAAATTATCTTCAAATATCACTTTTTTAATCTTACAATATAAACTTTATGCGCGCATGCGTAATACATTAAAAGAACATAAATCAGATTCACAAATTTATCCAAACGCAAAAATATAATATTATATCTATACATTATTTCTTTTTGTATACACGTGTCCCATATGGAGTGAACCAACGAAATGTCAGTGATAGAGAGGATTATTACATATAAGAAACGATCAATTTTACTATCCTAGGTTTTATATTATTTTTTATTTTTGTTACTGCGCATGAAAAAAAAATTGTTATTAGGTATTGTTCCTAGATATTATTTCTGTTTTTTATTGTCCAACATCTTTAAGAGAACATTTGCTTTCCTAATTAAAATGTTATTCATTCGTTATTATTGGCAAAATAAAAATTAAACGTTGACATATGTGCATTTTTTCAATTACAAAATATGAAAAATGATTTTAAAATAATTTTCTACTCAATTAAATGAAACTACGTGATGTAGTATTATTTCTACTTTCTTTAATTAGACAAATTTAAGAAAGTAGAAATAATACTATATCACGTAGTTTCATTTAATTGTGAATAATGAATTTCTACAAAATTAACGCCAAATATATTCAATAATTTTCTAGCTATTGTAAAAAAAATATACGGCATTTTGTGGAACTTTATTTTATAAACATCTACAATTCACACAGATTCCTAAAAGGTGATATTGTTACAATTAATTCTGTAAATATTTGAAAACAACCTGCTTTATTGAAATAATTCTGCATTTGCAGAAATGCTAACGATCAAAACGATTGCTTTTTAGAAGTGTTTTATAGTGCTATCTCTTTCCCACTCGTATGGTCTTTTTATTGTTCTCCGCCGTCAAGGGATTCCCTCAACTCCTTCCCTCAACAACTTCGCTTCTTTAGTGACTTGCTTATCGCTTCGAACGGTTAATAAAATTTATTGTTTCGTATGTGTAATACCTTCCTCTATTACCGACATTTCGTTGGTCTACACCTTATGGGACACACTCTATATTAAATTATACTAAAATTAAAGCATACCAATCAAGATTTTAAGTTTTGTATTTATATATTAGAAGTACCATTTAAAAAATTATAAATGAATTTGAAATAACGTGCCCAAAATAATAATATGAACTAAGTTTAATACCGTTCGCAGTCATGAGTGAGATAAAACGTGAAAGAAAATTCGTTATTACATTCTTTTTGCATGACGATAATTTTTCAATGAGAAAACGGTTGTATAATCCGGTTTATTTTTTTATTCGTTTCTTATTTTGTTTTATATTCGTTATGGTTAGATGGATTTTAAACCTTATATTGTAATACTTAGAGAATAGAGTTGAAATAAAAATATATTCAAATAATAACAGATGTATTTATAGGCGTTACTTAATATAATTGCTTTTTTCTAAAAAGTCATAGGGTAGTTTCATATTCGTTAGGACAATCTGTTTCTAGCAGGTTCTGTCGATGACAACCCTCATTGTGTGATGACATTTAGTGGATGGAATAATTCTCTTACCAACTGGTCGGCTAATGACTTTTACATTTCATACTCAAATAAGTTTTTCTAGATTGTTATCACCGTTTCTAAATTTTTCGCCAACGTAGAATAGCATAAGTTGTAAAAATTTGATAATGATACTGGTTTATCTCAGTATCATCATTTGAAGTCAGGAAATAGCTATAGATTTAATTGTCCACGGAATCATTCGTCTTTATTGGCACAATCAGAATGTCCACCAAATCTTTGATTTTCCCTTCGCACTTCTACTTCCGGTTTGCATTTCTACTTCTTGTAAAAAAAACAGACAAAACCTGAGCTCTAACTCAACGAATTTTGGACTTAAAGATAATTCGTTAATTTAGAAATTTCCACACCAGAATGATTTGAATGAGATCCTATTATTGTGGTAATATCGCCAGTGCATCTTGAACCTTGAAATTCACACATTAATGGTAGTTTCCTGACTGAAAATTAAAAATTTAATTTGAAAGATTTCAAATTTTTATTAAGAAGTGGCTCACAAAAAAAATAAGCGGATCGTAAAAATTTAATTTAACGGATCGTAAACATTTTTGAAGCGTAAAAATATATTTGGCCAGGTATACCTAAATATTTCTGTAACTCAGAAAGTTGTATTTGGGTTGTAAAATTTTCTACATTCTGTATTTAAAACTAAATTTTTAAAAATGACTAAATTTTAATAGGTATGGGTGATAAAACGAAAGTATTTTTCATTTTCGAGAAATTTACAAAATTTTGACGTCTACAATATTTTCACGGAAGAGATGCAAGGTAATCTATTTGTCAGGTGAAAAATTATTTTAACATTGTGGATAGTTCAATAAAAATAATGCTATTAAAAATACACACACACTCACACACATACACATATATATACATATATATATATATATATATATATATATATATATATATATATATAATATATATATATATATATATATATATATATATATATATATATATATATGCATAAGTATGTAAGGAGATACAAAAAGTCTTCGACGAAGGTAATGATAATTCTTCGAAGCATCTTGGTCTTATTTCTATTGACGGCACAACTTAGACTCGGCCTACTTTCTCTGTCTTTATATTATTTTTGTGTGGAAGTTTTATGATGTCAATATATGGGACAAGGAATGCCATACACATAATGACAGATATATGTCTTACGCCGACGACATTACAGAATAATGTCTTACGCCGACGACATTACATTTCTTATCCCAAACACTGACAACATGAGTCTTCAATACAAAAACCCTTCTCCTAATTTTTTGAAATTACGTAAATAAATCATACATTTTTGATCTATACTAAAGAAGAGGGATAACAGTACATGACCTTGTCGATATAAAATACATAGATAAAATCAGAGTGGTTTTTATCCGTTCTGATAACGAGTAAAAATGATTTTAACGAAGAAGTTGAGGTAGATCGATTGGATGGTCTATTATTCCCATTTCTCTTTCATTCATTCTTTGATTTATTATACAGAGTAAAAAGCCTTGGCGTAATCAGTAAATCATAATATGACTGGACCGTTAAACTTCCGATTTTTTTATCGATTTATTGACGTAGGCAAATCAAGAAATTTAAGTTTTTTTACTACTAATAGCGAATATAGTAAACTTATATTGGATGTAGGGTAAGTAAATTGTAAACTATATTGCAGGCTAGTAATTTTTTTTAGTTTATCTTACGATTAATTTAATTTTCTTTGAATTATTCCAGTTTGTTCAGAGATATAATGAAATTCGCACAAAACTTCCATCTCAGATTGAGTTCTTTAGTTATGTTGACTCATTTAAGTCGGTCTTTTAATAACCGTAGCATTAAAACGAAACGCTTAACTTACTCTAACTCTATGAATAAATTTTATATTAAAAAATTATTTCAACCTCAATTATTTTCGCACAAAATTTAAAATAAATTATCTAAGTTTTTGAAAAAATCCAAGGTTTCAGTTTAAAAACAATTCAGTTTAAAGAGACTACCTTAAACAACGTCCCCGTCGTTATAGTTAAATGACTTAGTACTCTTTATACTTACATATTAATACGTAGTAGGTAATCAAACCGCGTAGATTTTAATTTTATCCAGCCAAGATGACTTATTCTATCCGCAAGAAGTAGATAAAGATATAAAATTTTATACAAACCATATGCTTCCTTATGTGGCCGTATTTTTCAACTCTGTAGTTAAAATAACACACTAATATTATATAATTACGAGCATATGTACTGCAACGTTCGTGGATACGTAGAACAGATCGTCAAAAATTTGTCACCAAACGTGTTTGGCTTCCATACATAAAAATTATTAAATGAACAATACAGATAAATTATATATTTAATTTGTTCATAAAATTTTTCTCCGATGTCATCAGTCAGAAAAGGTGCACTGATAACCCTTCTTATACCTCTAGATTCATACAAAATTAATCTGCGCCACACTGCGTTAACTGGTTTCCCTCGACCTTTACCAAGTCATCTATACATATAGTGAGAGGGGGGCGGGGAGCGATTGTTCCACTTTGCGTCTTTCGGTACGGTTCCCTCCGTAAGAGTTGTCAGTTTTGCGTGCTATTTGGCCTGTTCACTGCCACTTCAACTTGCTAATTCTACGACTATAGTTCTCATACCGATCTTTTCATTAGGGATCATTTTTAGTGTAGAATCCCAGAGCATAGCTTCTTCCATAGCTTGCCGAGTGACTTTCAGGAGACCATAAAAGCTTTATTGAATAATTTATTTGGTGTAATTAAAGACACGCTTCAGTATGAAATAAATAAATATATAAAAACAATTTAACTTCAGATATTTTCAAATATTTTTTACACAGAAACATATAGCAATATTATCTAGATGTCTGTCTTTAGTATTCCGCGGAAAATAAAAAAAAATGTTGATATGATGTTGATACATCTCCGAAACTGGTCATGATCCGCTATAAAGTGTTAGGATATATCAAGTCAAATTCAAAGTCGTCTTTAGATTTGACGTCAGTTTTCACTCAAAGTTTCAAGATAAGTGCGCTAGACAAAGTGCTCTACGTTTTGTGAATGTCAACTTCAAGTTATTTGAGGCAGACAAAGGGACGGAGGCGCCGAGGTGGGCCGGAAGAAAGGAAAGAGCTACATCACATGAACGTCCCTGTATGACGAACATGATTGCAGCACCCGTGCGTACGATGTGCTGCTATAATATTTATCTTGTCACTCGAGATGCGAAGTTGACGTACGAAAGTTTGCTCGGTACCCAGTAACTGGATGTAAATATTTGTGTTGCGTTTCATTCGTTTCGTCAGCTAGTGATACAAATATTATTTGATTCGGGGTTTTTGTTTCTACGTTTCGTTCATGTTTCTACGTTTTTTAGATATTTATTTTGCATTGGAGAATTACATGCGTCATCGCCCAACGTCCATTCGTGGGAGGACACACTATGGCGTTGAAATGTTTGACAACTATGGGGTTGCAATTTTTGATTTGATTGTTTTTTTTTCTATCGATGTTTTAACAAGATGGAAGAAAAGTAGCTTATTAATTTTTACAATGACTTAATTAAATGAATGCAAAATAATTTAATTTCAAAACTCCTTTGTTTCGTGCTCAGTGACTGTTACTAACTGTTACTTTATGCGGGTCTTCTAGACTCTTTACCCGGATACCTACTATTTTTATCGTATTTATATTTTTAACTTCTCCTTACAATTGTTTCCATAATTATTAATTGAAAACGTTCGTTGTGAACTTTAATTTTACCAAAGATTACGTTTCTCCATACGTGATAATTAAAAAAAGATTAAATTACTATATATTCTGATTATATCTTACTTTACTCACTACATTTTCTAAAATACAAATATTTAAGTTATTAAAGCTCCAAAAATTTCATTATAACAAAAGCGCCAACCAAAATTTCTTTTGGTGTAACATTTGGCTAACGTTGCAGGCTAGTTGCAGTACACAAATCAAATTACTGTCTATTTGCTACTCATTTAGCTCGGTCACTCTTTTTTTTCGGTCACATTCCACTTTAAACCGATATACCGTTCTCAGTAAACATCGGTTTAACGTGCTTAAATATAAACCAAGAAATTGCCATGCTTTCATTTGAAAGACAGCGATCTATTATATTTATTTCAAAACGACGTGACTAGATAAATACTTCAGAAGTTTCGCGCAGTTAGGATGTTAAAAACTTCAGTTTCGTGGGACCGATAAAAGGGTAAAATGACCACTTAATACTTAAAACATTTTTCTTTTACACTGTTTAACTATAGCAAAAGAGTAAATCTCAATATGGACGTGGAGTTTAATGAGTTAAATAAAGGGAGTTAATGAAAAAGTAATTATTGTGGCATGAACGTTTACCACTTTTCGAAAGATCAAATAGGAATTTTCTTTTTAAAAAGAACGTTAACTAAGAAAACAAGAACTTGAAAAAACCTTAGGAAGTAGCTTTTTCTAGTAACTATTCTAATAGTAACCGACATAGATTAAAACATTTAAGGGGTTGAGTGGTTAATATTTTCCTTTTCAGGGATTGAAATATTGTATAACCATTCTTGTTTTAAAAAAACTATAATGTCATGACAATATTAATCACTTATTTCGGAGATGGTTTTTAAAGGCTTATCTGCTCCATCCTATATATTTATTGATTTGATTCCTTGAAATTCACATCAAAATTGGATTTGACAAACATTTTAAATTTCTTTTCTTTTGATTACTGAATAATTTATAATGAAAATTGAATATATTTGGCGTCAATTTTGTGGAAATTCATTACTAGCAATTAAATAAAATTACGTGATGTAGTAATATTTCTACTTTCTTTACAATTTACTTTTACTTATTTAACTAAAGTATATAAATAAGTAAAACGAATATTTCAGTAAAAAAATTTACCCATTTGGGATCATCATTTTTATATATATATATATATAAATCTACATTTTATATACAGAATGGAACGAAAAAAGTTAATTTCAATTGAAAGTAGTATTTGTCGATATGTAGTTCGTTTAGATGCAAATTGATGAAATTAGATGCAAATTGCATCCCATTAACATCAATACATTCTATTAAAAATTTCAACATACTTTCGTCAACGTAGTATTTCCTACAAACATTTCTTCAGTTTGATAGCACCTAGTTTTCTTGCGAAACCATTCCCTCTAAAGCTTGAACAGCACTAACGCCAATCCTGAATGAACTTATAAATAAGGGGCTGCTTGCACAAAAATCAAAATTAACTTTGAGGAACCTCTAATTTTATGCAGACTTGGAATAGATGGTGAAATTTATAGGCTAGACTTATTACAATTCCTTTTAATTGGAAATACCTCAAACAAACATCACAATAATTAACTTTGAGAAAGAAAATATTTTTTTACAATTTAAACCTGAACAATCGGCATTGCGGGTCGAGCATGTGTATCACTACTAAATCAACTACGATAACAAACTTTATAAAGCATGGTATTAATATTGTAAAAGAATAAACTTTGAGAGAACTATCACAAAGAGCGAACATGAAACAGAATACAATTTGTCGACATTACATCCCTCACAAACGGGTAACTCCACAAATGAATTCCAGACACGAAAAGCTCATTTAGTACTACTCGATTCGTATTAACGTTTTTATGTGCACGTGTACGATACGAAAATTTCATTTAAATTCGCCACATTAGAAATAATATTTCATATCATAAAACATACTACGGTGTTTTAATGGAAAACTAACGAGTAATGGGCAACCTGCACGGTATCGTGTGTGCTTTCAACGATAAACTTCCATGAATCACTCTTCATTTGCAGTTTGAGAAAACTGCGATTACTTTTAATTAAATCATCTGTTTTGATATAAAAAATTTCATGAGACGATTTTCAGAAACAAATTTTGCACGGTTTGCTATACTGTGTTGGTTCTAAAAACATAGATTTAGACGCAATCTAGCTAAGTAGCTAAGTCATAACAAATTATAACCAGTTTTTGTTTAAATACTGAAATTAGTTTTAGCAACATCACTTGAGAACGTAATTATAATAGGTTTTCATTTTGTACTGACGATGTATTTCATATTAGTAATCCTTGGCAAATATTTACAATCCTTGCAATTCAATATTAAATAATCTATTTGTGTAGTGACTTAGTAATTAACATAGCATTTGTTGAGAAAGTTATATCTGATTTTTACATTATAGATGTTGTCAAATTTTTATATAAATTCTTTAAATATCCTTATTATCTATAAGCTATATTTGACTCTCAGAAGTTTAGAATTCCGCAAAAATACTCTACTTACTCTACTTACGCAAAATATACTCTACTTACTTAATTTGCCTTAATATTTTAATAAAATATTACTGTTTAATCTTACCTTGGCATCAAAAATTTACTTTGGTCGAATTACTAAGATGATATTGAAATGTCATTCTTAATTTCAGTCGTAATTTAAACTCAGCGTAAATGGAACCAACACCTAAATATTTCAACTTATTTAAGACATTTTAGGATAAATAAATGTTTCAATCATTTAATATTGCAATATTAGTTTAAGCAAAGTGTGGCGACATTCGCTTCATTTTAAAATTTATTTCTTGAATTTACATTTTCAGAAATATTATTTATCCTTATAAGTCGAAAACCACTAAACCTGAAGAATTAAAATAATAAAAGTTTAAAAAATTTGTTTAAAATTTATAAGAAAGTTATAACGATGGTTCTAAAATTGTTAGCAACGTCTTTACATGAATAAAAATAATGTTAATTATGAACAGTTTAATATATATTCTATATTTAGACAGCAAAAACTCTACCGGTGTATAACAGGTTTTATTCGTTATCAATTCTTCTAATATCGTTATTAGAGAAAACATGACTTCAATGCACTTCAATACTAACTTAAATTACAATATTAATGTATAATATGCTACAATGTCATGAAAGGAAAAAATTATCTTGTGACAGTGTTATAAATAATATTGTAATTAGAAGAGTGTTCACAAAATAATAAAATTTCCTGATTCTTATGTCTTTAAATAGTAAAATGATCCCATAGGTTTGATGGTAATTTAAATATTAGTAAAACTATATTAAAATTAGTAAGGTTATATTGCGGTGTTACAAATGACTTGAATTTTCAGTTGTAATGATTTTCAAAAGTCTTATATCACTTTCCTTATCTAAACTATAGGACGGAGAAGAAGAAAGGATGACTAAGAATAAATAAATGATAACATAATTCCTGTCGAGAATCTTTATAGGAAAATTTATAGTTTCAGATGAAAAAGTTGATTTCATAAATGATTATAATAATAGTAATTACTAACAAATTTTCAGCAGTAAATACATACAGCTTAGTCGGTCGATCGGGTACAAGTCCACTGGGGAGTAGGGCAGCGACATGTTGTGTGTGTGGTAATAGAAAGTTATGAATTTATATGAATCTAATATATAAAAGGTGACGCCTGCGACTGCTAGGACGATTTAATTAAAATAAAAATATATGTTTAGAGTACAGAATGAAATGCCTATTAACGTGGATTAGTTTATTAGAATACGTACCAATTGTGATGCACTCATGTGCATCATAATTTACATGTGTGCATCGCAATGTACAATTCGCATGTGAAATAAGTTTTAAACGATTGATGTCAATCAAATAACATAAATTTCTTTGCGGTTCTTACGATAAGATACTCTTGAAATTAGAGAGCAATCTACTGTTAGCATGCTTAATCACAAATCTACACCAACTTAAATAAACTTTCAATAAAATTTCAATAAAACTTTTTTGCACAGTCCAATTTTTAATTTTTTAAATATTTAATAGCTTATTTACCCTAACACATAAAGTGGAAGATTTGCTTGCTCATTTCTTTGTTCGTACTATATTCTACGACCACACGTCCAATTTAAAAAAAAAAAATTTTTTGTTAAAAAGCCACTTGTTTTGAGGAAGATTATAGAGCAGCGATAAAAAATGTTACAGATGTCGGGGAACATTGCTTAGACGGTGCAAGGTACAAAGAGACCGGTTCATTAACTGACTGATCATACTGAGTATTCCCGCAGATATACTGTCGAAACCGACAATGGACGCCGTTTGGCGAACAGAGTGGAGGCGAGTGACCGTGGTGACGGAGTGAGGGTGAGCAGCTCAGTGAGGTAGAATAGCACCAACCCACTCGCGCGGTGGTTTTTTACGCAACGTGTCTCAGAAAATACTTTTGGGTGAAGTTAATTTCTTACTATTGATTTAATGTAGAATTTGTCATTTGTCTATTTTTTCTACAGTTATCTTATTTGAGATTGATCTTTTAAGCTTAAAAGAAACACTTACTGATTTTTAAATTTTGTCCTTTGTTCCATTTTGCCATATTATTTTTACAGAAGTAGTAAATATATTCCCATTTCGAAAACAAACACTTTCTCGAAAAAAAACTCCTTGCTTCGCTCAGGGTAATTCTGTATACACAATTTGAAACGTTTTATATACATCGTTGAAAATGTGCTCATAAATTTATGATATCCTTAAAATCCTGTTGGTCCGGCTTGTTTTGTTATGCAAATAAGGTAACAAGGTTATATTTGCGCAGGAAAATATGCAATATAAAGGATCCAGGTAGTCTATTTACCCAATAGAATACTCGAGTATCGCAATACATGCGAGGGCTTGATTTTCGTTATGTTCTGCGTCCAGTTTTGACCTTTTGGTTTCACTCGCCCTCCGGGCTTATCGGCATTTGTCGACTCGCTCTTGTATTGTTACTTCTTACGTAATTTAATTAAAAATAAAGCGTGGATAATAGTCAGTAGGTTCTATGGTAATAAATTGGTACTACAAAAATTAATTGGTACTATAAATTGTGGAAAAAC